>NW_004624827.1:1370372-1399988 GCF_000247695.1 Heterocephalus glaber | reverse complement strand
GGAAGAACCAATATAGTGAAAATGGCCATACTTCCAAAACTACTATATAGATTTAATGCAATGCTGATTGAAATTCCAACAATATACTTCACAGAACGAGAGAAAAAAATCCAAAAATTCATTTGGAACTAGAAGAGACCTAGAATAGCAAAAGCAATTCTAGGCAACAGAGACATGGCAGGGGGTATCACAATCCCCAACTTGAAACTATACTACAAAGTCACTGTGATAAAAACACCATGGTACTGGCAAAGAAACAGACCTGAGGATCAGTATAATAGATGAGAAGATGCAGATACAACTCCAGACATACTCAGCCACTGCATCTCTGACAAAGGAGCCAACCACCATCATTGGAGGAAAGATAGCCTATTTAATAAATGGTGTTGGAAAAACTGGATTTCAACCTGCCAAAGATTAAAAGTAGACCCATATCTATCATCATGCACTAAACTTGGTTCTAAGTGGATTAAAGATCTAAATATTAAAACAGAAACACTAAACTTGGTAGAAGATAAGTTAGGTAAAACTCTTGAAGACATTGGCATAGGAAAAGACTTTATAAATAAAACCTCAGTAGCATGGGAACTAACACAAAGAATCAACAACTGGGATTTCATATTAAAAAGCTTCTGTACTGCAAGAGAAACCACCACAGAGCTAAGAGACAATGTACATTGTGGAAAAAATTTTAGCAGCTGTACCTCAGACAAAGGTCTATTATCTAGAATATATAAAGAACTGAAAAAAAAACAGACCTCCAAATTCAAAGACCCAATTCAAAAATGGGCATCTGAAATGAACAGACATTTCTCAGACAAAAAAGTAAAAGCAGCAAATAAACATATGAAAAAATGTTCAACATCCCTGGTTATTCAAGAGATGCAGATGAAAACACTGAGATTCCACCTCACCCCAGAAAGAGTGGCTGCTATCATGAAATTAACCAATAACAAATGCTGGCCGGGGTGTGGGGAGAAAGAAACCCTTCTCCATTGTTGGTGGGAGTGCAGACTGGTGCAACCACTGTGGAAATCAGTATGGAGAGAATTCAAAGAACTAGGACTAGAGGTCCCATTTGACCCAGCTATTCCTCTGCTGGGTATCTTCCCAGAAGAATTAAAAGAATCATACCACAGCAATATATGTGTATCCATGTTTATAATGGCACAGTTTGTAATAGCTAAAGCTTAGAAACAGCCCAAGTGCCCATTAACTGGAAACTGGATCAAGAAGATGTGGTTTTTTTATAAAATGGAGTACTACTCAGCCATAAAGAATGAGAAACTACAGACATAGCTAAATGGATGCTTATTGAGGTCATACTCTTAAGTGAAATAAATACGACACACATGTGTAAATACCATATAGTTTCTCTAGTGTGAGAAACTGAAAGTGTAAATAAGGATTAAAATGATTTAAATGAATAATTCTTAATTTGAAAAAGGAAGAAAGGTCCAAAGGGGTAGGGGAAGTGAGAGGGGAAGGAGAAAGGAAAGAAGGGAAAGGAAAAATTATGAGAAAAGAAAAAAATGGAAACAAAGTCTATGTAAATAGGGAAGGGTTGGAGGAGGTGAAGGGCACACAGGTAATGGGGAAAAAATAACAACCAAGATACACCATGGACAGGTATAATCACCCAATGATAAATGTAAACATATTGTATACCTAAAATGTACCAATAAAAGAATTTAAGCAAAAAAAAATAAATGCAGAGCAAATGAGTGCACATCAAATAATAATGTCCAGTGTGGACATTTGAATTTGTAGCCTAGTGGAAAAAGCAATTTGATATTAATATTTAATTTCATTTTCTTTTGTTTATGTATTAGAAATCAACATGCAATTTATGCCTAGACAACAATACTACAATAATAAGATAGAGCAAAAAATAGCATTGTTAAACCTTGTTGACTTTTAGACTTCCACTGACACCCACCCAGAATAATCAACACTTTATTTTAGTAAAAAGAGAATTAATATTATATGGTATGCAATTTAATGACAAATTTTGCTCAAACTAAAGAAAGTGTGAACTCTATTCACCCCCGTTTCTCTAAATGTAACAGAGATCTCTAATCTTTTACCTGTAATTTTTAAAACCTCAAATATTTTGTAATTCATTTGGTGGCAATACCTGATTTAAAGTTTCTTGGTAGCAAAATCAGGTCTGGATAAATGTGAATCTATTTGTAGTACATATTTATCCCTTCAATGTGAATTATTTATACATTTCTTAGCCGAAATATGAATATGACAAATGTGTTTAAATTGGGGACACTTTCTCAGATCTGGAAGAAAATGTCTGCTATATGTTTATTTTACCTTTTTAATATTAACAAACTCTGAATTCACAAAACCATTTTGTTCCAGTAGACTCTGTATTTGTAAATATGGAAAAAAGCCAGTCTTCCTGTCACCTCACAGAGAGACCAAATCACATTTTGAGTGGCAACTACCCATCAGCTGAATGCTTTATTCTCTAATATCTGCACATGACAAAAAATTGTATTTTCTATTGGTGTCCAAAATAAATCAGGGGAAGTTAAAAAGCTGTTTTATTTCATGTGGGTAAATATTTAATTTTCCATTCTTTATTGCTGAAATTATTATAGTTTATAAAAAATGTTCTTCTTTTATGTGGACGGTGCTCATTCTATTGAAGATTAAGAGTCTGGCACTGATTTTGTATTTTCTATTCCATCCAGTTGATACTAGAGAAACCACATAGATGGAGGTTTTGAAGTTCTTAGAGACAGTTCTAGACTAGAAAGGCATAGGTCTCTGATAGATTTACCTTTCTAGAAGTTAGTGTTGATCAAGTCATAAGACAGAAGATCATGGTTGTATGTGCTTTTGTACTTTTTTCCTTTTTTTCTCCTACTCTATCATATTAGGCCAACATTGTACACACAGCAGGTATGCTGTTGAATGTCAATCATAAATCAAAAGTTGGTTGTTTTAGGTGTTGTGGGGTGAGGTTGGAGCAACAGGAATCCGTTTGGAGCAAAGTGAGATTAAAAGAAAAATAAGGTTAAAAGTAGTACTTTCTTGGAATACAAACAAGTTTCAGAAAAAGTTTTTGATCACTATTGATTTTGGATCATCTTTCTGAATTCATTTGGTCATTGTTAATTTTATTGTTAAATCTTTCAGTGATCAGCCTTAGTCTTTATATGTCTGAAAATTCATTTATTTGACCTTCTGTCTCGAATAAGAGTTATGCTCCTTTAACACTTTGAATATATTATTTGATTATTGTTTGAAAATTATTTATTGCTGTTGATAAATCTATATTCAATCTAATATCATTGTATTCTAGGTAATCCATAATTTCTCTCCAGTAGGTTTTCATATTTATATTTTATCCTTGATAACTTGCAATTTCAGCATGACCTTTAGTGTATCATAGCAGGATTTTTTTTGGAACTGGGGATTGAACTCGGAACCTTGCTCTTTCAAGGCAGGCTGTGGAACCACTGCGCTAAATCCCTGGCCCCTAAAGCAGGATATTTTAAAAACATTTACCTTGTTTAACATTTGGAAAGAATTCTGTGAATCTGACAACTTATGTCTCTTTTCAGTTCTTGAAAAAATTTAAGTATTATTTTTGTAGTTATTGTCACTTTTTATTCTTATATTTTGGAACTTGTCAACCCGTCCTCCATTTTTCTTGATATCTGTATAACATTTTTCATCTCCTTCTCTTCTTATGTTTTATTCTGGGTTATCCTTCCTGCTCTGCCTTCCTAATAAATGCTTCTATTTTTCTGATATGTCTAGCTTATTCCTTATTTCATTTAATAAGATTCTATTTTTTTGGTAATCATTTTTTTATATCTATGATTTCTAGTTGGTCTATTTTAATATATTCTTGGTTTTGTTTGATAATTTTGTGTTTTTGTGTCTGGGATGCTATTTACTCTGACATCTCTTTGAAATTTAAACATACCTATTTTTTAAATGCAGAATGTCATTTATTTTTTATCAGTTATGAACTTTCCCAAACTCTGGGACTTTTTGAGTATCTCATATAGCAGGGATTTCTTTGTTTCCTATATGATGTTCAATTTTCATTTTATCTTTGAAGGGACCTTAGTTTTACCTATACTTCTTCCTTTACAGTGATTTCATAGTTGCCTCATTCAGCTCTCATTGTTGTTTGGCCCTATCAGGCTATTGGTTACCATGGATTCTTGACTCTTTTTAATACTTATTGTTATTTAAAAACCTCAGTGAGAACTTGATGATATCCTTTTCCCCAATAAACGCATACACATATAATTTATACACACACACACACACACACACACACACACACACACACACACACCATATGAGGAAGTTTATGAGCCCCCCAAAGCCAAGTTACAGATCCTTAGCGGGTATTTAGGTCTCTGATTAAGAACTAAATAAGTGGTCTGGAATTTTTGTCCTATGAAGATAGCAAAACATGCTATATGTTTAGACCTCTTCCAATACAGTTCCCGTTACACTTATTTTGACCAGTTCCTGCCTGGGCCACAGATAAGTGGCATGTTTTAATTTTAGTCATCTGTTTAGGTATGTAGCATTTGGTTTTAATTTACCTTCCCTAATGACTAATGATGTTGAACATCTTTTCATGTGCTTACTTGCATTCTTCCACTCTTTCGCCTATTTAAAAATAATAGGCAAGGAAAAATTATGAGAAAAGGAAAAAGTGGAAACAAAGTCTTTGTAAATAGTGAAGGATGGAGGGGCTGAAGGGAGCACAGAGAATGGGGAAAAAATAAGAACCAAGATACATCATGTACAGGTACAAGCACCCAAAGATAAATGTAAACGTATTGTATACCTAAAATGTACCAATAAAAGAATTTAAGCAAAAACAAATAGGCAAATCATTTGCCTATTAGTTTAAAAATTGGACTATTTGTATTCTTCTTAAGTTTTAGTGTTTTTTAATATTCTAGGTGCTAGTCCATTAATAGCTGCATGATTCATAAATATTTTCACAACTATATCTTATCTTTTCATTAAATTAATGCAAAAAAAAGAAATGTAAATTTTTGACGTTTACTTTTTAAGAAATTTATGGATTGCTTTTTAATATTATATCTAAGAAATCTTTGCTTAGCCCAAGCTACACACACACACACACACACACACACACACACACAAAGAAAAAACTTGTTATTTTTTTTCTTATAATTGTAGATCTATTATCCATTTCAAGTTAATTTTTGGATGTGGCATGAGTTTACTATATGTTTTCAATATTAAAAATTTTCTCTGTCTTTTTTTTTGGAGCTGGGGGGAGTAGGCGCTTGTGAGTTTGTTTACTCTAGAGATTGACTATAATTGATATTATATTATACAGTATTTTCATTCAATAGTTAATTTGCTTGATTTGCAAACTAATTATATATAGGCTAACTGGCTAGCTTCCAATTAATAGAAGGAAATGAATGGCCATGTGTGAAGTGCTGGCTCATGCAAAGCAGTATGTAAATTACTCATCCTGACTCTCAGCAGACTGCCTGAATCTCCTAAAGAAGTGCACTGAGGAAGTTATTTGCACAATGAGATCCAACCCATATATTATGAAATACCTATTTGTAATTAAGTAGTATGTATCAGGAAGGACTAAATAAATCAGTGAAAAGATGATTAGTAAATTAAAAATACATTCTCATCTCATGAAGGCATCTCTTCAAAACATGTTTATAACATATTCAATTAGCATCCATGTTATGATGGAAACTTATATGTAAAGTACTTTCTGATACTCTTTTAAATTTTAAAATATATTTTCCACCAAGCTTCTAATATTAAAAAATGCAGCATTTCACTCACATTTCTCTTATGAGAAAATAGAAAATCAGTTTCCTGATAACCTAGAAAAAATAGGTTGCTTTATAACTACAAATACTTTCAGGGGATATGGAGAAATCATGAAAACAAAGAAATTCAGAACAAGGCAGTGAAATATGGAATACATATGCTCATGCCTGGTTTGAAAAATGTAGGTCATTTTAATGCCACTTTATCTTTTGTATAAAAATTCCGAAAATCATGAATGTAAATAATGAAAAAGCCTCTGTATGTTCACCTTTTTTGGAAAGTCTCTGCTAACAGTTTACACTATTGTTATAAAACGGTTTAAATCAACATTTCTCTTAGGATAAGAACTAAGTTTGATCAGGAAAGTGCTTCAGATAGAATGTGAGATCCTAACAGGACCTGGATAGTAGTGAAAACTTTTGTGTAAAACAAGTGCAACTATTTACTTGTTATTTTGGAGAAAGAAAGAGGTTGAAAGAGAAAGGAAACAAAGATAATCCAGCTTGTAGACAACAATCATTCCCTGACATGAACTTTTCCTTTCAGCCTGGTATCTCCAAATCTCCAGCAAGACACACAAAAGAGCACATGGCATGTATGAAATGTTCATCCTAAGCAAATAACATATGCACAGAAGCTGAGCATCTTGAAGAAGTCAGCACAGCAATTAGTAGAAACCCTGAATATCTTTCATAGGACTGTGGAGTTGGGGTTTGGACTAAATTTATTCAGGTCTCTAGGGGCCAGTTGGATCTAGTTTACATACAGGTTTTATAGCTATAAAGAGAAATGGGAAGATTTATATACTGAGATAGAAGCATGTCTTCAAAATATTATTAAAGAGAAAAAGCAAGCTGTATAACAGTATCTCATTTTTCCAAATCAGCCCTCTAGAAGTTGAATTCCAGAGGAAGATTTTTATGCAAACCAGATCTGCATTAAGGATATGTTCAAATACAAGAAACAGGTCCTGGCTATGGGGCTCATGTGCAAAGTGCAGGAGGTAATGAGAAAGGTCAGAGCTTTGGAGGTGTGAGGCAGAATAGACACTATGAAGAGAAGAAGGAGCAGGAAAGGCTACATAGTTTGCTCAGTGAAATATTAAAATCAGGATGGTCTTGTTTTAAAATTGTTATAAATTCTAAGATGGTAACTGTAGAACATTAAATCATGCTTTTGTAGAGGCTGAATCCTCTGTGACTGCATGGTTTATAAGCTTATGACTTGGGTTACACAATCTACATCATACATTTTTTCTTTTAAAGCTGACTTTAGTGGGGAAAATGTCTATTTTCTTTCATGGGTAACACAGAGTAAAATAGTGAAAGTTTATTTGTTGCAGATCTCTTGGCTTACCAGGCAGCTTAGAAGGCATCTCCTGCAAATTCTCTTCCTAGGAATCCCCATAAATCCAATCTAATACATAATCAGTTAGCATAGGTTTGTATAACCTTCACATTAATACACTCTGAGCTGCACTATTTATTTATTCTCCATGTCCAAATCTGTCACTATTCAGTTTTCTGTGTGGAAGACATGGCTAAAGAGATCAAGGTATGACTTTATCTGGATTCACATCCAGACTATTAACAGGATAATCACTGAGGTCAAGATTGTAACTCTGTGTCTTGGTCTTTGGACAGACCAAAATTTATTGTCCCCATGAGCCATCTCTTTAAGTGCAATGTGCACACCTACAATGTACAAGCTACTGTTATTTCTGAAAGAAATAGCAATGAAAGCAAACAAATGGCAAAGAAAACAAGTGGCATGGAAAAAGATTTCTTACACAACTCAAGAACAGAGTTGCCCTTGTAGTAAGCCTTTATGTATCAGACAGATAAGAATCAACATAATACTCACCCTTATCCTTATCCACTAATTCAGACTCTCTCAGAAAGTTTAAAATTTGTTTCTGAGCCAGAGCCAAACAAGGGAAACAGTAATCTCCTTTTTTTGTAATTAAATATTTACTCTATTCCCTTTTCTCTCCTAAAGTGGAGATACAATCAATAAAAACCTTTCCCAATAAAGTCTTATAAATTCAAAGCAGCCGAATAGCATATCTAGAATGTTAGTTCATGAGCTGGTCAGATTACATTTAATTATGATACTTTAAAAATCAAACAAAATAGCATTTTTTTCTCTCTGTTGGTGAAATGAAAGATTTGAAAGACATAATTTTATCAGGAAATTGTTTCCAAAAACTGCACAATGCAGTAAATTTTAAAAGATGGTTTATATGCTTCAGCAGAACAGAAACATAAATTCAGAATCAGTTATAAGGTAGCAGAAAGACCACTGGACCTGAAGTTTTAAAGGTGTGAATTATAACTTTCTTGCTCATTATCTCAAGGTTTTAGACAAGTTGTAAAAGTATTATAAGCATTATTTTCCTCTATAAAGGGAAATAATAGTCTCTGGCTCACAAGGGATGTAGTAAAATCTGTATGGGGGAGCACTGTCATGTTCTTATGTGTGATATACAAGTAATGTGTATTCTCCCATGAAATTAAAATACATCACTCCGCGCCCTCTTTTATTCAGTTGTTTTGAGAAATGAATTTTGAATACTATTCTTTTTTGTACACTACACTTTATTTACACTTTCTTTACACATATAGATACTACTTTCATATGTATGTATATTTTAAAAGGTTGTTTGTATAAAAATATGCAGCCTATTCTTTATGGATGTGGGTAATTTTGTCCACACATAATTTTCATGTTATGAAATGCCTTTTATATGGGTTCTCCATATAAGATGTTACTCTACTACGTGTAACTGTTTTGCAAACCATAAAGGCCATTCAGTTATAAAATAGCATTGATATTCTAATTTTCATTTAGAAGGAAAACCAATATTATAAAAAAAGACGAAAAGTAAAAAGAAAGACAAACAAAAATATTATACAAAGATTTTTTTGATTTATTTTTACCAATTGCCTCTAGTTTTATATGTAGGTTAATTGATATTATGCTTTATAGAATGCCATTTTTAATCTCAAAAAGATTTGTGTTCAGATAAATCTCTCCGGGCCTAAAAACAGTGTCTGAAAATGAAATGAGTATGTCAAGTAGATATGTGCAGCCCCATATTTATTGCAGCACTATTTGCAATAGCCACCATTTGGAATCAGCTGGGGTGTCCATCAGAAAATGAATGGATAAAGGAAAGATGGCAGATATACACAATGGAACATTGTTCAGCCATGAAAAATCATGTAATTTGAAGCAAAATAGATGGAACCGGAGAGCACTGTACTCAGTAAAATATTGCAGACAGACAAATGTTGCATATTCCTACTTATGTGTGAAAGCTAAAAAGAGGTGATCTCATGCAAGTAGAGAGTAGAATAGTGGCCACTAGAGGCTAGAAAAGACAGGGATGTGGGAACAGAGAAAATCTGGAAGAGGGGTCATAAAATGCAGTTGGATAGGAGGAATAAGTTTTAGTGATATAAAGCATGATAGTATACAACACTAGTATACCAAATACATTTATCTGGGAAAATTTTTTTGAAAAAACCCTACCCAATTCAGTAAATTTGAAAAGGTAATTCATATACTTCAGCAGAGGAGAAACATAAGTTCAGAGCCAATCATGAGGTAGCAGAATGACAACTGGACCTGAAGTCCTAAAGGTTTGGATTATACCTTTTCCACTTAATATCCCGAAGCATTAAATAAGCTTTAAAAGTATCACAAACATTATTTTCCTGTATAATGGGAAATTGTATACAATAACTTATAATCTATGCCAAAACAGCCAGAAAGGAGGGATTTGAAGGTTTGCAACACAAAAAAATGCTAATTATCTGGATTTGCTCATTGTACATTTTATACAAATATTAAATTATTGCACTCTACCCTATGTGTACTATTGTATGTCAATTAAAAATAGAACAATAACTTTAAAATGATCATGAGACACATAGATTAAACTGTAAAAAACAGAGCTGAGGTAACCACCCCCAGAGGAAAAAAACCTCAATGCTTTAATTTTAATGCAATGTTTTATATTTCATGGTTTTACTAGTTAAATTTTAAATAACAATCTCAGCTTAATTCTATTGAACACAGATATTTTTGGATAACTGAGATGAATAACCAATTTGATAATCTTCAGTTGTTCCATGATTACTGAAATTTAACTAATACCTTTCAAAATCACTGATGATAATACATATGTTTTATAAAAACATAAAGAGAATTTTAAATTACAATATGCCAAGTGTTAAAATTGCAAGAACTTTAATGATAATTTTTATTCTTTTTTATAACTTCAAACTAAAATTCTACACACTAAAGTCATACATATGCCATGGAAAAGATGAAACTTAGAGAAGGAAGATCAAAAGCCATTCAGAACAGGAGCAAGGACAGATAAAACACAGTCTGCTCATGAGCTCCAGCTTTCCTAAACTCAGAAACATCACAAATATTATAGCTGTTCGGCTAGTTTGGAAGGGTTCCAGAATAAATGTAGAAAGCCTTAGAAAAATACAGCAGGACATCAACATCATACTTCAACATTTTATCACATAAAATATAAAAATTCTATCTAATATTTTCATAAGTATCAAATTTATTGCTGCATACTAGCAAGTTTTTCCCCTGGTTTTGTTTCTATGTTTGGTGGTCTAAGTGATTTTCTTTGATGATTTAACTTGTGTTCTTCCATAACCATATCTTACTCCTATCACAGACACTTAACAATAAGCAACACTATTAGATTTTTGACATGGATACTAACTCCTGGTCAGGCAGGTATTTAGGTACAGCTGTCACCTTGAAAGTGTCTGTGGCATGGTGGCCCACAGGAACATGTACAGGCTTTGAGTTAGAGAAACTCTGAGTGCTACCTTTCACATTTGCTTCCTGGATACCCAAAATCAAGACACTCATTTTCTGAGCTTCTATGTCCTCACCTGTCTAATGATGATGATACTGCACAGAAGATGGAAGAATGTAATGAAGCGTGTAAAGTGCTTAGTATAAAATAAGCACTCAATAAATACTAACTCCTGACATCTAAAACTCCAAAAGTTTCTCATTTTTCTTAAAGAGAAAGAATGCAAACTTCAGAAAGAAAAGGAATGAGTTTTCAATAGGGGGGAAAAAGTCCTATTCGAATAGTATGTTGATAAGCTGACCTTGATTCATAATTTTCTCAGCCTCTCTGGCATTTTCTGCAGCATCTTTCAGACCATATTATATATTTTTTTTATGAGAACATTTTGCTTCCCAGTTTATTGGCATGAGCGTTAAATGAGGATCTGAATACAGTCCAAAAGAAACCATGTTTTTGTTCCTCTTGAAAGATCCTAGTACTGGATTATTTCTTTTCCTGGTGTTTTGTTTCCTCAAAAACAGATTAATAAGCCTTTTTCTAGGGGAGAAAATTATGATTCACCAGATACTTGATATGAAGTCTGAGTCGCCATCTTCGGGGGTCTTCATTATTCAGGTCCTATCCTCATTCAGATGCCTAATGGGTAAATACTTTCTTCTGTCCTTTACACCATCATAGACAAATCTGACTGTCACTTAGGCATTATACACAATCCTAAGTAACAATGCAGATGGCAAGTAACATTCATCTTTTATATTTTCTTCCAAATAAATTCTAGCAAGGGACAAGAAATTATTAAAACATTCAGGTCTAAAAGGGCAGTAACCCAACCCACAGTGCCAGAAGGGACACTTGTTTACCAGGACATCTCAAGTGGAGTTGGAGACTGACTTTTAAAAACAGTGATCAACCAAGGGAACAAAATGTTTTTTGCTGTTTGGAAGAAGTACAGATAGTCTAAGACTTGGTGTTGTCATACCAGTTTATCTTAATTTCAGCATCACTCAATTTATCTGTGCACAAGGTAATGAGTTTTTCAGCACTGATGGGAAATAGCATGAGTCAGATAAAAACAAGCCTCTTCGAAATACTTCCCAGTTCACCCCAGCTGGAAATGGATCTTTTTCCTTTCCCTGCTCTCATATATATATGTATTTTG
Source organism: Heterocephalus glaber (assembly GCF_000247695.1). The sequence continues at coordinate 1,388,148 of NW_004624827.1, read as the reverse complement.
GTACTGGGGATCTAACTCAGTACCTTGCACTTGCGAGGCAGGTGGTGGAACCACTGAGTTAAATCCCCAGCCCTCTTGTGTTAATTTTTTAAAATCACATTTCCTTAAATAGGATTTATTCCTATGTCTTATTTTAATCTGTATTCTTTGAGGACAAGTCCTGTGGTTTGGATAAGTGTCCCAAAAGGGCTCATATGATAAAGGGTTGGTCATCATCCTGTGGCTTTTTGAAAAGTGTTGGAACCTGTAAGAGGTGGAACCTAGGGGAGGAAGGTGGATTACTTTGGGTTTTCCCTTGAAGGAGATATTCAGACTCCAGCTCCCTCCTCTCTGTTTCATTTTTGGCTACAATAAGAGAAGCAACTTCCTTCACGACATGCTCCTGCCACTGACACATGGCACCACCAAAGCCCCAAGGTGATAGGTTCAGTTGATCATGCACTGAAGGCTCTGAAATGGTGAGCTAAAGCAAACTTTTCCTTTTTTTGTTTTGTTTTTGTACCAGGGATTGAACTCAACCTTGTGCTTGTGAGGCAGGCTTGGTGACACTGAGCTAAATCCCTGGCCCAAACTTTTCCTTTTTTAAAGTTTATTTGTCTCAAGTATTTTGTTACAGTATTGCAAAACTGACTAACAGTTAAAATTTCAGGGACATTGATCAATTGCTACCATCTTTAAATTAGATCACACTATTAGAGTTACTTTTTTTCCTGAATTCTGCATAGACATCTAGCTCCTTCTCAACTCTCAGCATTAATGCTGATAATGCTAATTGTATTTCCTTGTGGAGTCTTGGTTAACAATACATGATACAAATGATCCAAAGCAAAAGGAAGGCAAAATGGGGGCAGGTTATTTCTTTTTCATAACGTGTAATATACACTCATAGATGGTTGTCATTAATGGGAAATTTATGGCTCTGTAAATTAGATTTTCCAATCTTGAAAGCAGCTGGAAAGGATTAGCCCCTATATTTGGGGAATCTGAAGTTCAAGAGAGTACAGGGATAGAGTCAGGTCTGAGCCAACTTGGAGACTCCTAAATTAATAGAATTCATCTCCTCATTCATTTTTCTTCAGGTAGAATCCTAATAAGTGCCTCTGGTATAGACACTCTCCAACTACATGACAAAGATAATAAGAGACTTGGAGTATAGTTATGGGAGAAACAGTAACAAAATGAGCACACAGCTCTGCTCTTGTACTCTAGAAAGTCCCAAGGGCAACCTCCCTCTCTCCTTCCCCCTGCTTTTATGATGACTGTGCAGCTTACAGTGAGGACCTTTACCAAAAGGGTTCTATGTAGCTTCAAGTACCATTTTGTCCGGAATTCACTGGGGGCTACAAAGACCACTGATTCCTTTTTAATCATTTTCTGTTCAAAATATAGAAAAGAGAGTATAATATATGTTGTTAAGGGCATAAGAGGGATTCAGGGAGATATTGTCTTTTCAAAGTGGTATTTTATCTTGTCTTTTGTTCTTGGGACAATAATCTGAACAATGCCACGAGGAAGTTATAAACAAGATGAATAATGGCCCAACAATGGACTTTCAAAACAGAATATTGTTTCCCATAAATATTCCACAAGTATCTTAAAAAATATTATGCCACTGAAAAAGAGCAATCCCTGCTTTTATAGTCTTGATTTACTTGTGAAGAGTTTTTATTTTGTAGTCCCTCTTAAAACCAAGACCCTTTTTAACAGAATTTGAAAACCACAGCTGTTTCCAGGGGAAGAGTTCATTACTTTCACTTCGTTTCTTCCATACATGTATTTATAAAAATGGTTGATACTGCAAGCTGTGATCTAACAATTCTTGTTTTGCTAGCAAATAATTTAATCTTAAACTATATTTATCTAGCCTCCCCCTGGACTGACATGCATTATTACCTTTCTTAGTCTTTGTGGATCACATGAAGATACTGGAAGAAAATTTATGGTGCCCTACAGCTACCATTACCTAGTGAAAAAACTGTCCTCAATTCTGAAAAATCAACTACAGTGCAATTTATTGATTTCTGAAGTAATATTCAGCTTTAACACTGGATTATTTTTCTTGAAGTCAGTAAGTGAAAAATGAAGTAATTCTCAACCAATGCTGCATTCCTGTAATAACAGTGTTCCTATGTCTTCTGCTGGCATTGCATAGGCAGTTTGTTAAGAAGCTTCACTCCCCAAGTTCTGCTGTCAGAGGAGGAGGTTATACAAGCACAAAAACAAAGCTGTTATGTCAGGCAAAATACCAGTTAAATTGTGTTTGCTATGGCATAAATAAATGTTTCCTTCAGATCCAGTCAATGTGAGAAAAACAAGGAGATTACAAAGGGTAGTTTTAATGTTAAGACGATAAGAGGTTAGGAGGTATGAAGAAAGTTTTGTTTTACAAATGTTTCCAGTAAACCACTTGAAACAGCTGCCCCTACACAATTACTACTGGGACATTGTCCGAGGAGAGTATCTTACTTGGATTGGGACAAGAGAATCAGGATCCACAGTCCTGCAAGAATGCATTTTGAGAAATTGCCAGAATCCTGCAGACTGTACCAATGGACACAGGTTTTCTTTTTTCCCCCACAGCAGACCCCCCCACCACACACACACTATATTGGACATTGAATTCAGGGCCTTCACCCTGTGCTACATCCCCAGCATTTTTTAATTTTTTGTTTTGGGGCAGGATCTCATTAAGTTGCTAAAATGAGACTTAAACTCGCAAACCTCTTGCCTCAGCTTCCCAAAGAGCTGCGATTACAGCTGTGCTCCATTGTACCTGGCTCTAGCAGGTAAATCTATGCAAGCAAGATCCTGTTCTGAAAAGAAATGATTTCTTTTTAAAATGGCATTTTGACTCAACAGAGGGTCATAAGTAAAGCGCCAATCAAAAAGTGACACTATCTTTCTATGAAACTAGAAGCAGTATCTATAGATGCAGAAGATGCATGAATACTGTATATTTTAAATTTTGCTCTAAAAACTATAGCTTTAGTAATATATAACTTAATTAAGGGAGACATTTAATTTCTGTCTCTGAATAATAAAAATATTTCATACAATATCTCTATGGTTTGTCTTTTCTGAAGGAGGGTCTTTTATACTGATATAGAAGCTTCCAAATTCCACCATCTTTTTCATTTGAGTTATAAATGAAATTTATGCATATGTAGAAAGTCATGAATCATCTATATATTGTAAGTATTTATCATCTATGTCTTTATACTTGTGTTCATATTTTGGCTTATGCCACAAAGACTTTAGACACTAATGATAAATACATGCAATAAAATTCCAAAGCAAAAATAAATAAATAAAAAGGATAGGAAAAATCTAAATTAGCATAGAAGATGTAAATGGGCTAGGAGAAAGTGTTGGGAAAAGTGTATTATGCTTCAAAAGGTTATGAATTTCTATGTAGCTGCTAAAGCTGAGCCATGAACTAGTTCTGAACTTTGTGACTGACAAGGAACAATGAAAGCAGACAATTGAAGTGTTATCATTACATATGAATGTCAAAAAGAAGGCACAGGCCCTTGGGAGGGTCCCAGCTGCTACTTAACAGTTACCTCTAGCATTTTCTCAAAGTCTTTGTGTCAGCAACACTGATGGAGGCAGTAAGCAACATCCTCAGCAACACCAGCACAACCGATCCATGCCTGGTCGTGTGACCTGTGGAAAACCAACAGCAAAAATCTCTCATTTCAACTCAGGGAAAACCGGTTTCCTTCACATGTTCATGGGGAGGAAAGGTAACATAGTCCATACTCGGTTTTAATGGGTGGTTTGATCCAAAGACAGAAGTTAAATAGATGGGCTACATGCGCTTAAAGGTCAGTAATTCTCGTTTCAAAAGTGACCTTACACAAAATAATAGCTATGACTTATTGGGCCATTATTGTGACTCAGGCTCTTTGTTTATGGGTAATATTTCACTTATTTGTTCTAAGACTTAAAAACAATTACCATGACTTTCCTCTTCTGTGTTTTATAAAATGGAGAGAGGCTGAAGAGAATTTAATATAATTGGCATATGTGTATTTTTATGTGTGTGTATAGGTGCAAACATGCATATCTATGACAAAATTAAGAGAAAAAATGAAAAAAGTTGAAAAAATCCACCACTGTACTGAAAGATTTAAACACAACTCTCAATAACAAATAGCTCAAATAGACATAAATCAGAACAAATAAGGAAGTCTTGACTGGAACAATAAAACTGTTTGGTTTATTGCAGGATTTCCTAAACCTCCCTGTTGGTTCAGAATTAGATCTAGTGAAAGAAATGTTCAGGAAAGAGAACAAGAAATCTATAATTTAAAAACTGCTTTGGATGACTCTTACGCAGGAGGTTTTACAGATGCCGACTTCATAAATATATAGAAAATCCTGGGCGTGCTTTTTTTCAAGTTACTAGGAACATTTACCAAAAAGCTGAAACATTTATGAAAACATGAAAATGCTTTAGAACATCTGGTAAATTGGAGTAAATTCCAAATAATTAATTTCCTATTGGATTCCATGTCTACCTAAAATCAAATTATATTAAATTAAAATAAAAAGAAACTGAAAAATTATGTTTGTGCACACATGTGCAGAAAAAATAAATTTTGGAAATTTAAAAATAATTTTTAAAAGCAAATGATGGCTTAAAAATTAAAAAATATTCAGAATTGGGAAGGGAAGTTAGTTCAATGGCACTGCGCCTGCCTTGCAAGCACAATTTCCTGTGTTCAATTCCTGCTACAAAAAATAAAAATCAGAAATGAACAATAAAAATATAGCTCAAAACTTAGGAGATGAAGGTGAGTAGTATGTATATGGAATGTTTTATATTTAAACATTTATTAGCAAAGAAGAAAATGTGAAAATTAATGAGCTGATCTACCTTAAAATGGTAGAAAATAATAGAAGAACCTCAAAAAGTAGAAAAAATAGAGGCAAAAAATAATGAAATGAAAAACAAATACATGAGAGAGTGATCAATGTTAGAAATTGTGTTTTGAAAAGATTAGAAAATGAACAACTGTCTGGAAGGTTTGATCAAGAAAACGAGATAAGTTTCAAAGAAACACTTTGAAGAAACAAAAATTAAACATACTACAGAATGAAAAACAATTATGTGATGTCCAAGACTTAGAAAGGTTGTACGAAATGAATTTTTCATAGGATAACAAAATTTATCAAAATGAACTCAAGATAAAACAGAAAATGAGAATAGCTTTCTAAAATTCATGTCTATTTCTAAAATTGATCTTTTATTTCTTATTTTTTAAAATTTTATTTTATTGGTACAATTTAGGTATACAATATAATGACATTCATCATTGGAAATTTGCACCTTTGCATAATCTCTCTTGGTTCTTATTTTTCCCTCTTCCCCTGCCCTCCCTTCAACCCCTCCATCCCTCCCTGTTTACAAAGACTTTTGTTTCAATGTTTTCGTTTTCTCATATTAATTCCATTCCCTTCTTTCCTTTCCCCTACCCCTCCCACTTCCCTTTCCTCTTTGCCCCTTTTCTTCCTATTTCACATTATCTATTATACCTTGTAGACCTTATTTACACTTTCAGTTTCTCACACTAGAGAAACTATTTGGTATAAAATTGATCTTTTATATTTGTCTTTTTAAAATTCATCTTTAGAGATTCTGTTGGTAGAAAACTTTCAGTGTTTTGTTTCTCTAAAAATGTCTTTATTTTACTTTCCTTCTGAGGGCTGTTTTGAGTATATACACCTAAACTGACAGATTAAAAGGACACACCGTGTATTATCAAGTCCTGATCCCATAAGTTCTGCCTTTTAGCTATCAAATCACAAAAATATATGTTTCCTCTTCTCCAAAGTCAGAGTTGACAAATCTGCATAGGCAGCTTTTGTTTGTTTTTCATTACTGACTTTCCCTGCAGTGTGGAGGCCTTTTGGGGTCTCTGCTCTACATGACAGGCCTCCATCTTGACTCCAAAGCACACGTTCATGCAAAGTTGTGCCCCCTGCTCCCCGTGCATGACACTAATCTCCAACCCCACCCCCGCCCCCCTTACAAGGCTGCCCGGCCTCAAGACTCACTTACTTCTCTTGCCTAGCTTCATACTCCTGTTTCAGAAAGCTTTTCTTATTTTCTTGCAAATTCCTATATGCTTTTTAAAGAGGTTAACAAAATACTTAACATAATATTTCCATATTTTATATTGGTAGTCTTCAAGATTCTTTTTCCTGTATGGAGGATAGAATCCAGGGCCTCACACATATGAGGCCAGTGCTTTCCCCAGTTCTTTTTACATTTATTTTAAGACAGGGTTTCACTAAATCGCCCAGGCTTGCCTTGAATTTGTGATCCTTCTATTTCAGTTTCTGAAGTAGCTGGGATTAGAGGTGTGTGCCACCACACTTAGCTGAAGAACTTTAGTCCCTTGTAATTTTGAAAATAGAAGTCCAGATATATTTTATTATTGACAGCTATTGGTGTTTTTCAGCTCTGAGCTTCTTAGATATAAGATTAAGAACTATAAAGTATTTTCTAAATTCTTACCTTATATATAAACATATGTACTGATAGTTGAAAAATATAAAGATAAGTCTGAAGATTAATCTCACACTGAACTCTTACCCAGGAGTAGCTGTAGATATCTTCAGGATCCTACAATGCTCAGTGATTTTCTTTTCCCTTTAAATAATTCTGGTCCACATCAGTGGATATTTTAAATGCTGTTTTCATGATTTGCAGTCTTCGTGAGTATAATGGATCCAGTTTTGGTCTCTGTTGGTAACAGGCCAAAGCTCTAGCTATTCTGCTGCTTTTGTTGCTTCCCCTATTATGTATGTACTCTAAGTGTACTAACTTGCAGCTGCCTCACACCAATGAGTCAATATATTCGAAACTACTTTCCACATATTGCTATAGTGAGAAGAATTATAATGCCCTTTTGGGTTTTGCTGGGAAAACAACACAGCCATCATCTGATCCTGGGGCAATGTGAAAAGGACGCTGTAGGTAAGCTTTGGGTTTAAAACCCCAGGCTTTTTTCTCCATGTACCCTAATTTCTCTGTATACGTACTATAACATCTGAATTAGGGTAAGGTGCAGTTGCTACGACTAGAAATCTGCTGGGAGACCATGTGGTAGCTCAAATTCAAGGTTCTATTACTACCAGAGAAGGAGAGAACTGACACTGAGAACCAGCTTGGACTCTGTGGAGGGTAGAGCAAGAGTTCATTTCACACAGGCAGGTCATAAACTGAAGAATCCAGACTCAAACAGTTTTGGCTTTGCCTTATAGGTAAGAGGAAGCCATTGAGATATTTAAGTAATGAATCAGAATGTTCATTCACATCATATTAAAAAAATACAACCACCTTTTAGAGAAGGTAGACATAGGAGCAATACTAAGAACAATTTGAAAATATCAGAATAACATTCATGTCAATGTTTCATAATCACGTATTTATCCTTATATGATATATAATAAATCATTTTTGCCTCAAAATAGGCTTTTTTCTTCAAGATTATATTAATCAGTAAAACTTTCAGTATGGAATATACATATTTTTATTTCTAATTTATTAATAATTATTTTTGGTACCAGGGATTGAACTTGGGACCTTGTACTTGCCAGGCAGGCACTGGAACCACTGAACTAAATCCCCCGGAATATACATATTTTTAAAGCATTAAGTGACTGGCACAGAAAAGCCGCTGTGACACACTGGCCTCCATTATCTATCTGTTGACATTCCTTAAAGGAGATTTCCTAACATTTACCACAGAATAATAGCTCAAATTCAATTTACTATTCAATCTTTGTTCTTAGTATTCTCTTGGCTCATTTCTCAAACAATAGATTTAGTTAAGTGGGTCAACAGAAGAAATTAGGAATAATTTTATACACCCTTTCCTTTTTGTGAAACAGGCAAATTATTATTCATTACTCCTCAATTCCCCAGATGAAAGATCTGACCTATGTGCAAAGCATTGTTACTGAAAACTTTAAAAGAGAGTCAACTTTGTGAGTTTCTCCCAATAACAACTTTTGGTATTTTTACATTGCTGTATGTACAAAAAGATTTGAAAGGGCTTCACTGGTATTTTGACAAAGTGCCACTCCACTTATTCAGGGACTAGGAAATTAAGATGGATGTTAGATGTATATAACATTCAACATAGCCGAGTTAGCTATTTTTCTGTTTACTTTGTATTTGAAAAAAATACATATTAGGCAATAAGTGACATGGTTTTTTAAATGGATTAACTAAGATAATCAAATTACCTTGCTGACTGCCATGAGAACAAAACTGGGCACAATTTCTTTTGTTTGGTGAAAAGGAAATGATCATTGGGTCAGGTTCTGTCATAATAATTGACACACCTTTGTGAATAATTCATACACAACCAATTTTATTTCTTGCTATTTCTGAGTGATAGGCTACTGAGCCTGCAAGTAATATAATTCCAGTTCAATCAGTCAGAAGATACAATTTAGACAAGTATTTCTCAAACTGTGAGGCGAGGAGTTCTTAGTGTTACACTCTCACTTAACATCTAATTTCTTCTTCATGGATTTCTTTCCACTCTATTTTCATATTAGCACATTATATTTTATCCTTTGTTTTCAGGTGCATCATGCTCTTGTCCTCTCCAAAACCAAATTTAGTTTCTGAAAGGAAATACATAATTTAGGTTGAGGAACTGTCCATTAGAAAATAAAATAAAGGTACAATTCATTTGTAAACCAAATGAAAATATAAAAGATTTTGATATTATTGTTCAGTGATATGAAGCATTGCAGCAAGACTATTAGACTATTTAAGGATTGAAATTTAAAAATTTGAACCAAAGCAGGTACAAAACTAACAAAAGGGTTTAAACAGAAGCTGAAAAATTCTTTTAAAAGATTAAGAGTGGCAGCTGTGTGAGGGTAAAATGAAGATGACTTTGGTCTACTATGAATCCATGCATCTTATGTTAACTGAACATCTCTGCTACTTGGCTGTCTCCTCTGGCCTCACTTGTAGGTTGCTTGTGCTCTAGCCCAAAGAGCTAGTACAGAATTTTTCTCTAGCTTCAAGCCCAAATCTCTCCCCTTATCCAGCTTTTAGCAATTGAAATCTCTTACTCTCCCAACCAAAGTAAAGCCATTGACTCTGACCTCTTTCACTCCTGCTTTATCTGACTTCGCCTGTCTCCCCCTTTCTTGTTCCACAAAGGGTAATACAGCCCAACACCATCCAACCTGCCTCTGAACTAGACCTCAGTCTTGTTTAAAGGAAGTACTTCAAACCATGGCTCACCAGAGTAAGTATGCTATTAATCATACTCCAACTCTACGGCTAGTTTTAAGAACTGGTCTTTTGCTTTGTTCTTTTTATCCATGATGGACATTGTCTTACTCGGCAATCACTTTTCCCTACCAGCCAGACAGCCATTTGCCTCCAAATGCTGCAATGCTGGCAAATACACTGAAATTAAAACCTAACCCCAGACCCTTCCTTCACCAGTGCTCACTTAAATTGCAATCTTCTGTCCCTTGCTACACTGCCATGAAAGTGACCTTATGTTGGACCATGGCCTTTCTTTGCTTTACAGTGTAGACCTCCTTGTTCTATAGCTACCTGGCTCTGACTCACATTCCTGTCCTCCTCTGGTCTTCCTGCCCAGCCTTCAACCTCTTGAACACCAAGTCACTGAGGTGATGAAGCTTTATATGTTATAAGCTTGCTCTCTTTTGTTTTCATCAGGTATCAGAGGAAAGGTGGTTTCAAATGTTTTATAAGGCATCTCTTAGAATCTTTGAAACCAATGCCTTTAAGGCTTTCCCATCCTACTTCTTTTAGTGTATCCAGAGTTTTGTTGATCTCCAGTTATTCACTCTCACATTCTCATTTTTTCCATAGGGTTTTTTCATCTTAACCATGAAATGTGCATTGGTTTCTCCAGTCTTGAGAGACACAAAAATGTCTCTCCTTCCTGTCACTAGAGATTGACTATTGTTTTTTTTCTTTCTTACCTGAATAACTTTTAGAATAAATGAACTATAGTAGTTAGCTGTCATTTCTTACTACCTATTCCAACGTTTATACCTGATTAGAGTGTAGCCTGTGCCTCTTCCCTGTCTACATCACTAAAATGTTTGGTATCCTAACCAGTATTTTTGTTTTTATTTTATCAGTTCTCATTATTCCAGACTTCTCTCTGGAGTAAGACAAATAGTCGCCATTCACTGAGAAAAGCTGTTGTGTGTTAAAAGAAATATCTTAGCTTGATAAACATTTGCGGAAAGTTTCCCCCAGTAGTGTCACATTCAATAAAAAATAATTACAAATTGACTTAGGCCTATGCCCTATCTTTTTCCACTTCACTGCATCACTGTACACTGAATTCCACTTCTGGGGCACTTGGGGGAGCTTTTCTGCTCAACCTCACATCATCGATTGGTGAATATGACTTTCCTAATTCTGCAACGCAGCTGAAGGTACCATTCTCAACCACAACATGGTATGAACAGACCTTTGTGTGCCATAGTTCAGCCTGTGCCTGAAGTGTCACGTATGATAGGTGCTCTACTCTCCAGTGTAAAATGGAAATGTGGTTGGCCAGAAGTTTCTTTTTTTAGAACTTTATGTGTTATTGATACTTAATAACAAGATGAAAAATAGTCTCGTCAACAAAAGCATACTTATATTGAATGATGCATGTCTCCCTAGGATTTCACATTTCCTCTGCTTTTGAAGTCTTATTTCTTCACCACTCCTTATTTCCAACACCCTCCCAACAGATATGCATGCACTCAGACCTAGAAAAGGGAAACATTCAAAACACCACCCTTTGTGTAGAAGCAGCCAGAGCACTAAAGATCCAAAGATACTTTTCAAATGTAAGTAAGTGGATGAATTAAACCTAACACATGCCAAAGCTTCCTTTGTGCAAACAAGCATTATGTTAAAAGTCATTGTGTTTTACCTATATATGACTGTGTTTTGGCTTTTGTCCTCTCATTAGTTCATGCTGTGTCTCTGTGATTTGCCATATGAAAATAACAACAAAAAAAGAAAATGACTAATTGATGATTCTGCCTCTAATTGTCTGAAAAATAAAGTAAATCTGTAAATATGTGAGTAGTTATTAATTAAAAGATTATGATGTACATGAGAAACTCTGTATGTCAGTCCTGTGCTTGTTTGTGCTTAGATGAATCCATCATTTTCTTGCTCAGTTCTTTGTCATATATTTGGGACTTTGGGCTCTCTGAGTTTACATACAGTCTAGAGACTTTTGTCTCTGTTGGTTTACACAGAGCTGAGCAACTGGAGGCACTGGCAGGAGCCTGGAGGGCTGGAGGAAGGAAGAAGCCAGGATCCCTCTCTACCCTAACTGCTCTGCCCCGTGTGCAGCTCAGACAGGTGTTGCTTTCCTAAGCAAAGATTATGTTTTTACCAGTATACAGCACCACTAACATCATCTGAAGAGTATATTTTAAAAATCTGTATACATATGTAGACTCTTCTTTCCATAGGCAAGGAACAAGGACACTTCTGTGCCAATCCTCAAAGAAGTATGTTGCACTGAAATTCATAGAAGAAAACATCATAAAATCTTTCCTTTTTGAGTTCACAAAACATTTAAACATTAAAATAATTATGAAGAAGCTGAGAAAGCTGTTTCACAGCCCAGGTCAAGCTGTTCCTTCTTGAAGCAGAGGTACAGAGCAGATTATGAACAGCGGCTGATGAGGGCAAGTAGGCCAGGCCTGGGGACAGGAGAAAAGGTAGGGCACTCTACTAGGAGGCAAATTATGTGAAGGCATCTCTGGGTACCAGCACTGAGTAACTTTGTAAAGAATTACTGCATTTCTTTAGAATTACTTCCATGCCAGCATGGTGAAATATAGCTGCTTACTCATTTACTTCCTTAAATTTACTTTTTTAGGTTAGCAAATTGAATAATGATGATAATACAGAACAAGTATGTATAAGAACAGCCACATCAGACTAATTGGCACTGCTGTTATATAAAATTCCTTAGAGAAATCTAGGTTTGATATTAAAATAAAAGAAAGCCTGGTTTTTGCAAAAGGAGGACAACTGACTTGAAACCATTCCTATTTCCTTTTAGCCCTTTCATTCTGTGCATGAAATCACCAAATCTATTTCCTGGGGTCCATCAAACTGCTTTCCACACCTTGCAAAAATTAAGGGATATTACTGGATTAAAAACAAGCAAACACTGTGCTCATTCTGTCAAACAGCCCTGATGTGCCATGCTCAGAAAATAAGCTGTGGTCACTTTCATTGATTTATTTCAATACTTCTCTCAGTCAAAGGGTCCTTGGAGGTTTAGAAACTTTTTAGTATAGATATACTGTAGCAGCGATATATATTACTCAGCACTGGTGAAATATAGCCATTAACATATAAATCCAATATCTCATGAAGAATATATTTTAAATTGGTGACAGGACCTAAAAATCATCATTTAATACTATTACTTTCAGCAGCTTTTTCATTTGACATGGATGCCTTAGTGATTTAGTGCCATGACTGTAAAATGTCAGGAGAATTTATTGGCATGAAGCAGATCAATTCGTATTAAAAAACAGGAACAAGAAAAGAAACATCTGTTTTTTAATCTACTTTATTGTGCTATTTTAACCAGAGAGGATTGAATTAATATCTAATCAGACCCCTCAATATTAGCATTAGGTTTATTTTTCTTAAATTAAATTCTAAAGTAAGTAGCAATCGTGTCAAGAGTCATGGCAGAAACTGAAAGCAATTTTATCAATGGATAGCAATTGTTTCCAGTTACATGATGCTCAAGTAATAATACTGTCAATTATCACATAAAAAGTAGATTTCTAAATGAATCTGGAATCTTTTTAGAGAAAAGTATAAAAAAGAAATGCCAGCTTATTGAACTATATCAAATATAGTCATATTGAATCCCTCCTGCCATACTGATGTTTATTTCCATGGCAATAAGGTTTCAAAAAATAGCCAATAGTCTATTTTGTTTATAAAGTCAAGTTTACATGTTTTTTTCCAGCACTATGATTGGTTATGAGAATGACAATTGAGTTTAACGTCACTTTTAAGCAAGAGTGATAAATGCTATAGTAGGAGTGTGATTGAGAAAGGTCAACTGGGTCGGGCCATTCAGGAAGATGTTCTAGAGAGGAGAAGGTGAGCTGACTTCAGGGACAAGTAGGAATTAGATGAAAAAGGAAGGAAAGGTTGCACAGGCAGAGGATACACAAAAAGAACGAGGAAACAGTAGAGAAAGAAATGACCAGATGTTAGGTGCCATTGATAGTTCCAGTGAGAGTCTTCATTTGGAAGACAATGGAGAATATTTGTAACTTTCACCTTTCAGGCATCTCTTTCCTATGCATGCAGGTAGCTATATTTCAACTTTCCTCGGAGAACTATATGTCTCTAACAGTATTTGGAGGAATCAAACTGTCCTACTTTCATGGGCACATGACTGAGGCCTGGCCATCAAAGGATTCCATCATAATAACCACAGTAATAGTTAAAAGAGTTATAAATTAACTCCCTATTTCTGCTGCAATAAATTACCACAGTGTTTTAAATATAAGTTTATTTTCTTACAATCCTGGAGGTCAGATCTTCTTAAATCAAGATATCAGCATTTTGCTGCCTTAGAAAAGAATATTTTTCTTGGTCTTTCCCAGCTCCTTGGGCTACCTGCATTCTTTTGCTCAGGGCTCCTAAATGCATCTTCAAGATCAGCAGCATAGTCTGTTTCAAATTTTTCTCTGACCTCTTCTTTTGTCATCATATCTCTTATTATGACTATTATTCCTCTGCCTTCTTCTCATAAAGACTGTGATTACATTAGGCTCATCTGAATAATCTGTGATAAACACTGAAACTAAAGGTTCTTAATTACATCTGCAAAATTCCTTTTTCCATACAAGGTAACATAGTCACAGTTTCTGGGGTTTAAACATGGACATCATTGGAGGTATTCTGTGTACAATAGGAGTGTTCATGCCAGTCAAGACAGGACATAAGACTTTTCCCTTGAATTTGATGAAAGTATAAGGAAGGAGGTGCCCTCTTTCTGCCAGAGAGCCAAAATTGAAAAAAATTTAATTTTAGAGTTGCTTGTACTCATTTTGCTACCTCTTGGGAGTGTTGCCTAAGAATAAAGTCAACAGAAAGCAAGCAAGCTTAGGGGTGCAGAGGGAATCCTGATGCCCTTGTAGGAGTGGATGGAGATGACTATGCTGCTCTCTCTGGACTTTATAATCCAGCAAATTCATATATATATGAATGTATATATTATTGTGCCAGCCAGTTTAAGTTGCATTTCTGTTGATGTAACCAAGAGTTTTGAGAGAGACAAAAACAATTAAGGCTTTTAAAAAAGAGACTTATACTATTCAATTTTTACTTAATAAATAAATAGCTGGCACAGAAAATGTGTTGGAAACAAAGGAAGCCTGGAAATAGAAAGGTGAATTAGACAGGAACTTCAGTGGATAAGGTAAGAAATAATGAAAACTTGAAACAACTCAGTGGCAACAGGGGATATAGTGAATTTGGGCTATAGTTAGAAGATGAATTGCTAAGGTTTGGTGACTGGTAACATGTATATAGTGAATCCTGGTTCAGATCTGAGTATCTGGCTTATGTGACTGGATGGTCACTCAGCTCATAAATGGAGAGGTCAACTGGGCTAGGAACAGGGATTTGAGAATCATTATTTTGGGGCTAGATGAGTTTGCAATTTTAGATGAAATTATTTTAAAATAATATGGATTAGAGAAAATGATTGAGAATCGGATTTAGGAAAATTCTTACAAGAGATACTAGCATCATAAAAGTGAAAAGAGGAATGATTGTTAAGTAGCAGAAAAATGGAAATGGTATAAGCTATATAATAATACCACCATGGAAACAGGAATTATAAAAAAAATGAAAAGGAAACACCAAACTTCTCAAATAGTTCAGTAGCAGTTAATCATACTTTGTTTGCTCCAAGTGTCTTTTTCCTTAAGTTTTCTTTTACTCTAGTAAGCAGAGTTGATAACTTTCTTTTGACTTTCACATATGCTTTTATATTATAGTATCCACCACTGTTTCGAATATGAAGTTTACACCATAAATCCTTGAAAATAATATCATATTTCATTATGTTACATCATTAAATTATTAAATCTTCAGAATTGACAAGGTAGTTTAAAAGGGGTCAATTTCAGGAATTGCCTGACCCTTCCCCATTGTGTCAGAAGGGTTGCTAGTAGCTTACATGGGGTCCAGAATTTTTGGAAGGGTTCCACACTTTAGCTTAACATGGCTTCAATGAAGGTAGTTATTTTTCAGGCTCTCATGTTTTTTCCAAAGGTGAGCATCCATCCTTTCATTACAAGACTTCATAATGGATCAGAAAACAGGGTTAATCTAAGTGGAAAGAGTATGAATTATTCTTCCTGAAAGCTTGGATATGGAGAAGAGATTGTATGGGTTTAGGAGGCTAGAACAGTAATGTCAAAAGAAATTTGCTATACTTTCTTATTATTAATTGACTTGTTAAAGAAATGCACTGATGTTTTCTGTTCTTGGATTTGCTTTTGTAATTATTGTTTATTTATTATCATATACTCATCATACAAAAAATTAGTGTCTCTTTTCTTTCCTTGCTCCTATCAAATATCCCAAAAGAGTCAAACCCAGGTTCAGAACCTTTTGTCCATGGAAGAGAAACAGATGTGTACACGAGCATATGAAAATAAAAGAATAACTGGTGATAGTAGAGGGAGGACAGGCTCCAGTGGAGACAATCTCTTCACAGTCTTGATGTTGAGAATATAGTGGTGCCCTGAATAATTATAGTATCTTAAGCGCAACAAGCACTCTAGGTGATTCTCATTCAGGTGGTTCAATAGCCACACGTGAACTTGGAGGGCTAAGTAAAGGAAAGAACTCTAACTTCAGGGAGGTGTTGGATCTTAAACATCAACAAGAGAGTTGCTGTATGCCAAGATGATAGAGCCTATGTAAGAAACAATTAGTAAGAACTGAGGCCTTGGCTTTTGTCTCTCCTTTGTTCAGAGACAGCCTGGCAGATCTATTCCCCTAATAAAGGTTTGTTGTGGCCTGGTCTGGTCTTGGTCTTCAGCCCTTTTACCTGACATTTCTGGTGCCGTGACTTGGATGGTAGATGGTCCATTAATGGATGATCCCCCCACAGGATGGGGTTGATTGACCTTTTGGCCATCTCCATCGGACCATAACTACCATTGCCAGGACCCTCCAGGGCTTTCTACCTTTGTAATTGCTGACACTACTCATCCACACCAGTTACCAATGTCTGGGTGAGTAGGGAGTTCAGCCTCCCTCTCGTCGGGTTCTCTGTCTCATTCTCTCTCCCTCCAGGGACTTCTCAGAAATCCAAGCGCTTGGTCAGAGAAACCCCCATGGCCACTGGGCCCAGGACCGTGCCCCTGGGAGATGTCCCATCAGCTCGGCTCCTCTCGTTCTCTCCCTCTGGGAGACTCACTTGGAGATTGTCAAAGGGGACAAGGATGCTTCTCCCCTTTGTCCTTCTTCCCAGGAGCTTCCTCCTCCTCCTCACCCGCTCTAACATGGGGGCCCAACAATCCAAACCCCCTCCCTCAACACCTCTGGGCTGCCTTCTGGCACAACTCCAACCTCTCGGATTGTTGGGACCAGACTTTAAGCCAAAAAGACTTGTTTTCTATTGTAATCAGGTTTGGCCTCAGTATAAATTAGATAATGGGTTTCCATGGCCCAAAAATGGCACTTTCGATTTTAACTCCTGTCAGTGCAATGGCAAATGGTCAGAAATCCCTTATGTACAAGCCTTTTTTCTACCTATGCTCTCGACCCTCCCTCTGTCAAACCTGTTCTCCTTCTCAAGTACTCCTACCCCGAGCTTCACGGTCCACCCTTCCCGATTCCACTCTTTCTGATTCCAACACATTCAATCCAGCTGATCACTCACCACTCACACTTCCCCCACCTTATAACCCTCTAAACCCTTCTGCCTTGTCCCATGCTTCTTCTCCCCTGCCATCTTGTGACCCTCCTTCTCCGCCATCTTGTACCTCTCCTTTGTCTCCTTCCACCTCACCACGTGGCTCTTCTCCGCCATCTTGTGACCCTCCTTTACCTCCTCCTCCCCCATCCCCACCATCTCCCCAAACCCATTCTTGCTACCCACCCTTCCAACATCAGCCCCACCCACACAGATGCCTCTCTGAGAGGTTGCTGGGACCAAGGGCACTGTTAGAGTACATGTGCCATTCTCTTTCTTTGATCTTTCTCAAATTAAAAAATGCTTAGGCTCCTTCTTCTCTAATCCTGAGATCTATATCAAAAATTTTCCCACAATGGGACTCTCAGCTAGGCTAGGCAGATAGAGGCCACAGAGACCATATGACTCTCTGCCTCATAAAAGGTTTATAGTGAGTCGGAGACAAAATATTTAAAAAGCTATAAGTAAAAGATATATTTTTGATATAAAAGGATTTTATATGTCTGGTTAAAAGGACAAGACCAAAAGGCCTAGGTATGTCAAGAAGGTGTGCAAAAGCGATTTGTGAAGGAAATATATATGTTTGCTTGATGGTTTTAAGTTTCTTATAAAGGTTTACAGGAATAGAAGTTTCATTCCTTCTGATTTTAATTTTACAAGAGATCTCTGTTAATTGACTTACAAAAAGTTTTAAATAGTCTTATTTATAATTATAAACCTAAAATTATAAAGAGATTATAATTCCATTGGGCTAAATATAT
>NW_004624827.1:1341574-1369801 GCF_000247695.1 Heterocephalus glaber | reverse complement strand
AAAAAATGAGTACATTTAATAATGGCTATTTTATATCAAGATGGACATTTAAATGTGTTACAAAGGTAAAGTCATCATAATTGTCATGTTAAAATATTATTTGTGGCTCTTTTTTCTGTTAATATTCTACAGGAATTCAACTACTAAAAAATAACCATGACTGATAACAGTTCTCTATATTTTAAATTCCAAAATGCTTGTTATTCAGGTAAAATTATAATAGTTAAGTTCATTACTCTTGTTACAATGCTAACGCTGTTGACCTTCTCTTCTGGGTGTTCAACAACTAAAGTTTGGAGACCAAAAGTAAAAGGTAACTGGGCTATGAGGACAGCCAATATTTTGGCCCTGGCCCCTCAAGGTCAACAATGTTTTAGGACATGAGGGAACCTTCTCTACAGGGTCCTACATCTTTGGTAAGTCACTCAACCTCCTAAACTGGGAGATTGCTGGACACCAGGGCATAATGTACTGTGTGCCAAAGGAGGGTCACCAAGAAAAAAATCTCCAGTGCTTTCACTGAAAGCAACTTGGTCAAGCAAGGCCATGACCCATCCTGACGGCTGACACTGACAGAAAAACAGAGAGGCACTATGGATGGTTCCAAAGTAATGGCCTGGGGAGAGTTAACTGACCTTAATAGACAACAAGAGGTTCATATTGATTGACACAGGTCTCACTTTAACTTGGTCTGAAACACTCAGCAGAAAAAATTACCAAAAGAGGTATAAAACAATGACATAATAATAAAGCTAGACTTCAGAAAAATTAAGACATAGCCCACCCATTAAAACCTTTTGGTTCACTCATGACACAGCCATTTCAAAAAGACAAAACTTTGGGTACTAAATAGAAGGGAAAATCATTAATTAGCTACAAGTGTGTACAGATTCTTTTCAGAAAAATTAAAATAAGTGTTTTACAGGTGTCCAATCCTAGAAACCACTGGTCTCCAGATCTCTCCTTTTAGGTAAGTGTTTTTCTGATTCTGTGATAACTAATTAACTATATCAAAAACAAAAAGACAAAAAACCATAAATAAGAGTATTGGGAAAAAATCACCTGCTTGTCAGCCACAGTCAGGATAAGTTCTATACCAAGCAGCTACAAGATTTATTCCTTTTAAAATAATGTACATCTTTGTTCTCTGTTTATGATGTCTCTTCTCTCATTGTGCTCATATTTCCTGGATACCTAACCGTGTCTAAAAAGATCAAGCCTTTTATGTTACACTTGATCACCTTAAGTTGGCCTTGTTAAGGTTATCAGTTCTCTTTATTTTTAAATATATCTAGGAGGCCTCCAAAAACTGAGAGATACAGGAATAAAACTGTCCTTTACACAACTATTCCATGGCTTTGCTGGAACTGTCAACCTAAAATGTGTTTTCATGGCCTTGAATTTAAAGGACAAGTCAGGTTCATAGTAACACTACACTCATCGGTATGTTGGCCTCCAAAAGACATTTGCTCAGTTACATACACCTTTTATATTCCAAAAAAAAAAAAAGGATTATAAAGGTTATATAAATTGTGTTTATCACTTTTCCACTCATTCTCTAAGAGCAAGGACATGACACATGGGCCCTTAGATCAGGAGCTATGATCTTTTACTTCCATAACAGTCTCCTACTTCTATAACAAATGAGCCCCTAAACATCCAGCTGTCTCTGTAAAACCTATGTAAATAATGAATAAAAAAATTACATGTCAAATGAAAAAAATTAAAGCTCAATGGGCCAGATAGATATGCCCCCCAAGGTACTAATCAATGGTGGGGTATGTTTGGTTCCTGGAGCTCATGGCTCCCCTGGCTATTACTACTCTTGGGACCCCTCAGTATTATCTGTTTAATTCTCTGTTTTGGACCATGCCTGGTTCACTGTTTTCAAAATTTCTTGCAGGAATGATTGAGGGCATTCACCAATCAGACAGTCATGGAGTTCATCATGGCAGGGTACCAGCCAGTACGGCAAAAGGAAGAGGTCCCCACTTGCCATGGGCCTCATCAGATCCAGATCTAGCCCTGATCTTCAACCCTTGTCAGCAGGAAGTAGCTCCAGAAGAAGGAGACCTTTGTCCAACTATCATAAAACAAAAGCCTGGAATGATAGGTCTCCCACCACCTCAGCAACTATTATGTATAGTAGCTGCCCTCTTCCTATCATGCTTTCCCCCCTCCCCTGTGTGACATCATGCCAAGATGGTTTCTCCCACCAAAGAATAAACCCTTCTTCCCAGCATGCCCCTGTTTCCGCCTAGAAAGTAACCAAATACCCGCTCACCTCCTACCACCTAGTGACATCACTGGCTCCTCCATTCCTTAGTCACTACGTCACTCAACCCCATCTCAGCCCCTACAAACCCCACCCCAGTCTCTATAAAAGACTCTCCCTGCCCCGGCCATATTGCTTTTGTCTCTCCTTTGTTCAGAGACAGCCCGGCAGATCTATTCCCCTAACAAAGGCTTGTTGTGGCAAAAAAAAAAAAAAAGAACTGAGGCCTTGAGAACCTCAGTGTTTACAGTGGCTGAGCTGAGCAAGGAGAAAGTGCTGCCATTAGTGGAGGCACATGAAAATAACATCACCCACATTCTTCTCCAAGTCTTTAAATCTGAGGTGAGAGAGGAGCTGCACCAAATGAGTGACATTGGACTTCTCCATAACTTTTATGAGTGAAGCCTGCAAGTGAATGTAATTATATTTAGAAAACTAAAGAAATGTGTCACTTATTACACTTTAGGTCCCAGGGAACAATTTATACCTAGTATTTATCATAATTTTAAAGACAAAAGACACTTAAGCATGGTTGGGTCATTAGAAGAAAGGGCTAATCCAGAAAGGGTATCTGGATATTATTCAATAGTATTGAAGGAGTTTCCCTGGCAGATTTGGGAAGAAGGAGAGAATGTCCTTGGATTTGTAATACTCTATCTTTTGCCCATTCTTGTCATCATCTGCTCAGGTGTCACCTCCTCTGAGAAGTTTAACAAGCCCAGTTTCTTCTGATTTCTTCCGTCTTTGTACTGTCCCCCATCCATGTTCTCCTGATATTCCTGGCACTATCTATTCATCCTAAATTCACCTATATATTCCCAAGAGCTTCGATGTGTCTCATTTGTTTTTATTTTGTTTCAATATTCACCATAATACCGAACATATAAAAAGGACTTAATACATGTGAGCTGAATTTAATTGAACTTCTGATAATAAGTTTATATTAGTCAGCTTTCCTGTTGGTGGGGGAAAAATACCTGACAACCACAATTTAAAGAAGTTTATTTGGCTCATAGTTTCAGAGGGTTCAGTCCATCATTGGCTGGCTCGAAACCAAAAACATCATGATGAAAGGACTTGGCAGAGGAGTGCTGTTCATCTCATAGCAGCGAGGAAGTACAGCAGAAGAACAGAACCAGGGAGGAAGGGGCCAAGGACCAGATACAGACCCCAAGGTTATACTTCCATGACCTATTCAAACACAACCATAAATGTGTTTCACTAATATCCTGGGTAACTCCCAAACCAATCAATTGACAATTAAGCTTCGCCACCACAAAACTGGTATTATCTGTGCAATTAATTCTAGACTAAAAATATAATGAAAATATGTGCCACCAATGATAAACCTATTGAAAAAATTTATATAGCACTTTCTAAAAACAGATTAATTTTAATTATTTCTGTCCCAATTAATTTATGGTTCTTCTCCCTTTCTTGAGTGTGTGTGTATGATATTTGTGTATACAGGCTTATAACAGGTAATACATATATAAAAAATGAACAATATCTAGTACCTATCTTCAATGAGTGCATTCTAGTAGCAGAGACAGGCAGTTATGTCATTATAGTAAAACTACACTTCATTATAGTGAAAGAAATGCTCTCATAGATATAGACACAAGATATTATTGAAATTCAAAGGAGAATATGAAAACTAAACCACCTTACTGTTAGGGGCACAAAAGGACAAGAAAATGCTTCCAGAATCTGAGTCCTGCACCATGTCTAAGGGAAAAAGATAAGATGATCCTGGAGGGTGGGACAGGATAGAGAAGAATACCTTTCATGTTCCTCTTCCTTTAATGTTTACAAACAGCCATTGTTTTAGTATGGTTGCAGGAGGGGGTTTGTGTGATCATATGGACAAACTTGTAGTATCTCAGCTCCATGAATATTAAGGCTCTTTGTGTAGTTTTATTCTTTAATGTCAAGCAACTGAATAAAACAAAGAGACTCAACTTCAAGATTTGATTTCAAATCTGAAAAGGATATTTATCTTTTGCAGTGCTGAATAGTATCGTAAAGCTCAGGAGCTAAACAAAATTGGAGTGTTTACTGCAGGAAGAAATTTGGGGTATTGCATTGCAAGTAAAAAGTAAGCAATTACTGAAAATTTCCCTTTTCCTTTCCTACTCTCTCTTTGAAAAAAAATGATCTACTGACTTGCAGAAACCAAACTGGCAAATACTCAGTGAATAATTCATTAGCCTGTTTCATTTAGTATACTTGTATATTGGTTCTGCTAAGACATCCAAGAGAGAATGTTGGTTGGATACCTTCACACCATTAGTTTGAGTGTTCCTTTTTGGTGGTTGACAGTTTGAGCTCTTTTCTTTTCCTCTTTGTAAGTCCCTTAGACTAATAATGATGAATTCTATTCTCTGAGGCTTTTCCAATAAATCTAATCTGAGAGGTTCAGAATCCCATGAAATGCAATGCAGTTTTTCAGGCAATGCTTCCTTATGAACTCGACAGAAATTTCTACTGGTGTTGAAGATGAAAGGAGGTATGGTGCTGCAGGGTGGATTTCAGATCTCAGATGTAGGAGAAAAGACTGAAAGAACTAAGACCAGGCATGGGAGACTCATTTTACTTCCCTCCATGCTAGGTATGACTCACTCTTTCCTTTTTGCCTCCTCAGTTTAAGATGCAAATGTCATCTGGGTTTCGAGAGAGGGGTCTAGGAAAGATTGTTTTAAAATCCCTAATTCTATGAATAGCACTGCCCACATTTTCTCTACACTTTGTGTTCTTCCTAGGGTCTCATGCATTTAAAGCATCGGTTGCTATGCTTCTGTGTTCAGCAAGAATTGAAACACAAGAAGGATTTTATGAGCTGAATAGAATCAAGTAGAGATGGGGGAGGGGACTCAGAGCATAGAGAACAACCAACAACCTGTGCTTTTACCTTGGCTTTATTATTTCCTTCTACTTCTCCCTTCTCTCACTTGCTTCTATGGAATCACATAAAATTCTACCTTAGTCTAATGTGTAGCACTTCAACATTCAAAAAAAATTTTTTTGAGCCAGGGATTTAGCTCAGTGGTTCATCCGCCTGCCTCACAAACAGAAGGTCCAGAGTTTGATGCCTGGTACAAAAAAAAAATTTTTTTTTTGAGACAGAGTCTTTTTACCTTGCTCAGGTTAACATCAAACTCTTGAGGTCAAATGATCCTCCCATCTCAGCCTCCCCCCGAGTATCTGGAACAGCAGGTATGCACCACTGCTCCTAGCTTAGAATCCAGATGTTAGAGATCTCATTCCCTACCTCAAGCATTTTCTACCAAATACAGTGTTCTACAAGTAATTTTGGTGATGCTTTTTCCTTATAACAGGAATAATGCTTACTTTCAAGGTGAGTTGCCTTCCCATACTCCTGAGTTTATTATTTCATATTTTCTCTAATACCCCACTTTTCTCCCATCTCCATTGAAAAAAATAGAAACCACAATAAGCAAGTTCCTTTAGCATCATGTATGGTCTTTGCCTTGTTTCTTATTACAAGGAAGTTCATTTTGCTCACTAAAACTAATATTCATCATGTTCTCTGGATACATCCTCCTTTGCTTTCTTAAGCTTTTTTTCTGTTGTTCCTCTCTCCAGCAACATTAATTTCTCCCTGTCAACTGGGCCTTTCTCATCATCATATATTCTTGTGTAACCAATCTTAATCCAAAATAGTTCATTGAGTTATATCCCTCTTTAGTTGCTACCCCAGTTCCTTATACATTTTCACAAATTTTATGGTTTCTCTATTTCTTGAAATCAAAGAAGATTTCAACTCACTAATATCTACCTTTCTCCTTCAAATTACCACTGGAAAAAGTATCAAGGGCATTGATGGTTTCTATGTTTTAAAACCCTAATGGTTTTCCATTCTCACCTTCCTGACTTCTAAGCAGCACCTGGCAAGCTTATTATCATTTTCCTCTTTTTTCATACAAGTCTTGTCTTGATTTCTGACTCCATGTTTACCTGGCTTATTTCTTAGTTCTCATGCTTCTTTATTTCAGTTTCCTTGACTGTCTCCTTCACCTGTCATGCACTAATGGATTCTAATGGATTCCCCACTTCTCTACTTTCTTCCTAAGTAATGTCAGTCAATCTCATGGTTATGAAAACTGATGGATCTCAAATTCTTTATACCACTTCCAAATTCTCTCTGTATTAAACCTGAGTAACAAAACACTTCCACTCAAGAGGCTTTTGGACAGCAAATTTAATATGTTCCATGATAATTTTATTACTTTTTTCAGATATATAAAAGCATAAAATTTTACATATCAATGGGGGGATGATAAGTCAATGTCTCTATTCTTTCTCAAAGTGTGGTGTTGGCCTACAAATTTCCCTATTACAACTCACTTCTACAACCACAACTTAGCAATAGTGTTTCTACTCAGTATGATTCAGTCCCATGCTAACCTCTTTCTTAATTTCTTAAACATGCCAACTCTCTCTAGTTTCAAGGCCTTTGCACCTTCTGATTCTTCCATCTGAAATATCCATTCCATGATTGATTACATTTTTGTTTTGTCATCAAAATGGTCTTTCTTTTTATTTTGGTACTGGGGATCGAACTCGGGTCCTTGCACTTGCGCAGCAGGCAGCGAAATCACTGACCTAAATCCCTGGCACCAGAATGGTCTTTCTTAATCATACCAGATTCCCATTTCCACACTCTTCCACTGCCTTTTGATTTCTTTATAACTCCTATAGCTGGCCTTCTGGCTTTGTTTCTCAGAACCTTTAAAGTTGGATATTTAGATTTTGCTCACCCTATTTTGATATGTATGGTCTAGGATTCATCCTGGGTATCAAGATTTTTTAAAGCTCTCTGAATAATTTTAATGGACAGCTATGACTGAGAACCACTGCCTTGGACTGTTGGTTCTCAAAGGTGTGAGTCCTATCAACAATGTCAGCATCACTGGTGTATTTCTTAGAAATAAAACTCCTCTGGCTGTTTTTAAGGTCTGTGGAATTAGAATTTTTCCAATTATTTATGACCAGTGTTGGTCTAGATTGGGCATGGTGGCACATGGGTATAATCCCAGTACTCTGGAAGGCTGAGGCAGGAGGATCACAAATTCAAGACTACCTAGGCAATTTAGCAATTTAGCAAGATCTAGTCTCAAAATAATTAAATAAATAAGGTTAAAGATGTAGCCCACTGCAAAGGGCCTGGGTTCAATGTCTATACTTATACCACCCTAGTACTGCAAAACAAAAGACAACACACAAACAAACAAAACCCCCATTAAACCTGCTAATCTAGAATAAAGACCTGAGGGCTGTTCCTTGCAGTCCAGCTATTGCACAGTGATCTAGTAGGCATATTAGCTATTTAAATCAACAAATGAATAACCAATAATAAATCACAGTAAATAAATATGAATAAGTTGAATACATGATACAATGGATGAATAGCTTTCTCTTGAAGAATTGAATGCAAATGATCTGATTTCGTATTTTCTTATACTAAAACCTAAGGATAAAACCTTCACTAAGAAAGTATGTTACAGCAGTGATAGAAGAATGGAAAATAGTATGATTTTCTGAACTGCTGCCCTAGCAATTCTCTTTCTCAGCCTCATTTATATTGCTCCTAACAATTTAACAGGGTGTTTTGACAAGTGTGCTATTTTCACTTCTTCTAATTCATAGGTGGCCAAGTGGAGAAGCTATTTATTAGATTTCATTGGTAACAGGTTAGCACACACATTCATTTTCCTTTAATTTTCCAATGAGTGGGACACTAATAACCTGCCCAATCAAATTAGAGGACACTTGCCTTTTCTTGGATGAGCTTCTATGTCTTGGATATGAACCGTCCTCCATTAAAAGCCCTGTGTTGCTATTATCTGCGCCTCCTCCCTAGCACCATCTGGAAACTTCAACATTTTCAGAATGCAAGGTACATCCTTCTCCTTTCTTAGACATTTTATCATGCTGACAACGCTCAGGCACTGGGAGATCTGTCATGATTGGCTTGCTAGAGAAAAAAGAAAAGATTATCTCCTCTAATTCTAGTGTGAAGTTGATATATAAGCTAGAGAGAAAAAATGATATTAGTTCAAGCTGCTCAGAAGTGAATCATGCGTCCCTTGGATAGTGTTTCTAACAAATAAACCAAAAGCTGCTACTGGGGGTGGATGCTAATTCTGTACCTCAGACTTGCTTCTGGTGTTATTTTGAATAATGAATCATTCTTCAAGACCCCAGGGAGAAATAATGCTACAGCTCTATACTGGCTGAAATGGCTGTGCCTGCAATCTC
Source organism: Heterocephalus glaber (assembly GCF_000247695.1). The sequence goes on along the minus strand of NW_004624827.1, from coordinate 1,361,244 downwards.
CTCCCCTTCAGGGGTCCCCTGGAGAGCTTTCTGTACAGATCTTAGGGGCCTAATTAGTGCACATTTCAACAGCTTTTCTGTAAGGATAGCACAAGCAGCTTTGAAGGGTATAGCAAGGACTATCTCCACAAACATGCTCTTCCTTCTCCTCTCCTGGTCCTTAGTGGTGGAAACTTGCAGCTGTAGTCACTCCATTAAATGACAGGATGATATTGTCTAAGTCGATTTATTTCTAATTATCTTCTTTGTTCCCTAGAGTCTATCTTTTGAATGTTATTTATGGTGAGCTTAACATAGATAAGTTGTTGCTCAACCTTGGTGGAGTGGGGGTAGAGAAATCCAGATAGAGAAAATGAGATTACAAATGCAAGCTTGGGCTCTCCAGACTTTCCTCCAAGAATCAGGTAAAATGATACCTTTGTGCAGAGTAACAATGGAACTGAACATGCCCTGAAACATGTTTTCTATTTGGTTCAAAGACAAAGTAGACAACTGTAATAATGAGCATCAACTCTGAAACCTGATCCTGCCATTGGAAAACTTTCCTGTATTAGTCACTTTCTTGTTGGTGGGACAAACTACTTGACATCTGAAATTTAAAGGAAGAGAAGTTTATTTTGGCTTACAGTTTCAGAGGTTTCATGCCATCTTTAATCTATGGCTACAAGACAGAAACAGCATGGTGGAAGAACATGGTAGAGGAAAGATGACCCTGGCAGCCAGCAAGGAGAAGAAGAGGGAGGGAGGGAGGGAGAGAGAGAGAGAGAAAGAGGGAGAGAATGAATGAATTCCAGGTCATGCCTCCAGCAATGTATTCCCTCCCTCCAACCAGGCTGTACCTCCTGCCAGAATATTCAGCTAAGACCACAGTGGGTTAATTCATTGATGAGTATAGCACCCCGTGATCAAATAATCTACCCAAAGCTATACCTCTGAATATATGAGACTTTTGAGGGACATTATAGACCCAAGCCATAACACCTCCTGTACTGATAAGCAAGACTGTTAAGTATGCCAATTAAATAAGTCATCTGTTTATTTTGATTAAATCTGTGGCATGAGGAACATCCTAACCACTTATATTAATCTCTTCAGCCAACCTGAATTTAATGACTAGTTTCCCATTCTCTTACTCCTTTGTATTAAGGCAAAAAGATGCCTATTATATTTGAGGCAGAGGAAATGGGAGGTCAGATAGATAGTGGTAATAACTTACACTAGTCTCTGCCATTAGAGCCATAGCTTAAAGTCATTTATTACTTTAGATCACTTTATCTGGTTGGGCTCTGATGCAGAATAATCAGGGCAATTCAGGAAGGGCAGGCCCTGGTACAACATAGAGACCTGAGCCCTTGGCCTTAAGTATGGTAGAAAAGTGACAGTAAAATGTTGATGCCCAGAAAGAAAATACAAAGTCACCAAAATGAGCCTTCATTTACTTTCAGTTTTCACTCTGCAGCTGTATTAAACCTGGTAGCTCCAATCATGCTTTTTGTTTACTTCATTGGCTTCTGATTGCTATGAGGTGAAAACAGCCTGCTCAAATTCACTCTTGCTGTCTCTCCAAGCTTATTTCACAGCTCTGCTCTATGCCCTTTTATAGATGTTATTACAATTTTATTTTGATAACTGACTGTAATTAGTAGCTTAGCATCTACTGTATTTCCATTAAACTGCAAGCCCAATGATGGAAGAGATTTGATCTTTCATCAATGTTTTCTTTCCCAGAGTGCTACAGAGCCTTCTTCACAGTAAATATTCAAAAGTTATTTGTCAAATGAAAGGTGGAAGGAAAAATTTTGGTTAGAAAACAGAGTGTCTGCAGCTGAAATGTGGGAAAGAATAGAAACAAGTGGATAAATATTTCTAAATGCTATATTTCCTTCCTTGGGGCTAAAACACAAAATGTATGTACAATCTCATTAAAGGTGTGGCTGGAACAAAAATGCTCACTTTTAGGTAAATCTGACCTGCTAACTTCTTTTTCTAATGTGCTAACATAAAATCTAGCCAAACTGGTAGTTGTTATTGGGATGAAGGAATGGTGATCAGCTCTCATGTGTTCATATATATTAACTGTGACCAATTTTGGTCTTGGAACAACTTTTTTTTCATACTAAATTGCTATGGTTTGAATATTTGTCCCCTTCGAAATTCATGTTGAAATCTCATTGCCATTGTAGCAGTATTAAGAAGGGAGAGGTAACTGGGACATTAGACTCCTGATGTTGGCGCTGTTATAAAAGGGTGGGTTTGGTCCCCTTTTGCGTGCTCTCTCTTGCTCCCTCTTACCCTTCTTTCTACCATGGAATGACACAGCAAGCAGGCCTGTGCCAGATCCAGCCCCTTGATTTTAGACTTCCCTGCTTCAGAACCATGAGCCAACATGTTTCTCTGTCCATTACAGAGTTAGTGGTACTCTATTACAGCAGCATGAAATTGACTAAGATATAAACAAAATACAAGATGATATCAACTGAGCTCTTCCAAGTTTGGGTTAGAGAACACAAACACTTTGAGAAAATTCCAAATCTAGATCTAATATTATCTAGAATTTTTAGGTGTTTTGGATTATTCACACTACTCTTCGGTGTACATAAGCATATTGGTACACCTAATTGAGAATTAATACTATCACTATCAATAGTAATAATTCTATATTAGTCAGCTCTTCATTGCTGTGACCTGAGAAAAATCAACATACAGGAAGAATGGTTTATTGTGCTTCACAGTTTTAGAGGTGTCAGTCTATGGTCAGCTGTCTCCAAAAGAGCAATGTCATGGTGAAAGGGCAGCTAGAGGAAAGCTGCTCATCTCATGACATCCAGGAGGCAGAGAAAATGGAAAGAACTGGAGATACAGGGTCTGGGGACAACCTATAGTTCCCAAGACCACAACCCCATGACCTACTCTTCAACTAGGCCCTAATTTCTAATAGCTCATTCAGTTATGAACTCATCAATGGGTTAATCTACTGAAGAGGTCAGTGCCATCATGATCTGATCACTTCCCAAAAGCCCATCAGTTGGTTTGGGAGACATTTTAGAACCAAGCCATAAGAATCCTTTTTATTTAGATTACATTGGTTGCAGCAGTTCTATTCCTAGGGTGTATATCCATAAGAAATCAATACAATTTTTATAAAAGATGTGTATGAGAATGTTCATGGTTGCCTTACTCAATATTTACTCCAAACTAGAAACAATTCAAATGTCCATCAACAGAAGAATGGATATGAAGAACATGTTCATATAACAAAACATGACTCAGCAATAAAAAGGAACTACTGACATAAGCAGTGACATGGCTGCCTGAATTGATTCTTGGCTTTAAGTACTTGAGTAACTTTGAAGAAGCCTTAAATTCTTCATGCTCCTGTTTCTCTAATACAATGGAAATACTATCTGATTTTCCTAAAGGTCTTATACAAACAACATAATACCTTGTCTCAGTTTACATATGCTACTAAAATAAAATACTTGAGTCTAAGTAATTCACAGCTAATACAACTTTACTTTTCAAAGAGCTGAGGCTGGAAAGTCCAGAATCAAGGATCCAGGGAGTCTGATGTACGGTGAGGGTCCTGAATTCTGGCCAAGACTTACAAGGTCAACCTTTTATGGCTGAGCTCAAGAAATAAATCACTTACAGCCACATGCTAACACTCCCACTCCCCCCACCCGACATACACTTAATCCAAGTAAAATTGACCACAACTTCTTTGGTGCCATAAGGGTAGGAATTTGTTTTTGTTAATCTCTGTACCTCCAGTGTTTAGAATAATAATTCTCAAAGAGTAAATGTTTAATTTTTTTGAAATGAATGAACCTCAATTTATTAATATAGTCTAGCAATAGAGTGATTTGATTTTCTAGGAAATATAGAATGTGTGCTGCACCTCTATATAAACAGGTTTTATTTATATTTCCTATTTATGAATGAGAAAATTGAGCCTCATAGAGATTAAATACTTAACTTGCTCAAGGTCACTCAGCTAAAAGGTAGCTAATATGAGAATTCAATCACACAGTTATCTATCTTCTCCTAATGGTCATAGAATTTTGTCATACTGCCAAATTATTAATGTCATTCTTCTACCGTGCATTATATTTCATATCTAACCTAAGTAAAGACCAGTTGATGTCAAGTCATTTTAGAGATGAATTCTTCCTTTGATGATTAAGCTTCCTTTGCTGAATAAAGTACCAGCAAAGAAATCAAAACGTTTAGATTACATGGATCAGACACATCTCTTTTGAACTTTTGGAGTTGGGGCAAATCATTGAAACACTCTAAGCTTTCATTTTCTTTAATTGAAGAAAATATTATCTATTCTGTTCTACCTCACAAGATAAGAGAGAATCATATAACACTATGTGAAAGTGTTCTATGAAATGTAAAGTGCCATAAAGACCTCAAAAAACCAACATACCATCATGAATCAAGGGATTTGGGTTGCTAGAAAATTGGGACAAATTCAGACAAACTTATTTGAATGAACTGGATTGAATTTTTGCACATATATATATATATATATATATATGCACACATACACATATATAAGCTCTTCTTAAAAATATTTTAAAAATAAAGATAGATTTTGGGTAATTTAGAAGATCTTTTTAGGAGAGATGTTCTATTAACTCCAACCGAGGAAACCCAATAGATTTGTTCACCACCCTGAGATGAGAGGCCTTGTGACCATGTGGCCTACTCATTCAAGCAGATGGAATAACACACTTGGTGCTAATTAAAATCTTCAAACAGTCTTCAAAGGATAGTGGTAAATACTATGTATTTCCCTTATTTAAAACACTAGCAGATGAAGAGTTCTTTTTTCCTCCTTAATGAATATAGGATTCCCATCTGTTATCTTTACAAAAATCCAGCATGCAATGCAGAGGAAAAAAATAGAATCGGAAGATTGTGTCATTCTCTTTCTTTCACAGTAAGCCATTCTTTTCTAGAACCAGACACCACCCCCTACCTTGTTGCCATCAAAGCTCAAATCTCAAAGCCATGGCAAGTGATTAGTCATTCTTTTTCTTTTTTGGTATGGGGATCAACTCGGGACCTTGTGCTTGTGAGGCAGCTGATGGCACCACTGAGCTAAATCCCCGGCCCCTGATTAGTCATTCTTGATAAAACATAACCAAGTAGAAGCCTTGGCCTGCTTATTTTGAAAGCATAGTAATAGATACAATAGATTGGATCACTCAGCACTCATCCAAAGCCTTGAACACGTTGTCTCTCTGGACTAGAGAGGCTGAGAACTTAGCCCGCCATGCAGTCTCACCTGGTAGAACCTTGGACTTGGGAGTGAGCAACATGCAGAGGGAGTGGCTCTTTAGACAGGCAGGTCCAGGGTACCTGGCTCCTCTGTGGCAGCTGTGGTAGAATTCCTGGTGTCTGATCCTAGCATGTTTCATGGCAAGTAGTGAAGTGTGATGACCACAGCCTCTTTAAATCAATAAAAATCCCACAAGGTAACTGAGTATTTGCATACTTGCTGTTTCTATTGCTGTTGGCACACAAGCTTGTTTGTCTGGCCCTGCCAGAGAAATGGGTGAGCTACCTAACATCCTTTAATAAACTCTTTTCTACTTAACCTAACCAGAACTGCATTTGATACCAGTGAGAGACACTCATGGTTAGCTCTACATAGGATTTTAATAAGGGGCCACATCTACTGAGTCACTTTGGCAAACACTGCTGGATGCCCTGCCAGTGGCAATTTCACTACTTTCTTATGAACAGAATCATATTTTGTAGGGGGTAGTAATATCACCCCCCTCCAAACTACATTTTAAAACTACTTCTCTTGTGATTAAGCATGGCTGTGCACATGATTATGGCCCAAAGGATGTCATCCTAGGATATCTGGGTAAATTTTACTTCTCTGATACAAGCTTTATTCTTCTTTTCTGCCTGAAATATAGATGAAGCAAGCGGAGCTCAAGTATCCGTCTCGGCATTATTGTGGAAAGGCTTGAAGGTACAGAGACCCTATCCTTACATCCGTGAGCCTCAGTGCCTGTGCTAATGACAAATACCTTCATTACCACCAGCTTTCTTAAAATAAACTCTTGTATGCTGTAGGTACCAAAGTCTGGTGCCTAACTTCAAAATTAAGTTCCCAACTTAGCTAATTCCTAACTCAACTAACAGTAAATATTCAAGTTACAAAATGTGCCACCAAAAACAGGTGTTTTAGTCTTAGCAGGTTGGATTCCTATCACAAAAATACCACAGACTTGGAGGCTTGAACAACAACAACAACAACAACAACAACAACAACCACAAAACATTTATGTTTCTCAGTCCTAGAAACTAGAAGTTTGAGATCAGGGTGCCAGCATGGTCAGGTTCTGGATTACAGACCTTTTTTTTTTTTTTCCTTTCGATCAAACTCAGGACCTTACACTTGCAAGACAGGCACAGCACCACTCAGCTAAATCCCTGGGCAATTACAGCTGTCTTTCCCATTTGTTGGAGGGTGACTTCTTGTTGTGTCTTCACATAGTGGAGGACAAAGAGGCATGTGAGCTTTCTTGTGTTTCTTCTTATTAGGACACTAATCCCTTATGAGAGCTCCAACTCCACCACATAATTACCATTAAAAGTCCTCACTTCCAAATACCATTATATTGGAGATAAAAATTTAAAAATATGAATTATGAATATGAACCAAGAAACAAAACAAAATGAAACAAAACCAGAAGCCACAGGGAAACAGATTTCAGCTCTGTCTGTAAAAGACTACTCTTCCAGAGCTAATAAATAAGCTTAGCTGAAGGTAACCCATGTCCAGTTACTTAGGGTGTTCAAGTGTAGGCTGAATGACCTTGTTGTTTAAAACCACTATACATGAGTATGATTTTTCACTCTGTTGTGCTTCTCTGCCCTTGAGCGATCATTTTTATCTTGATGTTAAAAAGAAAGCTGACTTTCTGCCTAGCACGTTTAGAGAGGGGTCAAATGTTAGAGCTTCATTAGAAAAGATACATTTAATTTTCTTTCAGTCCCACAGTTCTTGTGTTCTCTGTCCATATCTCATAAACGGATGTTTTGTCCTTGACTACCATGAGCTTGTTTGTTTCGTTTATTCCCTATCAGTTTGATGGTAGTTATCCCACCTCTCCTATATGATGTAAGTCATGGGTATGCATTTTTTTTTCACCAGGTACAAAGAAAGATTATGTGAAGAAATTGTAAGTGTGAGGCCAGAGGTAAAGTAGACTAGAAAAAAGTACAAGTGATGAAACAGGTCCAGTGCTCACAGAATAAAAGAAGTCAAATTCATTCAATCAAGGGTTGTGCCATTGTGGAAATCAGTGTGGATATACCTCAAACAACTAGGGCTAGAGGTCCCATTTGACCCAGCTCTTACCTCTGCTGGGTATCTTCCCAGAAGAATTAAAAGAATCATATCACAGTGATATATGTGCACCCATGTTTATAGTGGCACAGTAATAGCGAAAGCTTGGAAACAGCCCAAGTGCCCATCAACTGGACACTGGATAAAGAAGATGTGTTTTTTTAATAAAAAAAGAATGAGAAACTAGAGACATTTATAGCTAAATGGATGCATACTGAGGCCATATTCTTAAGTGAAATAAATAGGACACACATGCAAATATCGAATAGTTTCTCTACTGTGAGAAACTGAAAGTATAAATAAGGATTAAAACGAATAATTGATAATTTGAAATAGGAAGAAAAGGTCCAAAGGGTAGAGGAAGTGGGAGGGGAAGGGGAAAGGAAAGAAGGGAAAGGGAAAATTGTGAGAAAAGAAAATTGGAAACAAAGTCTATGTAAGTAGGGAAGGGAGCACAGGGAATGGGGAAAAAATAAGAACTAAGATACATCATGGACAGGTACAAGCACCCAATGATAAATGCAAATGTATTGCATACCTAAAATGTACCAATAAAAGAATTTAAGCAAAAAAAAAATCAAGGGTTGTATGTAAATAATGAAAAATTGAGTCATCCCTGTAATCTCAGCACTCTGGAAGGCTAACCCAGGAAGACCACAAGTTCAAGCCTACCCTGGATAACTTAGTGATTTAGCAAGACATTGTCTCAAAATTAAAAAAAAAAAATTAAAGGGTATGGATGTAGCTCAGTGTGGAAGCCTTGGGTTCCATCTTCAGTACTGTGAAAAAAAACGAATAAGGTTAATATCCTAGAAAAGAAATTTTCTCTAGAGATTGGAGGACAAAGGATCAGGTAAACTAGAGCATCCAGTTTACAATGCTAGAGAAGGCACTGGACAGCAGTTTCAGCCTGACTCTGGGAGAAAATGTGCTAGGCAGAAAGTTTGCTTTCCTCACACCACGAAGCTAAAAATGATCCCTCAAGGGCAGAGCAGCATGATGGAGTAAAAATAAATCTCTCTCTCTCTCTCTCACACACATACTCACATACATACACACAGACACCTAGTGGTGCCAACTGAGAACCTGCAATATGTTGACCTATTTGCAGTCTGATACCCTGGGATTTCTCACCTGTAAAAAAGTAGTTCTTTGCACTAGAAATAGTTCAGCTGTGTGTGCTGTTCCCGATGACACTTCACAGAGGCATTGTCCTAAGGGGATCAGCAGACAGTGCACTTCCCAGGCTCTCTGGGCAGAAAAGTGAAAAGATCAGTGACTAACAGAGGCACTATTGATTAGAGGGAACCTGACTGTTTATCACAGTTTTGTCACTTCTGCTTTTTATAGTGTTTAAGGGATTCTAGGATGAAATAGGACTTGAACCCACATCTGAAGCAAAGAACACTCCATGGGAAGAAGGATGAATGTAATGTGATGGGGGAGGGTGGTGCACCAAGGAGCAAGGGAAGCTAACACAGTTCTCTAGGAAGTCTTGGAGACTCCCATGCAGGTTCACACTGGCAAGTTCTTGACCTGGTGATGTTTATGTGAACAACTCAGCTGTCTCCAGGAAAAGTCATTTTGGCCATGTTTCTGTCTGCTCAGTCTAGGTGTTATTGAAGGTGAACTATGCCTTGAATTCAGCCCATGTTCTTTATCCTCTAGTTCCCAGCTCTTGGTGTGGGCTCACTAATGTCTCAGGAGGTTGCAGAGAGGCATCATCCCTCAGCAATGCTAATGACACTTTCCTACTAAGGAAATCACAAATTCTCAGAACCAGGTCTCCAGCCTGGCTTGCCTTCAACAAAGCAGGTAGACTGCAAGGAAACAGAAAATGTTTCCAGTTTTGACTTAGTTTCCTCTCAGCAGGCTTTGAGACTTGCCAGGTCTGTTTCTCACCCACACACAGTCCCCTATCACGGCTCAAGCTGCTGAGGAAGTAACTGGCGGAGGCTCAGCCTGGAGTACCCCTCTCCCTGCATCCCACCTCCACGGAGAGGCTTCCTTCCTTCCGTGGCAGCTGTTGCAGGGAGATGCTCCCCAGACATTTTACACAAGGCATTTGCAGAAATGAAATGCCTTATTGCTTTCCTTGCTATGCATTCTTTTTCCTCCCAGGCATTTAACATCTACACAACCCAGGGAAAATGGGTGGCGACATATCAAACTAGCCTTCAAAGAGGTCAGATTCCACTTCTCAGGAACTTTAGGGATATTCAGGGTTTTTTCCCTCACAGGTAGCTGAAATCTTGTGATAATTACTTGGGTCTTTTCTTCCAAATAACACACACTCCCCCAACACTGGTATCTGTGTTGAGATGGAAAAAAAAAATGACTTTCTGATTTGTACTGGTTGCCCAGTTCTCCTTCAAATTTGAAATGTAATAAACTCTGTAAGATCAGTGGCTTGTCAGTGTGGTCCTCACATGGGAGCCCCCAGGACTTCTCCCTAAAGCACCATCTTCCATTTCCACCCTCCCCATCACATTCCTGTCGTCCTCCTGGCCAGAGTGTTCCTTATTTCATCCAGGTATTGCAACAAGTTCCCATTCATCTTAAGAGTCCCTCACAGACTACACAAAAGAAAAACAATATTACTAGCTAAATAAGATAAATTCCAAGAATCTCTCCAACTTAGGGCAATACAAACACACTTGCTCCATGTTAAAATCATCATGTAAAAGTTGATGTCATTCTTTATGTTAGTTATATTAATCTATAGTAGAGCTCTAGAAGGCAGGATAACAAAATTTGATTCAACATAGTAAATATTTGGTGAAGATCATAAGCATGAATATCTTTGCATAGAATCATGCAAGATGGGCCAGGGATTTAGCTCAGTGGCACCACACCTGCCTTGCCAGCACAAAGTCCTGAGTTGGATCCCCAGTACTGGGAAAAAACATCATGTAAGAATAGTAGCTAATAAGTTCTTTTTGATGAGATCTATTTTACATTGTGCTGGAAGACCTTTAGTTTTTGTTATGGGTTTTTTTTTTTTAAAGAGAGTAATGTAATCTCTATTCTCTTACCAAAAATGAGGGTTTTTAAGAAAAATTTCAAACTGTCACATTTCAGAGAACTTCTATATACCCTTCAAGCAAAGTGTTTCTTTGAAACTGTGAAAGAAAACACTCAAGGAATTGTCTGTTTCCTACTGACATACATTTTTAAAGTTTCAAGAAATAAAAGACAATAAGTAAAACCCATGCAAATGATTAGTGCAGGTCTTGTTCACAATGTGAACAGTTTGTTCTAAGGACAGAAACTTGGGATGACTGAAAATGCATTCTGTTCATCAGTCTCAGTCATGACTGATTTTTTTTTTTGCACATCACAGTAGGGTTTTATTTTCTAATAAAATGGCCAACTTGAAGAACATACTGCTTGGAGCTATGCACCTTCAGGTTCCAAAGAAGTGTAAGAAAGGTCTTGGACAATGTCTCCCTAAGGGAGGAAAAGTGGTAGTTATGAAAGCTTTTATGCCTTCTGTGCATCTTCAAAACTTTACCTTGAAGCAAACTCAAAATTTCATTAAGCGATTTCTTCTACCCTTGTCTTAAAAGATCCTAATTCAGTGCCCTTGTAGTGAGTCTTGTGTGTTGAAGTGTCCATGGTAGGGACAACACTGGTAAGAGTTTGACCTTGTCCTCATGTGACCTAGAGGCAGGAGAGGTTGTTGCCTCTATGTATAACGTGAGTCATGCTGGGAAACGTCACCCTCCATAGTAATTCTACCTGGTGTCAGAGTACCTGCTGTGGATGGACTTAGGTTTTAGTTCTTCTTCTTAGTAACTACATAACTTGGGCAGTAATGATGACAACTACAGCAGCAATACTCACTGATTCTCACTCTGCACCAGACACTGTCCTAGGCACTTTACACTTCTGTGCCTATTTAATCCTCAAAACAATTTTGAGGGGTACATAGTAGTAATGTCCTCATTTCACAAGTGAAGAATATGAAAAACAGAAAGGTCAGGGAATGTATCTAACTTCACAAGGCAGTAAATTTTACAGTTTTAAGTTTATTTTTCCATAATTAGGAATAATTTTACTTGCAGGGTTATTGTGAGGATTAAAGAAATAATAAAGGTAAAAATCTGGCCATAATAGATGTTCCTTAAGTAGATATTAGTAATTTCTTAATATTAAAAATCTCTTGCCTAACACTCTCCTGATGTGAACTCATAGCTCCTCATTTTTTGTAGGGGCTGCTTACCTACACACTCACAAGCCAGCTAAGAAACAGGAAAGAAGCAACAAGCAATCAAAATAATCCAATTGAAATAAGCAAACAATCCTCTTGCCCATTATCCTAGCAGTGGCCTTGGGGACCTTGCTGAGAGTCTATTTATTCTGAGGAGCCCCAACTTTAAGGAGCATGGCTACTAGGCTTCTCAGCTCACAGGCGATTATAAATGCAAATTGAAAGCAAAAAGGCTGCTAGGAGCAGGCACATTGTCAGCAGCAAGTCATGACAGCCGACAATCTGGCTGCAGTAGAAGCATCCTCACTGACAGCCAGGAGAACTCCAACTACAGAAGGTCTGGGCTTCCTGAGCAAGGCAGAATCCTTACTAAAGATTACCAGCTCTCTGAGAAGCTTCTCCTGGCGCCTCCTCACCCATTTTGGCAAAGTTGGCCCTCATTAACACCTCATCCACATCCTGTTCACAGCTCCAGCATAGCCTCTCTTGCCCTAAAGTAATTTGTCTTCAGTATCCTCATCCTAATTAGACTTTAAGATCCTTAAATGGAAGGGCACTTTCACATTCATCTTTGTTTCCCTGAGTCTCTCACTTAATGGATACTTAATATATGTTTGTTGAATAAATGGTTATTGATTTAATGTGTTCTGAGAGAGAGAGAAATTTAAATTCATGTTTTTCAAAGCTAGGAAATAATGCATAGGGGTTTGAAATACTTTTTGTCATAGGCAATAAAAGAACTTTAAAATTTTTTCACTTAAGCAGATAAGCTTCAATAGTCTAGAAAATTAATGTCAGTGCGGAGCACAGCATTACCTGAGGGTTCTGGGTAAGTAGAAATGGCCTTATACAGTAACCCACAGAAGAGTAGAGGACTCATGTGAAGAAAGGAAACTAGATCTTAATGACAGCCTAAGAAACCTAGTGAGGAAAGAGAAGGAGGGTACAGCAAACAGTGATACTGAAGATGAATGTGATAGATGCCGTAGCTATCCTGATGGCCACTCCTTGTTTTGCTCTTTTACCAGAAAATGGCTGACATCTTTAGCAGATACATGGAAGACTGATTTGAGTTATTTTATAGGGTGGCATCAACCATCCATTTGTAATAATTAGCATAATGCAGGATAATAAACTAAGATAATTCATCAGATAAATCATGAAACATTTATGTTTCAGGAAAGGGCTGTCTCACTAAATGTAGAGAAAAGTCTTTGGCTGACAAAGCACTAGACTCCAAACAAACTCAGGAATGGGAAGTTTGTGAGTATCAAGACAGGGTTGTTTGTAGGGCCAAGGCCAAGAAGGACAGGCAGAGAGGCAGTGAACAAGGAGAGGGCGTCATGCTGTTGGGGGCGGGGTATAAGGGTGGGGTTATGAGAAGACATCAGAATGGTTTCTGGAATCTGAATCAAAAGGGATCCATGCATCTTCCACTGCAAAAATCAGATGTGTAGTTAGATGCCAGAGTAGAAGTGCCCTGTTGATATGCCTTGGCACACAAGTATGAGCAGTCCCACGAAACCCCCTTCCCAACCCAGTAATGGAGGAATAATTTTTATGTGCCTAGGCATAGCTGGGATGGGGGAATAAAAGGGCTATGCAGAGTCAACAAGCTGTGTACAGCTCTGTGCTTCATGGGAACATAGAAAAAGCCAATGCCCTGAGAGTGTAATTTCAGTGAGCTGAGAGAAACCCAGACTGAGCAGCTTCAGAGTGGGTCCCCAAGTGGAGTTTACTGAAAATTAGATGAGAAAGACCAACCAAAGACTTGTAAAGAGTGACAGAACCTGTACCAGATCCCAGCCCTCCAAATCATGCCTTGGTACTAAAGAAGGCCCCAGAGTCAGATAGACCCTTAGTGAAGCAGACTATTTCAACCAGGTGTGCAATGGGAGCTTAAACTATGGGGTTATTTTCATGTCTTCAGGAATTTTGTCATTTAATGATGAATCTTAACCTAAAACACACCTTCAGGAATACTGCCCCAGGCTGTGAGCCATAGCCTTTGTGGTTTGCCTTAAGAGAATGGAAATAGCTAAGTGTGGTGGCATGTGCCTGTCATCTATTCGGGAGGCCAAAGCAGAAAGCTTACTGTAAGTTCGAGGCCAACCTGAACTATACAGCAAGACCCTGTCTCAAAAAATAAGAAAAAAAAAGAGGGGGAGCCAACAGGGCTGATTAGAGGAGCAGTCATGTCCAAGGTTCTCAGAGAAGACTCGCTAAAACCAGGAGTACCCCTTCGTACAGGAGGGTCTTACACCCTGAATCAGAATGTTAATGGGAAAGATGGTACATGTAGACCGAAGCTAAAACATTGGAGGGGAGAAACTGAGGCAGTCTGGTAGGACCACACCTCTCTTGCACCCTGGAGCAGCACTGGGACTCCAAATAGCCTGAGGGAGAGAACAAAGGCCTGAGAGCTTCGGAGACTGTAGTCCTGGTTCAGACTCTGCATGTACCAGCCCCTTCACCACAAGAGCTTTAGTCCAAGCACTGGGGAATCCTGCAGCCTGTCTACATCCTCACCACTGCTCACTGAGGGTAAGGGAATCCCCCACACTCACCCCAGGCAGAGAGAAGATAAATGGGCAAACATGGACAGTGGATTCCTGCTGGTGAGCACTCCTGCCTGAGACTGAACAGTGGATTACTGTGGTTCCACGTCCCTGTTGCCTTCTCTTGCAGATTCCCTCACTGAAACATGAGCATGCAACCAACTCCATGGTCCCTCACCTGCTAGTAACCCTGCTTGCAGATTCTGCCACCCTAACAAGGGTGTTAAGGTGGGGAAGGGTACCTAGGCCAAGACCAGGGCGGCTTCAGATTCTGCCTGTAAGCCAGTGGAGTGAATTTCTGAGACTGGGTTCATTTGGGCTCTGCAGTGGGAAGGAAGGAGGTGATTTTGGTATGGCTGCATATAATCAGTCTACAAGCAAGGCAAGAAGGGAATGCTGCAAACTCTTGGGTTGTTCAGCAAATTGGTCACAAGTGAATTGCACGTACATTTTCTTGTTGGAGTGTTTCAACTGAGCTCTCACCAGATATTTTTTGTGGTTCAGGTTTTTTTTTTCCTTCTTTGCTTTCATTAATTTGGTTCTATGTTCTTTCCCTCCTATCATCTCCCTATTTAGTTTTTTCAACTATTTTCTCTTATTTCTTCTTTGTTCCTCCAACTTTCTAAATTGCTCCTCTCAAGTTTTTAGTTTGTCATTATTCTATTCTCTCTTGTCACTCTTCTTTTCTCTTGTATTAACTCTGTCCTCTCCATTTTATTCCCTTTGCTCTTTCTTATCTAGCCTCTTGTCTTCTCTTGCCTATTTTCTACATTATAGGAACAGAAATTTAGCAACAGGTTCTGGCAGCCTAATAGCTTTCTTCAATCCAAAAGTACATTTCCCTCTTCCTATAGCTCACTCTCTCTGTAACAAATATCTTCTTAAAACCCTCAGCACTAAACCTTCAATCCAAATAAAAGCCCCCAACAGAACCTGACCATACCCATTTTATTCACATATATTACTTTCTCCAATCTACTCCCCCTCTAAAGACTTACACTTTTTTTTTAACCCATATCTCAATCTCTCCTATCCACTTCTCTTGCCACATTGTGGAATAACTGGTAGTAATAATTGAATATAGACAGCAAAGAATATTGATAAAGGGTGAAAATAAGAATGCATATAAGGGATGTATGCTAGGATCTGTTTATGTAGTTATAACCAAAAGTAATTCTTTTCCCAAAACACAGGGACAGAGTAAAAAAATCACTTTTAACAGCTGAAGGGGTAAATACTCTCTCAGGAAAATTAAAGCTAAAAGCACCTAACAGGAAGAAAGTTTCTTAATAAAAAGATCTTCACATCAATTGCAAGCTCTTCTTATCCTACTGGAACCTCAACCCTCAGCACCAAAAATGGAATAAAAGTTGGGAAAAATACAAAAAAAGATAGATATACATATACATATTACAAGGCAACATAGGGAAAACAAGGCGACAAAAGATATCCCAAGATCTCCTTACTCTCCCAAGGCAGATTCTGGGATCACAAATGGAGAGGAAAGCAAATACCAGGTAGTGGAGCTCTACAAATTGTTTAAAGAGATAAAGAAACTTGGCAAGTTCAGAGGACATGCCCCAGGAGATTATAGTCATCACATAGAATGACCAATGTGGATTTGGGGGAAACAAATGAAAAAAGTGGAAGACCTGACCAAAACAGTTCAAAACATGAATGACAAATTTTACAAACATGTAGAATTGACAAAAAGGTATCAGACATAAATTTCAGATATCAAAAATTGTATAGAATTCATAAGTTGCAGAAATGATCAATAAAAGATAAGTTTTCTGAGATTGAGGACAAAATAGTAAATTATGACAAAATTCTCAGAAAAGCCTCAAAAGTTAAGAGAACAAGAAAAATTCATCCAACAGCTACTAGATGATACTAAGAAGACCAACCTAAGGCTAATTGGAGTTACAGAGAAATTAGAAAATAGCACACATAGAATAATAAGTTTACAGAAACAATAATAGAAAACTTTCCAAATATGAGAAGCGTTCAAGTTTACAAGTAAGCAAGGCTTACAGAAACCAACCATGATGAAAAAAAGCTTTCCAAGACACATTATAAGTAACATGCCAGCTGTCCAACAAAAATAGCCCAGTATTTTAAAAGTGGTCAGAGAAAAACAAAAACAAAAAAATCACATATAAAGTAAGCCCATTAGAATTACAGCAGACTTCTCAACACAAATTTTAAAGGCCAGGAGATCTTGAAGTAAAATATCTCAAGTTCTAAAAGGAAATGAATCCCGACCCAGGTTAACATATCCAGCAAAATGTTCCTTCAAAGTCGATGGAGGAAAAAAAGGACATTTCATGAAAAAGAACAACTCAATTGATTAATGATTACTAAACCAACACTCCAGAAAATACTCAAGAATATCCTAGACAGAAATCCAGATAAAATAAATAGATCAAACCCGGAGAATAGATAGAAATGAAGAAAACAGGAAAAGAAAAACAAAGGAGTCACCAACAGAGAAAGAGCACAATGTTAGCAACTAATCAACACCTCTCAGTAATACTGCTCAGTGTTAATGGCCTCAACATTCCAATTAAAAGACACAGATTGCCAGACTGGATCCAAAAACAGAATCCAACTGCCTTGTGCATTCAAGAAACTCATGTAATCCAAAAAGATATTTGTAGACTAAAAATTGAAGGATAGAAAACAGTATTTCAAGAACTAAGACACCAAAAGCAAATAGGGGTAGCAATTTTAATGTCAGATAATGTAGACCTCAAGATAAAATTGATCAGATAGACAAAGAATATCAAGATAACAATTCAATAAGAAGACGTAATGGTTACAAATATGAATGCACTGAATATTGGAGCCACTATCTTCATAAAACAAATATGGCTGAACATAAAAGATCGAATAAATACTAAAAAAAAAATCAGAGTGGAGGATCTTAACACTCCACTTTCACCAAGAGATAGATCAACCAAACAAAAAAAAACAATAAAGAAATATCAAAACCATACCTTTGAACATATAAACTTAATAGATATCTACAGAGTGTTCTTCTCTACTTCAAGATATCTACAGAGTGTTCTTTACTTCAAGAATATACATTCTTGTCTGCAGCACATGAAAGTTTCTCCAAAATAGATCACGTACTAGACCACAAAGTCTGCCTAAGTAAATGCAAAAAAAAAATCAAAACTACCCCAACATTCACATCAGACAATTGTGCAATGAAAATAATCAACCACAGGAAAAAAATACAGAAAATTTAGAAGCGCTTGGAAACTCAAAAACACACTCTTAAACATCCAGTGGGTCACAGAAGAAATCAAGGAAGTAGTTAAATAATTTCTGGAAGTTAATGACATTGCCTGTGAAACAAACACACTGATGTCTACAGAACACAAAGAAAGCAGTCCTAAGAGGGACGTTCACTGCAATCAGTGTTCACATTAGGAAAATAGCGAGTTTAAATAAATAACCTAATGAGGAACCTTAGGATACCTGAGCAACAACAACAAACCAAAGCCCCAACCAAAATTAAAGAGGAAAAACATAAAGATCAGAATAGAAATTAATAAAATTGAGATTACAAAAATAGTGAAATCAATGAATTAAAGAGCTTGTTTTCTGAAAGAATAAACAAAATGACAACCTTTAGCCAAACTTACCAAAAGAGAAAAAAAAACTCACATTAATGCAGTTAGAAATGAAAAAAGTGAAATTACAGCAGACACAGTCAAAATCCAGAAGATAGTAATTACTATCAATTTTCCAACAAATTGAAAAACCTTAAAGAAATGGACAGATTCCTAGATACATATGAATTACCAAAAATAAACCAAGAAGATATAAAAATATTGAACAACTTACTGTTAATAACAAACAGTGAAATTGAGGTAGTATTACAAAACTACCAACTAAAAATATCCAGGACCAGATGGATTCACTGCTGAATTTTACAAAACCTGTAAAGATAGTAAGTATACTGCCAATTTGCTTCAAACTCATCAATGAAACTGAAAGAAAAGGAATGCTTCCAAACTCATCACTGGAAGCCATCATCATTCTGATCCCCAAACCAGACAAGATTCAACTAAAAAAAGAAAACTACAGGCCAATCTCTTTCATAAACGTAGATGCAAAAATCTTCAACAAGATATTGGCAAATAGAATGCAACACATCATCAAAGGAATCATATATCATGACTAAATAAGTTTCATCCCAGAGTTGCAAGGATGGTTCAACATACACAGATCAATAAACTTGATACACTACATAAATAGAAGTAAGGACACAAACCATATGATCATATTAATAAATGAGTGTAAGCAACTCCGGCCCAGCCCCACTCTGGGGCGGCGAAACCTGTAGCCGAGGCCTTGCTGTGGGACCTAGACCTGCTATTTTGTTACTCCTGGACCTGGGGCGAATGAGGATGAATGACAGAGACAGGAGTCAACTTAATATGCTAGCAGCAAGGGGCCTTGTATTTCTAGAAGGTCAAGGAGCCCCCATCCTTTGGCTCACCTCACTTTTATTCACCCAGACAGGGGCACAAGCAATCAAAGTACAACCAGATTCATCTGGTTTCCAATATCCATTAGTACTTCTCTGGTAAACAACTTAACCTCAGCTGTCTTAAGTTTTCCCTGCAATACACAATCATCCTTGTGTGCAGCTGTTTTCCTTTGTGCTCACAGAGGAGGCCAATTAGGCCTCAATTCTCCTCTGGTCCTCGACAGATGAGAAAAGGCTTTTGACAAAATCAAACATCCTTTCATGATAAAAACTTTGAAGAAAGTAGGTATAGAAGGGCCTCATTTGAATCTCGTGCAAGCAGTTTATGAAAAACCAACTGCCTGCATCATATTAATTGTGGAAAAACTGAAAGTTTTCCCTCTAAAATCAGGAACAAGACAAGGATGCCTACTATCACCTTTTGTTTTCAACATAGTACTCAAAACAATAGCCAAAGTGATTAGGAAAGGGAAATAAACAAAGGGGGTGCATACAGTAAGGGAAGAAGTCAAATTACCATTATTTGTAGACACATGTTACCCTACAAGGAACCAAAGAATGCCACTAAAAATTCTTTGAATTAATAAACAATTTCAGCAAATACTCAAGATGAATGTAAACATTATATGTCATAAAACTGAACTAGAAATAACAAAGATAATAATAGGAATGAAAATTAGAAAAGAGGATTTAGAGGAGGGAGGGAGGTGGGTGGGAAGGGGATTCAATAAAAATGAAGCTGTTATGTTCATGAATTTACTTCCTAAGATGAATGTAAACTTCATGTACTGCAAACATGTACTAATAAATAATAAAATAAAATAACCACAGAAGTGTCTCTGGAGTAGTAAAAAAAAATTGTTCTTGTCAATTTGGGAGAATGAAAATTTAAGTATACATGTTTGACAGTTTCTCTTTATGTATGGAAGATTGGGAGATTAATCTTTCAATCTATTCTGAATCTCAAAGAAATGATCTCTAAATATGTGTGTGTGTGTGTGTGTGTGTGTGTGTGTG
>NW_004624827.1:1294967-1341474 GCF_000247695.1 Heterocephalus glaber | reverse complement strand
AATAAATAAGTAAATAAATAAATGGAAACAGTATATTATTGACCTGTTTTGAATTTCAGAAACTATCTGAACCCAAGCTTGAAAGGTCACCCTGTGTCAGTCAAATTGAGCACAATGAGATGAACTGAAACATGCTGGAGGTGAGAGCGGGTAAAGCATTGACTGCTTCAGGGCTGAACCTTTCTGGAGAGGGCTGGCTGTCTCCTCCACAAAGGTTCCTGTGGTTGCAGCTCTAGAGACCCCGCTTCTGAGAGCCCTGTGACAAGACGCAGACCAACAACGCTACCGTTAAACCCCCGTCAGCCTCTCTGTGAAAGCCTATAGGAAAAGAAGCCTGAGTCTTGTGTTCTTCCAGTTTTCATAATCGTGAATTTCATTCTGGTGTTCAGACAGATGCCTGAAAAGGTAATACGGGGAATTCAAATAAGCTGAAACCTTCTGGCTCAGTCCATTTTCTTTTCTTTTGTAAATTTGATTTCTGTTGCTGTTCATTCGCATTTCACACCCTTGACAAATTATATTCAAGCTACATATTTTATAGTTTTCAGAGACATAAATAAATTTCATATGCTAAATGAAACCTGTGAAATTTCTCTTCTTTGTGGGTGAAAGGATTTACAGCAGGCACCTAGAGCAATTTTGCAAATCATACCAGAAATAAGAATCAAGTTTCACCAGTGAGTAGTTTTATGCACCTTGGAAATTGTACTGCAAGTAACATTCCAGAAATCAATTGAACCATAATTAGACAATCTGAAATAAATCCAACCCAGACAAAATTATTATGCCATCATCCATACTGTTAACTTGGAAGCCTTGTTACTAGAAAAAAATGTGTGTTGAATAAAATGAAAAAGGAAAATAGTACAAGTCAGAAGTAATTTTCATTAATACTGTATTTGTTTGCTTGGGCTGCTATAACAAAATTAGGTGCTTTAACAAGATAGATTTATTTTACCACAGTTCTGAAGGATGGAAGGTCAGGGTCCCACCATCATTAGTATCTGGTACAGGCTCTCATTCTAGCTTGCAGACAGCTTTGTTTCACTGTGTGCTCACATAGGAGAGAAAGATATTTTCTTTCTCTTACACTTTTTATAATGCTACCATCCTATTGGATAGAGCCTTAATTTCATGACTTCATTTAACATTTATTACCTTCTAATGACCCTGTCTCCAGACACAGTCAGACAGAGGGAGGGAGCTTCAGTATATAAATTTGAGGGGAACACAAATTACTGCATAGCAAACATCCAATAAGCCATCTTTTACAGTTACTTGGCAGATGTATCCTATTAGTGTAAATTTTGGATTCTGTATACCTTGTACTTTAGTGTTCTCATTGCCTTTACACTTTCAAAATAGGGTACAGAAGTAAGAAGTTAGTAAAGGAGCACTGAGACCTGTAGTCAAGAAGCAAATATTCCCTTATCTGGTCAATAATAAGGGTATTTTAATTAGTTCTAATAAATGTAGACTCTTTCCTGTCATATCAGGGATGTTTTCTTGAACATAAAGTTCCCACAAAATGAGCTGCTTAGGACACAGCAGGAGCCACTGGTGAACAGTTCCTTGGGTCAGGAAACTTGAACCCTTTATGTACTTCATTAAGATACTGCACCCCACTACAAACATTCTTCTTCTTCCAACATCACACTATCTTACACTGATTTCTGTTTACTCTCTCATGTAACATAAGTATGCTATTTAAGAAATCCACAGATTAAGCTCTCTGTATAAGACCACATTTTCCTTCACTCATATTCTTATTTCCAAAGAGCAAGTTTCCAAAAGTATTCAGGATACCGAGGTTTTCTGTGTTCTATAGGCCTTACATTACTTGGCATCTGAACACAAAATGATCTTCCCTTCTTTGGGTTTCAGTAGAACTTACGTATCCTATTTACAAATTTGTCAATTAACTGTTTATCATTGTCTTTCTTAACCCCAAAGCTAATCTTAGGTACTATTAATTCTTGATGAAAATTTGTGGGTAACTATGTGTGTGCGTGTGTTTCATTTTAAAGGCTATCTAAAAATATATGCATATTCTGGACCATCTGATAAATATTTTAAAATGAAAATTATGTAATATTTCAGTGTTTATTACTATTTTGACCCCAAGTAGGTACTACTACTTTCATTGTAACAAGGGAATAAAATAATAGCATAAGGAGAGTTAATATGCAAATGTGCTTTTGCATTAAGTGAAAGATAAATGAAAGCAAGGTACTGGGCAAGGGTGAAAAATAAGAACCAAGAGAGACTATGTAAAGGTGCAAATTTCCAATGATGAATGTCATTATATTGTATACCTAAAATGTACCAATGATTAGAATGAATAATCGATAATGCAAAATAGGAAGAAAAGGTCCAAAGGGGTAGGGGTAGTGGGAGGGGCAGGGGAAAGGAAAGAAGGGAAAGGAAAAATGATGAGAAATGGAAAAAATGGAAATAAAGTCTTTGTAAATAGGGAAGGGTGGAGGGGGTGAAGGGAGGGCTAGGAATGGGGAAAAAATAAGAACCAAGATGCATTATGTAAAGGTACAATTCCCAATGAGAAATGTAATTGTGTTGTATACGTACAATGTACCAATAAAAGAATTTAATAAAAAAAAGAAAGCAAGGTATTGTACATGTAAAAAAATAAATGGCTATGAAATGGAAAAATGCTTGGAGAATTATGTAATCACTCAGCCACATGGGAGAATTGGGTCATCACTCAGCACAGAGTCTTACAAGTGTGTAAAACTCAAAGGAACCAAGCCTGAAAGTCAACAAAACATTCATCCTAAAAGTGGTAGTTTCAGTAAAGCAGTATTACTAACTCCATTAAATTGATAATTGTTAACTGGCTTTAGTTACATTGTTTGTAGTTAGTTTATAAATTTGTTTTGGATTTATAGTTATATAAGAGCTATAACATATAGAATATAACTGGTTTGTGGTGATACATATTTAAATTACATTACTTCAGGGGACCGTAATATTGATTATGCCCAAAGCAGGCTGTAAAGAGTTAACCTCACAATTGGCTTTATAGAAGTGAGTCTGGCTGAAGCCTATGTACCAAGGTCAGAGTGACTTGCACCCAAATTCTGTTCCCACAACTAAAACCTTCTTACTAGAAGGACAATGTTCTAATTGCAACCATATATTTTGTCTATTCTGATCCTAATTTGAGAATGCTTTGTCTTGTCTTTTACAAGCCTTGCTTAATTTCTATATAAACCACAGGACTGTGTATCTTTTCACGTAGTACTGTCCTTGCAGGTAGCTTGCCTTTACCCCAGTTGATTACCAATAAAAATCAGTGGCTTGGACTGGCCAGCAACTTTGTCAGTTGTACTGGCATTGGTCGTCCTGGTACCCCTCTTTCTGTCTCTCTTAGTTCTGTCTGTTTGTTTTTTTCCTCAGGCCTGTGTCATATATGGGGCAGGAAACTGGAACCTAACTGCAGGGGTCTCCAACACATTACAATATAAACAATTTAAGTAAACACTGGAATTTCATAAACTTAAAAAAAATGACTTTAAAATACTAATATACCATGTTGTGATATTTCTTTTATTGAGGCTAATGAGTGGTGGTTTCAATCTTTTATTAAATAATGATTTCCATCTGTTATTGTCTTTTTGTCCCAAATAAAATGTAAGTGCAGAGCAGAGTTGAGCCCTTGGGGTATTTGCATCCTATTTAGCATAGGTGGTGAGGACTTAGTGAATGTCTAGTTGCATTTGTGGATCTAGCTGTTTGATTAACCACTCTGGATCTAACTTCCCATTCTAGAATAGTTTATATTTATTTGTTTGTTTGCTTAAAAATTCACTTTCAAAAAAGGTATTTTTGTCTATTTAGTCAGATGTTTCTAGTGCCTACCAAGATTTCAGGTAAATAATAGCTTGCCATTAGTGAATCGGCCCTGGGTGCCAAGCACTCCTCTGAGGATCTTATATAGAACATCTCACTTCATCATAATCACCATAGGAAAGTAGGTTAGATAATAACCAGATTGTTTATGTTTGTTACAAGAAAACCAAGTCATAGAAAACTTCAGTGACTATTCAAGGGTCATACAAGTAATTAGTGGTAGAATTAGGATTCTGACCAAGGCATACCAATTTTATACTACTTGCATTTCAAGTTTATTCCAGAATGTAAATGTTATTGCTCTGATGCCTCCTTATCATCAGAAGTTTCATCAAAAAAGTAAAGAATGGAGAGAAAAATGTCCACATACACTTGTCAGGGAGATACGTGGCTACCACATCATTTACGGAATACCTAACATATGATGTCTATGGTAAAAACAATAACCTCAAATCGCTGAAATGGATACATCATTGAAGAGGAAATGTTTTGTTGTTTATTTGACATAGTAGTCATATTTTATTTTGCCCTTTATTTTGCTTGGAATACTACTTGGCATATAAATAGCATTCAAATATTTGTTTTGATGCAACCTCCTTTTTTAAGCTTCAGAATAGTGTATGGGTTAAGTTCATTGTTCATGTGCAAAGCTCACTTTATTTTCATTGTCCATTCATTTTTTATCATTAAAAATCTATTGATTCTTAGATCTTGATAAAATGGGATATGGCAAAGATGACTTGGTATTTTTATGATCTAAATGATATAATCCATTTGGACATAATGGATTACTAGAATGAAATATATTCACTTGTAGGAGATTAAGTCAGAGTCTTTAAAGTGCAGTATTTCTCCTGTATCATTTTATGCCTGCCATTTTGTCTTAGTAGCCAGAGGATTGGGGAGTCTGATAGGGACTTTTCTCCTAGGGAGTTTGCAGTGTGTACACCTCTTTAATGTAAAAAATCTAGTTTCCTTGGTTATTGCACAGAAATTTGATTTCTTATGATGGCTTCCTTGTTTCTGCCCCTGATGACGAGAGATTGGCTTTCTGTTTCATGTCACGGTAATGATCTGTTCTGTCCCAGATTATACACAAGGCTAACTCTAGGGCATTATCAGAGTGCTATGTATGTAACAGAATGAACTGTGGTCCATCCAGGATAGTTCCTGTGATGTAACCAGGCATTAATTCCTGATTCCATTCAACACACAGTTATTAAATACTTATTCTGTTACAAGAGGTAGCAACTCCTGTAGAAATGATTACTCAGAGGGCACTCGCCTTTTGGAGACATACAAACAACAGTTACAAGATAAGAAATACATTTTAATTTCCCTTTTTAAAAAAATAGTATATGGTATACATAATAATTATATACATCTTGGGAAATCGCATATCCATATTGCATCTTGATCATTTTTACCCCTCTCCACTCTCCCCCACTTCCTTCTTCAGATCTTCCCTCCACCAGAGTCTACCTCTCTGTTTCCTGCCAGCTCTCTTATTTTACTCTTTAAATTGCTTATATTTTGGATTTCTCATATTAGAAAAATCATGTGATATTTAACCTTTTGTGTCTGCTTAACCATTATGGTCTCAAAAGCCATTCATTTTTCTACAAATGACTAAAATTTATCCTTGATTATGGCTGTGTATCAGTCAGTGCTCACTAGAGAAATAGATTTAAGACATATATATATACATATATTCATTTATATATGTATATATAAATAATATATATAATATATGTATTTTTACAAGGTAAGCTTCAGTGGCTACCTCCAGAGTCAATGTGGAAGAGTGCAAAAGGGTGGTCTGCATACTGGCAACCCAAAGGATCCTGTCAAAAGAAAATGGCCTGCAGATCAATGGAGATCACAGCAGAGTCCTGTGTGAGTCCATATCAGGAAGCTGAAGAGTCTGCATGGAAGCCAGGAGACAGATGTCCAAGGTGACAGTGAAGACTGGAGCTCCTCTGAAGAAACAGAATTCTTTGAAGAAGCAGAAGTGAGACTTCCTTCTTCTTTTCCTTTTTATTCCATCCAGGCTGCAAGCCTATTGTTTGGTGCAATCCACAACCAGAGTGAGTCTTCCTCCTTTCGTCTTCCCCTTTCCCCCTGAGTCCATCATCCATACCCAGAACTATGCTAAACTGATCAGCTGAGCATTTCTTACTCAAGTTGATACAAACACTTAACTATCACAGGCTGATATATCTATATGTATATATACGCATAGGTAAAATATATATACATTTACATATATATTTACATTTTCTCATCCATTCATCTATTGATGGGCATATAGATTGCTTCCATTATTTAGCTACTGTGAATTGCGCTGCTCTAAACATGGGTGTGCACTGTCACCATAATATGATGACTTTAACTGTCTTGTAAGCACTGAGCCCCTTTGTTGAGCATGTGGTAGGGGTAAGGTGGTAAACACACAGAGAAAGAAGCCTGACTTTAAGCTGCGTTCACTTCTTCTTGAAACTTGCTTAAAACAGTACCCAAAGTGAGGGTATAAATGTCCCATGTGTGAGATCATCTTTAGAAAGCATGAAATCTCACTCCGGGAAGGAGCAAAAAGCTGAAAACGCAGCAGCCAGAATAATCGCTATTTGAAACCTTGTGCTGCTGTTCTTTTCTTAAAAATTCACACACATTTTCATATTAACATATGCACCATAATATAAAAATTTGTTAAATTACTTAGCTCCCCCATTCCCTTGCCCATTTTGAAATCCTCATGTTCAAGTAAGATGCATACTCAGGAGAAAGTGCCAAGTTCTCTTGGGACTTTTCATACTTTTTGGCACAGTAGGCAGTTCTATTCTGAGCTGGGTGGAAAAAAATACCATAAGAAAAAAAAATTCACTTAATTGAAAGAAAATATATAAACCCCAAACATCTTTGGCTATGCTAATTAACAAAACTATAAAGTTCAATTGAAATCCATGGATCACAACATTTGGGCACAAAATTATGAGAAAGCTTATGAAGGTGTTGAGGAAAGTAATTTTGAAAAAGTACAGCAATGTCTTACAATTAGCCTTCCTGTGGATAGATGAGAGAGACAATTTGAGCATTTTTCCATATCAGTTACCGTATCACGTATCCCAAACTTACACCTAGTCTGCATCTTATCGTTAAATTAGGTTTTGATAGAAGTCTATTTTCTTTCTTCTTATTTTGGATGTTTTGTGTAAATGGTTCTAAGCTTTGCTGACTTATAATCTTGTACTATGAATATATTATAGGAAATTACATACAGATATTAATTATTGGGGCTGGGGATTTAGCTCAGCAGCACAGTGCCTGCTTGTTAAGTGCAAAGTCCTGAGTTCGATCCCCCCAAAAAAATTATTTTAAAAGAGTTTTACTTAAATGCTTAACCTATGTGCCCTAGAATGCTGATTTAGTAGTCAATCTTGAGATAGTTAACTCACTGACCCAGATTTTCCTGATTTGGTTCTTATGAATGAAACATAATGAATGAATGAATGAAACATTGGCACAAAAAAGACAATATAGGTTCTCTTACGGTCAGGAACACAGCTGAAGGCATACCAGTTCATAAACATCTACTTTTCCAACAACAGAACAAAAAATGATTCCGACATATTAACTGTGAAATACAATGTAAATTCTTATTTTCCTGTAAGTTCCTCAAATGGAACTCAACAAAAGCCTCTGCCTCTCTGCTGCTCCTTCCTCTCCAGTTGCCTTCTGTTCCTATTGCAGCTGTAGTGCACTGCTGAGGTTCCTCCTTTCTTCCCTGACCTGTTAAAGCACCAGCACTCACTCAGGCAAACCAAAGCCTTTCCAGTCTCCTCCTTTTCTTCCCTCTATCCACCAGTCTCTCACCACTTGTGTTACTTACTTTTCCCTTGTTTCTGAGACAAAATACCCAACACCCCAAGTTAAAGGAGGAAAGGTTTATCTGGCTTACAGTTCATAGAGGTTTCAGTCTATAATCGACTGGCTCCAAGGCAGGGTGGCAGAGGGGCAACAGTTCATGGCACTAGAGGAACACAGCAAAGCAACAAGGGAACCTAACATCCTTTCTGCTCCTTTTATCTTATTCAGATTACTTAGGGCAGGTAGCATTCATGCTGTCAATTCAATCTCACTCCATAAAGAATGGCTCCTATCAAAAAATCAACCAATAACTAATGCTACAAAGCCTGTGGGGGGAAAAGGAACCCTTCTTCACTGTTGGTGGGAGGGCAGACTGGTGGAACCACTGTGGAAATCAGTGTGGAGATTCCTCAAAAAACTAAACTAGAGGTTCCATTTGACCCAGCTATTCTCTTTCTTAGTATATTCTCAAAAGAATTAAAAGCAGCATACCACAAAGATATATGCCCACTCATGTTTATAGCAGCACCATTTGTAATAGCTAAATCTTGGAAACAGCCCAAATGCCCATCAACCAACGAATGAATAAAGAAGATGTGGGGTTTTTTACATAATGGAGTACTACTCTGCCATAAAGAAGAATAAGCTTCAGACATTTATAGCTAAATGGATGCACCTTGAGACTATACTCCTAAGTGAAATAAATCGGACACACATGTTTAAATATTTCATTGTTTCACTGGTGTGAGAAACCCAAAGTGGAAATAAGGCCTAAAATGTATAACAAATATTGGGAAATGGGAAGAAAATCTTCAAATGGGAAGGGAAACAAGGGAGGAGGGAGGGAGAAAGAGACAAGGAAGGGACAAGAAAGAAAGTGAAAATAGAAATAAAAATGGAAACAAAACTTTTGTACATAGAGAGGGGAGGAGAACTGAGGGGAGAATGTGATAAAATAAAATGAAATTTATAAAAAAAAATCCTAGTGCCCTCGGGCCTAGCTCCACCATGAATCAATCACACATTCTAGATTCAGCTACTTCTAAAATAGCCTATGACCACATGAGGCTTTGGGAGGACATCTAGATCTAGACAAAAACCATAGCATCACTTATAAAACGGCATCCAAATAATGCTCATAGTGGCTGTGTGCTGCTCCATATAGGGAATTCTGTCAGTCCTCTCTTCCTGACTTTTATGCTTTCTTATGCCTTCACTTCATGTTATGGAACTCAGTGACCTAGATTCAGATGCTGGCTTGGTGACTAACTTAGATATCCCAGAGGATGTTGCTATACAAAGCTGTCCTTTCTCAAGCCTTAAGCCAGGCTGCAGGTTTGTTCACTCCAGTCTCTGTCTACTCAGAAAAGGGCATGAGGGACAGGCCTCCCAGCTGCCATTGGTCCCATTCCATCCCATACTCTACCTTGCCACCAGAGGCACTGCAGTATTCTACACTCAAAGCAGCCACTGAATCTGCTACTCAGCGCAAAACAAGATCTGTAATTATTTAGCCGTGCATTAAGGCCTATAGCAACTGAAATCAGACAGTCATGTCCCTCGTACTTACGTTTTGTTATCCCAAACATTATTTTATTTAACATTCTGTCAGTGGCTGCTACATGTTAGACATTGGCTTGGGTGCTCACAAAGTCATTTTTATGCTCTTAGAAAAGTACTACTAGGATGGGGTATGTAGTAGGAAATAATTAAAATACAGGGTGATGAGAGCTAAGAGGAATGATTAAGAGACTGACTAGGAGGGCACCTAATTCAGCTTGGAAGACTCAAGTAGGGGCAGATTTCCAGAAAACAACTGGGCAAGGCCACATCTGAAGAATGAACATATCCTGTGCCAAGAATTTACCAACTGGTGTCTTTCTTTTGAAAGATCTTAAATGTTTTCTCCTCTGTGGCCCACTGCACTTTCTCCATGCCCCAGAGGACTGCTCTTACCCTACTGCATCATGATGGGGAAGGGGATTAGCCTGGCCTTTACCCTGGATCTTCATCAGGGCACAGAAGGTATCTTTATCCCTCTCTATGGCCAACCATGCCTGCTTGAGACATAGCACTTGTTCAATAGAGTTTGATGAATAGTTGATGATAATACTGAAGAACTACAAACCAATGTTAATATTTGAAAGTCCATTTCAAAACAAGGAAGACAACATCTTTATTATATAAAAATCCTTTTATACTTTAGAAAGTAATACATAAGGGAATCAAAAAAAGAATTATTTCCTGTGAAAATGAACAAGGTCTCAGAAATGTTTTCATATGTTTAGATATTTTCTATCATTCAAAATGACTTAAGCAGTGGTTATAATTGATGCTAAATTGTGGGCTGTTAATCATTTTATTATTCATAGGCTTTAATTGTATGTGTGGGGGGGCAATAAGACAGTCACAGGAAGGATCTGAAAGTCCCCAGCCATGCCAGTCTGGAACACACTCAGCCACAGGTCTCTGGGCAATTGGAACTGAACTAATCTTCACCCAGGGCCAATGTGGTTGTAGTGTATAGTTTTTGCACATGCAAGAGAAAACAAGATTTGACAGGACCTCTCTCTCTCTCTCTCTCTCTCTCTCCCTCTCTGTCTCGTCTCAGATCATTAAACTAACAATTACCCAAAAGCTTCATCTGAGGTCATTCCCATTTCAAGTGTTGGTAGAGTTCTCTACAATTTCTGATTTCACATCCACTAGTGATATAATGAATAAGCTACTTTGGTCACTAGCAAGCTCAAGGTAGCTAAAAACTTATATCCATGTGTCTCACTACCTAATGTTGTTTTAGAATTTCTTCTAAAATATTTTGAAGACTTTGTGTGGGGGTAGGGAGGGGCTGGTAGGCTATTGTTTATTTTGCTTTTCCATCTTGTATTCAATTAATATACTAATAATCACTCTAATTTCTCTTTATATGATACAGATCTTATTTTTCCTTTTGCCATGTTTATCTTTCCACTTGTTGACTGAAAAATATTGCAAACTGGAAGCAGCAGTTTATTTGCAGCCACTACGTGCAAAGCAACACAAGTGCTATTATGTTCTGTAGTGGGGTGAAATCTAAGATTTTTCCATGTTCCTGGCATTCTCTTGGATATTAATGTTCATTACTTTTCTATTATTAATTTCATGTTTATAAATATTCTGCTAATAAATACAAGCAGTATTACAAAGCCCAAGTGGAACAATGAAAGTTAGAGAGAGACAGATTGAGAAACTTGCAAATAAAGGCATGTTACATAAAGTGTGTTTTCTCCTTTCCCATTTGTCACCTTTCCTGCTAATTAGCTCTGTTGGTTCTGGTGAAAGTCACTGAGCTTTGCTCTGAATCCCTGGGGGCATTTTGCAGGTGTAAAATTGGGAACTGAGGGACAACTGAGTTGGTAGGACAGGAATGCTCAGAGAAAATCATTACAACTGCAGGTGAGTGTGCTAGAAATATCCTTATTGCACTGCATGAAAAGCCTATTATTGGTGAGCAGAGAGTATAACTACCCAAAAGAGAAGATAATGAAGGGGGGAAACTGTCATAATGCCAAATATGATGGCAATGGACTGTACTTGTTTTCTATTTCTTATAAGGCCTGTACAGTGCTGAGCAAGTACTAGGTGCTCAATTAATCTTCATGGGATTGATAGGAAGAGGATAGTTTAATGTATAGATTCAGATAATGCCAACTCTATCCTCCCTTAAATTATTTTGTGACACAGCCAAACGTTTCACATTGGCAGCCCACCTCAGGTCTAAGCCATTGTCACAATACACTTTGAAGTTCATCAGTGCTACTGGATGCATTGCTGGAACATAGGCTCTACTGACAGTGGGC
The DNA here is from genome assembly GCF_000247695.1 of Heterocephalus glaber. Next base: position 1,329,898 of record NW_004624827.1, on the reverse strand, counting down.
TCCAGTTTTCATTCATCACCTTACCAAAGTCTCTAAATATCTACTGGTGCTTTTTTCTTTCTGTCTGAATAGAAAGAATGTCCTTGAATCAAGTCCTCTTCCGTGAACCTTAAATGCTAAGTCTGATATGCTGAAAGACTGGACACCACACCAGGGTTTCTGCACGAGGCTGAAGGGGGCTGGTTACCTGGCCAAAGCACATGTGCTGAGTGCATGCTGCAGAGCTGGGTTAGCTGGATGAGCGTGCACCGCCTGTCTCCCAGATGGCATGGTTATTTCCTACTTGAAGATGCTTCGAGGTGAAGAGCATGTTTGAGTCCTTCCTCAAAATGATTCTGTGGAGTTTCTTGTTAAATTTCACAACATTTTGCTTTCTATATTTTTTAACACAAGAAAATAATAGCACCAAAGGTAAATTTGGTTTTTAAATATAGTCAAAAGTCATTTAGAGATGAGTCTCATAAATAAAATGGCTGATAAGTCTGGAGAATCACATTGCAAAACCAAAATAAAATATGACTATGAAGTAATAAGGTCACTTTCTTGTTCATGAACTGGTCTGGAATGATGTAATAATAACAGGAACAACTTTTTTGAACACTAAATTAGTAATAAATATTTTGCATACATTACTTCATTTAATCCTCATAATTTATGTATCATGTGTACCAAATATTAATACACTATTTTTCCTTACAGTGGGAAGAGAAAAGTGACAGCATACCTTGAATGACATAAGAATGCTGAGATTTCAAGCCAAGTGTACCTGGCATAACTGTGCTCTAAGCCACCAAGCTGCTTTTCATAAAATAGGGCCTAGAGATGCTTTGACACTGTATTCAAAGACTTTTTTTTTGAGACAAGGTCTCACTATGTAGTTCAGGTTGGTCTTGATCTCACTGTGTTGCCCAGGCTGGCCTCAAACTCATGGTGATCCTCCTGCCTCAGCCTCCTGAGTGCTCGGATTACAGGCAGGTGCCACCATGCCCAGCTATCAAGGTTTTTGAAAAATGACTCAGGCTGTTCAAATCTGGTTACACTGGGTGTGTTACGTTGGGTAAAAATTAATCTGAAAACTGAGGTCTGAAGAATCAATTCATATTGGCTGGCATGAGGGCGAGGTGACAACCTGTGACTATATGTTGGGAGTGTACACTTAGTAAATATGTGTGGAAGTTTAATAGATTGTCTTACAGACACTAAGGAGAGCAGGTTAATATTATATTATATCAAAGAAATCAATACTAAGAATATAAAAAAGGATAGGCAGGAAACAACAGAGCCCTCCAAGTAAAAATATACTCAGTATCAAGATTAATTAGAGAATTGATCTGTCATATTTTTCAATTTTATTTGCCCTGTTTTTCATAGAATCTGATAGGGTAAAGCTGGAATATAGAAGTCAGCATATGGAAAATTTGAATTTTATTATTTTTAAATTTTAGGATTATCTTGAAGATTGCAGGATCTCTTGAGTTCATTCATTATAACAGTCTGTTGTGACCATTTGTGTCCCATGCATCTTTAAAAGAGTGAAACATGGGCCAGGGATTTAGCTCAGTGGTACTGCTGCCTGCCTCACAAGCCCAAGGTCCTGAGTTTGATTCCCGGTACCACAAAAAAAAAAAAGAGTGAAACTTGAGGACTGATGTATAGGTAATAGCAACACACCAAAAAAAAAAAAAGTCAATCAGGCTCAATAGATTTTGGAATATGGATGAGATAAGGCAAATGTTAAGTTTTTTCTTACCTTCACTAAATGAAATAAATACAACTTGTAATTGCTGAACGGCAGTGTGAGTACATACAAGGAGACAGGGAGGAGAGAAGAAGACGGAGAGGGAGAGGGAGAAGGAACTCGATATCCATGTGACTTGTGTTACTTGTTTCTATCCTATCAGTCACGTGTTTAAAATAGAGATTTATTATCCATAGTTGTACATTTAAAAGACGATCACTACATTAAAAATGGATTCAGGTGTTTTAAAATATACTCTTACATTAACAGATTTTTAGTGTCAGAGAAATTAGTACTAGAACAAATAATCACATATTGTGGAATCTTTGAAGATGGAAAGCTTAAAAGAGAAAAAAGAGGCACTTATTTATTAAATGTGTAATTCTAGGCTCATCAACCAAAATATCTCAAGGAATCAACATATTTCTGGGTTTTCTGATCCTTTCAGGGTCAGAAATTTTAATTTAAACAAGCTCAGAATGTTATTTTGCGTATTTTTGCAACTTGTTACAGAAAATATGTTTATATTTTGAACCAAAACCTTTATTTTAAGAGTAAAACTTCTAGCAAACTTTTTTTGTTTACTGAAAGGTTTAAAGAGGGATCCAGAATTTATATAGAGCAGTATAGTATTTATAAAAACAATATGTAGCCTTAAATCCTAAGGCTTGGCCCTGATCACACAGTTCTGGCATGCCAATTAGTTATTGATTTAATTTAGTTTTTGTAGATAATGAGAAAATCAACTTGTTATTTGGCCCAGATAACTCCAAAATATATCACATTAGTTTCTTTCCCCCAAATTGACTGTTTTTGATAGAAATGTACAACTACTTCACTATTAAATTCAGGTTTGTTTGCTTTCTATTTAGTCTATCAAATAGGCAAATGCTTTTGAGAAATTGTAAAAGAAAAACAGTAAGTTACAAAGCAAGATCTGAAGTGTGCTCATATATTTCATAGGGATTCACGGTAAAAGATAAAGAATTATTAAATTTTATGTTAACTTCTGTTAATTTCAGGAGATAGCTTTGTAGATGCCTGGTTTTTCATTTGTGGTTTCAAAATTATTTTCTAAATTTCTTACAAGGACAAAGGCTACTTTTATAAAGAAGAAAATAAAGTCAAGTGCTAAATATTATTTACAATTTGGCACCAGATATAAAAACCTAAATTAGAAGGGAATAAAAGGAAGTGGGAGAGGGCCGGGGATTTAGCTCAGTGGTTTCTCTGCCTGTTGCGCAAGCGCAAGGATCCGAGTTTAATCCCCGATACCAAAAAAAAAAAAGAAAAAAAAGAAAGAAAGAAACAAAAGGAAGTGGGAGGGAAGTGTAAGGTTTGGTAACCGGAGGGAGGAATATGAGCAAAACATGTTATAGACATTGTACCCCTCCCAGTGTGAAATTAGAGGGAAGGTGATGAAGGGTGAAAATGACCAAAATACATTGTGTGAATGAAGGAGTCTGCCAAAATGAAACTCATTCATCTGTATAACCAATAAAAAAATTCAAAAAAGAAATAAAGAAAAAAATTCCTAAATTAAATATGTTCAAAGAATGTCTTCTCATGTTTGGACTCGTCTATCTACCATAGACCTAAAGAATCTACTTGACTATAGACGTATAAAGGGATCTACTTGACCAATTTATACATTTATAGGGAAAATATGATCGATCTCTAACATGAATTATCTGGTTTTCTATCTTTAAAATTTAAGTTGCTAATAATAGGACATCAAGGTTTTTTAGATAAGATGGAGTTCTTACCTACCACACAACTTTAAGCATGATGGCACCAAATCAGTTCAGATTTTATATTATATTATAAGAGTTGAAGGGTGAAAGTAATGTCAGCCCTAGCAGCACATTCCATTTATTCTCCATCAGTGGCCAGGTGCCACCAGATCCTACCTTAATTTGAACTATATCTCTATTAATTGACTCCTACATTCTTCTTTGAAGGGATATAATGTTTCATTTTGCACAGATCCAAGAAGAAAACTAGGACTCATGGGGCCACATCAATGCTTTACTTAAGGAAGAATGTTTCAAGAGTCAGTGGTGGCCTACATGGTTTTATTTTGCCCATAGAACAAGGGTGGAAACAGTGTGTCAGTTTCACATCCAGACCTTAAGAGACCTTGTATATTTCTACTTGCCCATTTTCCCTGCTGTTAGTGCCATGAGAATGATAAGCCCTCAGTGATCCATTGATCAAGGGGGATGGGTTGAAAGACTCTTGGAACAGACCCAGATTCAATCTGCAGCTTGCAAACAAGCCCAGAGAAGCCAAGTTTCACTCAGTCAAGTATAAGCCAACCCGTAAATGTAAAAGCAAGAATAAATATTATTTTAGGCCACCGGTTTTTTACGTAGCATTATTGTAACAAAATTAACCGACCGATATACTCCTTAACTCCCTAGCACTTTCATATGCTTACCTAGTTAAGTGAAGGTGAATGTTGAACTAATTCACTAGCTATGAGGGATGTGATGACTCAGTTTAGGTTTTGGAGTAAGTGGATCTGGATTGGAATCCCAGAACTGCTGTAACAATTTACCTCTTCACCTCAGGGCCTTCTTTTATTGAATAGAGAAAATAAAATACCCTACTTTCAAAGATTATTATGGAGACTGAATGAGATAATAAAGGTCCCAGCACAGTAATTGTCAACTGTTATTGGTTGCCCTTGAGTAAACACAGAATGCCCAAGCGAGGATGTCCAGAGGGCTGTGGATAATTGAAATAGGATCGCTTCTTGAGGCTAAAACATCCCCGTTGCCACATCAAACACAGTCAAAGCAAATATACAATTTAAAAAATAGCACAGTGTGAGAGGGATTAAACAAGTACACACACAGTGGTTTCTGAAACTGGTACCATGGCACAGCTCTTACAGCTACAGCTGGGTCATCTAAATGCACGGAGGTCGCCTGAAATGGTAGATGAAAGGCAAACTTGTCCTAGGAGCTGTTATTATTTATCATGGTGCAATGAGTAAAATGAAGAGATGGTCAATTATTTCTGTAACTGTGATAAACAAACTGTTTATTGAAGTTGAGGGGTGAATTTAGATCAACTGTCCTACTTATATACTGAGGGAAAAGGCAAATGAAAACTCTGATATGATAGAAGTCAGCCCCAAACATCTACAGTCTATTCTTGGTTCACATAAGTATTGAAATTTTTATTGGAATATTATAATTTCTATTTATTAATTTATCAGGGGGCATCTGTACTTTAAACACAGTTTCAATTCTGTTCTGTCAATCATTTCTTCCTAATTAATTTTTGTGATAGTTAAATGAGATAATGCATGTGTAAAAAAGCACTCTGCAAAGTGTAAACAGCTGTAATTTCTGGATAATTTAAATTGAATTGTGTGAGAATTTAAACATTCTTATCTGTTCCATTATGGCAAATTATGAGACGTCAAACCTAGGATTAACTTGATGACAAAATCAAGGAAAATGAACAGATGCCTGGGGGTCTGGAAGTGGGGAAACAGCCTTTCCTTCCAGAACCACTCACAGCAGGCATAGCCATGGGAACAAAGAGGTGAGAAAACCAAGGAAAAGTACAAGTTGGAAGTGTTTTCCTATCACAAAAATGTCTCTGCCTTAAAGGGTGATATTATTTTATTTGAATGCCAAGACCATATAACTTGCCACTTGTACACTGAAGAGTTCCTATTGCTTCTGGAGTTTCAATTTTTCTTTGGAGAGCTCCAGGTCTTAAAATCATCTTCAGAATTTAGTTATGAATGAAACCATTTCTCCCCATTTTTCTAGCCCTTCATCAGCACTTTCCATGATCTATCAGACAATGTTCTGTCCCTAGAGAAGTGGCAAGGGGACAAAAGTCACTTTAAAACATTTCCCTTTTGTGGACCCTCAGGAGATGCCAAAGAGTCCAAGTTGGGGAAAAGACCATGAGAGGCCTTCATGTCTTACTGGCTCTATGATCAGGGGCAATTCAGTTTCCTGATCCATTAAAGATGGAAAAAAATAGTAGCTGCTTCATGGGGCTGTTGTCAGCATTAAGTAAGGTAATTTATGAAAATTTAGCTCAGTGTCTGTGTTCATTTAACATAAGCCATTTTATGGTTACTTAGTGGTAAAGAAGATAGTAGGGTGTCTGGGATGAATATGGGAGATGGGGAGACATGACAGACACAATTGTGAGCTGATACAAAGAAAGGACAAAAAAGTCATGGATTTAAACTCATTCAAATTTTGTGAAAATTGAATGTCAGATAGGTCTAAGTTCTTCTGAAATTATAAGCAGATGCTAAAAACATTAAATTAATATCATGAAGCAGATCATAGGGAGAATGATGAAGCCAGTGAGGAAAATCATTGTTTGTAAGGACATTAGAAGTATTTACCATTATGGAGCTCACATGTTCACTGTCTACTAGTTTTATCTATTTGTCAATGTACCAGACATCTCTATTTAGTAAAACAGCCAGGTTAACTTGATCGCATATATTTAAAAGAGACAAAACTCCATTTAAAAAATTTTGTGAACATTTTGCCAATTCACAGATTTTAATGATAATTTCTTGTAAATGTGCCATTTTGTGCAACTGAACTTTGGAAAACATCATTTTGGAACTCTCTCTCGCGCGCGCACACACACACACACACACACACAAAACTTGGCACGCTCCCCCAAGACCTTTTCAAATAATCCTGTCACTAACTACACTGTGTCTGAATCTTTGTATTTTTATAAACTATGCCCTATCATATCCCTGCAAATAATTTTCAACTATATTGAGCCATATATAGGACCATGGATGTTAGTTGGCCCAACAAAGCAAATTAAATTTAGCCCTGCTCATCATAAGAAAGTGGGCTCCTATCTTTGGTGTTAGATTACTCCTGGTACCTGCCAGAAAAACATAACGAGGTCTGGCCTGGCTTTCCATTTCATCTTCTGCCCATGTTGGTAGAGCCTTTAGGAATCATGGAAAGCTGCCACACTGAAATGTGTTCATTAGCCTGCCACGTTGGGTGAACTCTCTGAAATGATGTCTGTATTTTGCAGCTGCATATATTCCTAAGACAATAGTAACACACAATGAAATCAGGCCCAGACTGAGACTGCAGGTACTCAGGCAGGGGCTTGAGGTTACCCAGGCCTTGGGTACTGTGCCCAGCACCCTCTGGTTTGCCATTGAGTCAGAGTCAAAAGGCCAACAATGTCATCATTTCTTAGCTCCTCCAGACTTTGCGACACAATTGTCATAGCTCGCTATTTGGGAAATCTCTTCACTCCCACTGTGAAAGTATGTACCTTTTTCTACCATTAATATATCTTCAGGGCTTTCCAAATGAGAGGAGATGATTACAAAGCTTCTTTCATGGAGACATTTTATCCCTTGGACAGTTTCTTTGAACTAGAGGACAAATTTGAAAGAGGATAAAAAAGAAGGTGGATGAAATAGAAACAGGAAAGATAGCAGAGATTAGACAGCCAAATAATAATTTTAACCTCTTTGCCCTTAGATTTTAGAAGCAAAAGAGCATTATCTGGCTCTTCTTTACCTTCTTCATGTAGCTCTTTACTGAACAAAATCCTTTTCAGGATTGTATCATGGAAGGAAAAAAGTCTCCATACAGCAAGTCTAGAGATTGAGTATGTAGTAATGGGATGGTAAGGCCAAAACTCATGCTTAAAGAACGAATCTTTGAGTCTGCTGGATGCATGTGTGCCTGCATGTCAATCATCTTTATTATGCGCAGTTTATATGTTATTATACAGGGAAACACAGATCCTCAAAAGATTGTAGACAACCTTTAATAATTGTATGTATTTAGGTATGAAATACTACTCTCAGCATTAAATACAGTATAACAAAAAGAAAACAATTACCTGAGGCTCAACTGTAGCAAAAGATTCAGGGAAAGTTATTAATCTCTTGCACTTCAGCAAGTTTGATCTGCAAGTGTTCTACTAAGTTGTCAAAATACATGGTGACCAAAGCAGGATGACTTCCATGGTCAGAGACCTGAACAGGTGGTAAGATATATCAGTTCATTCCAACATTTAAAAATCACAGACATGTTTTCTAGTGCGTGGACAAGAAAACTTAAATAATATATCCAAAAAGCTTGATTCAACTTACATCTCATATACTGCTAAACAGTTTTTCCTAAAAAGCTTTTTAAAATTGGCAGATTTCACACACAAAAAAATCCATATTTTTGGTTACAGCAACATATGAATGTATGGACTCTGATACAAATGCTCCATAATGGAACTTCTTATTTTGTAGATAATTTGAATTGTTTCCTCATTTCTTATCCTGGCTTAATAGTTATAAAAAAGTGTATGCACACCCACACCTATATAAACACAAATACATAATACAGTTAAAAGGGGATTGAAATGAAAACTAAAATATAGCCTTGTCTTTCAGTTCTGGCTCTGTCACTAAACCAGGTATATTATTTAGAAAATTTCTGTGCTCCTTCTAGGGCTAAAAGACTCATCTGTAAAATGAGCCTCTGTAGCTTTCTAGTTTCTGTCATATTCTAATTTCTTCTCTTTATGACAAATATTTATTTTGGGACTTCAGTGATCCAGTTTGATTGTATTCATTATTACAATTTATGGAACCTTAAAACTAAACTGAAAACAAAATTAGGTCTAAGCTTCTTTGCATAGGCAGGAAAAATTAGAGAGATTATGAAAATAAATAACAAAAATATGGGTTAAGTACAAACAGAGGTATGTTCAAATCAAAGAAGAGATTAGTAAAACTCCAACTTTTATTGTAGTAATCCTCACATTACCTGGGCCTATAACTTTCCTCCCTACTAGGTAGTGGTACATCCTTAAGAGCAGGCACCACCTGTTTTATGTTCTATCCCCAGTCCCTATTGCTAGCAAAGTACTTTGCATAAATGAGTATTCAGTAAATGTTTGCTAAATCCAAAGAGACACTTCCAGATCTACAAAGAATAAGATATTTTTGACTGACTGAAATAATAAGACAGTACCATAAGTGGGGTGGAGAAACAAAAACACATACAGTGATCGCTTTGTTCTGAGTGATACATTTCATTTTGCTGCACAGCAGCTTAGCTCAGTAATTATCTGTACTACGTACTGGCTATGTGTGAAATATATACTCACTTCAATGGAGGAAAGTTCCTTAATCTTAACTGATCATCAAAATTACCTGAAAATATTTAAAAAATATAGATTCTGAACTTGCACCCCTATGAATTCTAATATATTTGTGCTTGGGGACTTTACATGTGTTTTAGATTCTCCAACTGATTCTGATTATTACTCAGAATCAGTTTCCTACTAAAGCAGGAAATACTAGAATATGATTGCTAATTATAAGCTTTACTTTGGGTTTCATGATCTAAATCTCAAGGCCTTAGTAACTTCCTTTCAAAAGGAGCTAAACAGAAGTTGCTAATTTTCTAAAACCAACCACAAATCTATTAATGTCCATAAAGTTGGGAATAAGTAAGTAAAAAAATTAAATTACACAAAATGTTAAACATTGTCTTTATTTTTCCTCATCAGGATTATTCAGGAATATTAGTAGTAGGAACTGAGGAAGACTGCTATTTATCTCTTGACAAAAATACATGATTACCATGGTAACCACTAAAATGGGACAAGATGTCTCCTTAGAGGAATAGAATAGAACCAACCATCAGTTGGGGGAGAAGAATTCTAACTACCCACAAGTGACACTTTTAGTTGTATTTGTATAAACTCAGTTCATTTTAGTTAAGAGATTTACATTAAGTAATTTCAAACATGTGACATAACAACTATGCACATTAACTACCCATATGTGGGGGCTTTGTATCCACTTTAACTAACTTAAATATTTTTATTAAATGTCCTGGTCAAGAGAATTTGTTTTGTCATGTACAAAAATACCACAAAAAAAACCCACAAAAAAGAACTGAAAGCTAATAAAATACAGTGGACCCTTGAGTTATGACCAGCCTGACTTATGAACATCTTGGGCTATGACTGGAATTTTAGTTTTAACTTACAACCAAAGTCTTGAGTTACAACCAAAATGCTGGCCACTTGTGCTTCCAGATGGTCCCAAATATAGATTTAACCCTTGAAGAGTCCTGGAAGGAACATTACAACATCCTTTTCTGTGTTGGGTTAATTGAGAAATCCTGGGCCAATGTCTCTCTAAGGACATTGAGAGCTGTATATAGGAGAGAGACTTTGAAGGCTGCATAGAGGAGCCTGAGCCTTCAATTGACTGACTTGAGTTACAACTTCCCTTGTGAACAAACTTAGTTCATAAGTCAAGGGTCCACTGTATTCTTTCTTTATAATAATAATAACAATGACAATTTCCATTTAATGAGGACTCACTATATGAAATATTTAACTTATGTTACATCATTTATTCCTCATGGTAGCACCACAAAACAGTATTATTGTCTCACCTTATTGAAGAAGAAGCTCAGTTTCAGAGAAGTTAAATAATTTACTCATAATCATATAACTAGCAAATAGAGCTAAGGTGAGATCTGACTCTTACTCTTTTTCAAAGATCTTGCCCTCTGAAATAAAGAACATAATTTATACCACAAGAGATATAAACTGTGGTCCTTATAGGCAATTCTCAGTCAAAAACCATCAGAAATCTCTTTGCAGAAAATGACGGTTATTCCTCAGTGTGGCACAGCATTGCCTTCAAAGGTTAGTGTTACATGATCTTGTCAGTCCTTTAATTCACTCTTTAATTTTGTGAATTTCCTAACAATGCTCAGCTATACAGTCATGCAGTAAACACTGCAATGTACCAACCAAGTACCAGGCACCATATTTATTACAGGACCTATAAAGGCATGAGGCAAACTTTATACTAAACAGCTCATAATCTAGTGCTAAAGATAGAGAATTAAATAGATTATATTAATATAATTAATGGAATTGCAGAATAGAAAGAAGTCCTTACAAACATGGTGATGGACAGGAAACCTTAATAAAAGCAATCCTTTGAACAGGATCAATCTAGTAGTGAGTACAATTGGCCAGGGAAATGGGAAAACAGCTCTTTAGGCTAAGAGAACTATAGTTAAACAGGAATGCAGTTGCAAAACTGGTTTATGGTAGGGGTCTACAATAGCTCTGTTAGGTTGGAGTTAAGTGGGCAATAGCAGGAGAAGTAAAACTGAGACTAGAGAAGTAGGTAGCAGCTTATACATTCTTAAATATACTCATTTTCATTTTCTTGACATGACATACCAGGCACTGTGCCAAAAACTTTACACACATTATTTCATGAGGAAGTTTACAGTTGAAGTTGCAGCTTGGCTAGATGAAGTTATTTTCCTAGATTACATAATTTTGGATGAAGGTAGAATTTGAGCAGATCTAATATATCTCAGGCATGATTTTTTCTTCCATATTTCACATACAGAGATGTGCATATTATTCCCCTACAAGCAATAAGAAGCTGTTTGAAAATTTCAAACTGTCAAGTAACATGATCAGATTTGCAGTTTGGAAGACTCTCTGGTAGCAATGTAGAGGATAAACTGAAAGTGATGTCAGACTAGGAGACCAGCTGTAAAGTTACAATGTCTAGGTGAGAAAAACGTAAGTATCTAGGTAAGTCACCTTCATAGTTGGCTGTCCATTGGAATCACCTGTGTAATGTTAACAACTATGTAATGGCTGGGTCTCACTCTAAGATTCTGTTATTTTAATTTCTACAGATCCTTTCACTCTCAAAATGATGCTAGTATGCAGCCAGGGTTGAAAACCACTGGCTTTGGCCAAGTCAATGAGGGCAGAAATGAAGAGAGAAGCTTAAATGTCATTTAGGAATTAGGGTCAAGAGGACTTGGTAGTTGACTGGATGTGTTTTCAGTGGTGATAAGGGTGAAGCTAAAGGTGAGAGAAGTCTGAGATGACTCCTGAGTTTCTGAAGGGGTCATTTAGATTTTGGGGGTTGGGAGGATGATAGCTCCATTAACCAGGATTAAAAATACAGGATTAAGATGTTTGTAAACCTCTGAAGTAATGGAATGTAAAAAGAACACTTACAATGCATTTTAAAAATATTTGTAATAGAGTCTAGCTGTGAAGATCAGGGAGAGTAGTTGAAGGTGATGGTAGGATGTCACAATTGCCACAACCCCAACAACTTCAATTTCTACTCATAAATGTTATCAAGGGAATGGGCTCTCTAATCTACTAACATTGACTTATACTCAGCAGGCACTGGGTCAGTGGAAGAAACGACAGTGTCTAACACAGTGGTTCTCATTCTGGCTACACATTTGAATGATCTGTAAAGGTTAAAACAATGTTGTTGCCTAGTTCTACTCCCCAGTTTGTCCATGCTAATTGTTCTTAAATGCAAGATATTTTCTCAATGCTTTGAATTAAATGTGAAGCCAGATTAAGAACCATTGCTTTAGTATCTTCATGCTCCCAACAAATAGATGACATTCAGGTTAGCATGTAAATTGTTCTGGGTTTATTTAAAATGTCCAGAGAATGCCTTCTTCTTATGAAAGGATTAGCAAAACTGACTGTACATGTCAAAAGCAATATACTCTTTTTTTTCACTTTCTAGAAAGTCTTTATTTTTCTGTTGTGAATATAGTAACTGCTTTTTCCTGTTATCCAAAATGACTTTGGTCAAAAGTTCATATATAAACTCCAGTTATCAGTGGTGGATGTTATTTTTTGTCTCATTTTTACTTTTCATACAGAAGTTAACTGCCTGCATTCTATTTTATGATGGTGACAATCAATGTTACTCAGGGAAGCAGACCTATGCCCAGTAATAGAGCAAAAGGATTGTGTATGTGTGTGTGTGTGTGTGTGTGTGTGTTCCAGGGATCAAACTCAGGAGCTTGTGCTTGCCAGGCAAGCACTGTGCTTCTGAGCTAAATCCCCAGACCAACAAAAGGAATTTAATGGTGATACTAAGTTAAAAGTTTTGGAAGAGCTAAAGGAAAAAATGGGCTAGGCGGGCAGCTCAGAGATGGGACACAAAGACATCTGCTGTGTCTATAATAACTACTGTGCCACAAGAGGGACAAAAGTTGGAAATATTTTACTGATATATAAGAGTGTGGACAGTATTTTAGTTCTAGGGCCTTGGAGGAAGGAGCTATCTAATAGGAGCAGAAACCATACACATGAAGCCACTGCTGAAATGTTTTCTAAAGCTGAGGGAAGGGGAGTAAGGAATTTTTGCTTGCTCTCTAACATCTCCCTTGCTCTCTAACATCTTCAGTGGACTAAATCTAATGGAAACCAGTTGGCATAAGATCCTGCAGTACGTAATCTGCAGGGTTTAGCACCATGAAATACATTTCAGAGCTGGAGAATGAGGATGAATTGGAAAGCAAAAAGATAAATGATTGTGAGTAGAATGCTGATCCAAACTCATCCTAGATTCTGGGTGTAGATATATTCCATACTTGCTGTTAAGATTAGTGGCAGAGACTATAACACTGTTGGGAAATGGTGAGAGTTTTCCTCCTTTCACTCCATGTTTTTTTCCATGTTTTCTTCCATGCTTCAGAATAATTATTCTAGAAACACAATAGTTCTTCAGAGATTATCTGCTTCCCAGCTATGTTCACACTGCAGAATATTCCAATATAAATGTGAAAAACCTTTCTCACATGGACAAATGAAGAAAAGATAAAGATACATATTCACAAAGATAAAGATGCAGAATGGGTAGGTGTGGTCTCAGTGTGCAGAATTTCATTGATACTGCATTTTCTACTGATTATTTAGTTTCAAACAAACCCAAGGCTTTCAAAGACTAGGTTAGTCTGAAAAGATAGTAGGCATTTTAGCATCTCTTGAAGGCATACTTGATGCCCTTCAAATCTTGGCTTCTAAGAGGAGACTTGGTCCTTATCCTGAGAAGTTGGTTTCTTTGCCTAGGCTTTACCAATAGCAATACAGGATAAAAGCAATTGGTGTAGTTTATTTTATTGGGCACTAAATACTGGGAAGGTTGTGCACTAGTATTGGAACTTTCTTATATGGTGTATATATCTAAGTTTTGCATCCTAAACACCATAGGATGTGTGAGTTGCCAGGAATACCTGATATAGCACAATCTAGCCAAAGTCCTATGGGTTTTTCATTAATTTTCCTGTTTGTTGTGATTCTCATTTTCATGAAAGCAAAAAATAACTTTTATAAAATGTTTAAATATTATGTTTTGAAAGGTTTTAATTAATTGATTCATGAATAATCTCTTTAATCTCTTTCTGCTCCTGCACTTTAGCAAATGGCAAGAATAGTGGCAGAATTAGTGATACATGTTAAAGACTTTATTCATTTTATAACATAACCTATGACATGTGTCCTTTTATTGAAAATGGAAACAGCTAATCTTTTAAGGAATGAAATCATTCAAATATTCCTCTATAGCTAAGGTGAATCAATTGTCTTGCAAGAGTAAACTTCTTACCATCTAGAAATTCACATATTTATACAAAATCCAAAGCCATTCTTAACTTTGCTCGCTCTTTATTCCATCCAAGTTCCCATTGAAAGAGACCCTAAGCCAGTAGTGAAATTAAGCTTTTATAGACACTTTCTGCTATAAATGTGACATTGTAATAAAGGAAGTGATTTCTGGTCCTTGATAATCTAATTTGGGTCCAGCATAGTCCTTTGAGATAACTCCATATTATTCTTCTCTAATCTAAATTATGCAAAGAGCCAGACTGCTTTCTACTACTTCTTATAGATTCAAGTGTGTTTAGTTGACAGCAATATTTCACCATATTTGAACTGTTGCATGTTTCAGCTTAAATTTGTGTCTCTTCAGATTGCAAAGTCTTCTTCTTAAAAAACATTTGAACTTATCATATAAATGTATGTGTAACCAATTTTCCCCAACATCATTCTACTCTTTATTCCTTTAAACTACCTAATTACTTCATATAGGTCTTTGTTTTTCAAACCTCATTTTTATAGCAGTTCGAGGAATTTGGCCATAATGTAGCATCTTAAGGAATGGGAAGTTTTAAGTCACTAAATTTTACAGAAGAAAAGAATGGTAATCTGAAGATCTGCAGATAGCCATTGATACACATGATACAAAAGGATACTGGAAATCCATTAGATATTAGTAAGCATTGTTAAATAAATGAATCATTACAAATTACCACCTTTTCAGAACCATGGACAGCTATATCAACCACTATTGTGCTGATCTCAAAAGTTGGGTCTGTGAAATGAAAATCTCAAGGCTCTTGATTAGTTAGCCTAATCTCTTGATCTCTAAGCTCTTGATTTTGCCTAATGGTATAAAGTTTAAATATCATAATTATCCTTCTAAGAAAATTATTAAGGGTATTGGGTCTGAACTACTCTTTCAGAAACCTTTCCTAGGATTCTACTAACATTACTAGCTTGACTAAGCACAGTAGTATCTTAGGAGCCCTCATGTCTGGAATGAATCGTCTTAGGAGTCCTTGTATACCTGTGTCTTTCTGAAAGAAAAATATCTTGAAAATATTCTCTAATATCCTAAGAAAGTTTAGTGCTTCTTAGCTTTGAACTAATGAGAGGCTTAGCGATTTTCTTAACAAAATGTTAAAATTCTATGGAATTATGTGTGAGGATATTAGAAGAGCTACAGTGAAGAAGAGATGAAAAAAGTGAAAACTGTGCAATTCTTGAGGAGGTAGAGGTTTGTCATCAATCTAATATATATCATTAGAGACAATGAAAGTAAAGAAGAATTATGAAAAATGTGGTCACAGCAATATTCAAAGAAAGATTATTTTACTTCTATTGCTAGACATATGAATATTTCACTAGTTGGTAAGAATCATCCTGTACAGTATTTATTAAATCTTCTCATTTTTTGCTGACAACAAACTTTTTTTTTGCTTAAATTCTTTTATTGGTACGTTTTAGGTATACAATATATTTACATTTATCATTGGGTGCTTGTACCTGTACATGATGTATCTTGGTTCTTATTTTTTCCCCATTACCTGTGTGCCCTTCACCCACTCCACCTTTCCCTATTTACATAGACTTTGTTTCCATTTTTTCCTTTTCTCATAATTTTTCCTTTCCCTTCTTTCCTTTCCCCTTCCGCTCCCACTTCTCCTACCCCTTTGGACCTTTTCTTCCTATTTCACATTATCAATTATTCATTTTAATCATTTTAATCCTTATTTATACTTTCAGTTTCTCACACCAGAGAAACTATTTGATATTTACACATGTGTCCTATTTATTTCACTTAAGAGGATGGACTCAATATGCATCCATTTAGCTATAAATGTCTCTAGTTTCTCATTCTTTATGGCTGAGTAGTACTCCATTTTATTAAAAATCCACATCTTCTTTATCCAGTTTCCAGTTAATGGGCACTTGGGCTGTTTCCAAGCTTTCGCTATTACTAACTGTGCTGCTATAAACATGGGTGCACATATATTGCTGTAGTATGATTCTTTTAACTCTTTTGAGAAGATACCCAGCAGGGGAATAGCTGGGTCAAATGGGACCTCTAGTCCTAGTTCTTTGAGGTATCTCCATACTGATTTCCACAGTGGTTGCACCAGTCTGCATTCTCACTAACAATGGAGAAGGGTTCCTTTCTCCCCACACCCCTGCCAGCATTTGTTATTGGTTGATTTCATGACAGCAGCCATCCTTTCTGTGGTGAGGCGGAATCTCAGTGCTTTTTTCATCTGCATCTCTCGAATGACCAGTGAAGTTGAACATTTTTTCATATGTTTATTTGCTGCTTTTACTTCTTTGTCTGAGAAATGTTTGTTTATTTCAGATGCCCATTTTTGAATTGGGTGCTGACAACAAACTTTTATTACCCTAAATAAAATGTGGGCACAGGGACCTGGATTAGGCATGTTCTATCCAATTTTTTGTAATTTCCATGGGCCAACCTCTTTGTCTCAAAGCTCTTCCTTTGTCCAACTTCCCACTCTTATTATGTTTCTGTAGATTTTATAACTGGGAATGTTCCATTTCATGTGAAAATGTAGCTTGTGTTTCTTTGGAAAGGAGATAGGACTAATTGACTACTTTGGCAATCACATAGTCTTGAGTCTAGCAGGAAGGGCTGGTTCCTGGCAGGAAAGAGAATTAAATGTTCAAGTCCCCAAGCTGTCAGCTAGCAGATGTATGTTCAAATAGGAGAACAAAGAACCTTTGGAACAAAGTTGAGAGCTCTGGTTGTGTTGTCAGTTGGAAGAGAATCTGTTTTAGCTCAAAAGCAAATGCTTAACTTCATGTGTTCTGACTTTTCCCACCAGTTCCCTCACCTCACCTCTCCAACCCCGTGCCTCCACCCTGCTGAGAAAATATCACTTTAAAGGGGACACATATGGCTGAAAATTCATATTGTCATCTTTACCACATGGCTGTGCATTTTTATCATTGAGCTAATTGCATTAGGCAGTTTCAGAAGCTTTCCACCTGGCCTTCCCTTGTGGCTGTGTTATCTGTAATCCTTCCTCCCTGTTCCTAGTGATGCCAGCATCAGGTAGGCCACTGACTGTCTCTGTTCCCAGGAAATGATAAAATCCCAGCATTTTCTGCACAAAAAGCCAACAACCTGTTTTTAGGCATTGAGCTTCTGCTATATTCTGCCCCCCCCCACACATACACTTATAGTATCTTTTGCTTTTTTGGTGTGGGGGAATAAAAGAGTAATATGGCTTGAAAGATCCCTAGATATTATTCTTAAGCTTATTTTCAGAAAACTTGTAACTACTCATGAACTTCTTCTCCTTAGTAAAATCTATTATACCTTCAAATCATGTCCACTCTCCAACTATATCTCACCACTTTTCTTTGTCACTCCCATTGTCTAAGTCACCATCAGATCTCACCTGCATGTTTTTGTCTCCTAAAGGCTTTTGCAGTCTATCTTTGCTCCACTTTAACCTAATCTCGACCCAGCATCCAGGGTGATCTAGGGATATCCCATCACATCTCCACTAAAAACCCAACAACAGACGTTCCAGCACACTTGAGATAAAAACCTAAGTACTCTCAATAAGCAAGTCCGCTCTCAATTCTGGCTTTAACTTCTGTTGCTTCCCTTTAGTCACTCAGCTCTAGCCACATGGATGTCAGTAATGTTTGCCAGGCATGCTCCCACTGCAGGGTCTTTGGCAGGCTATTTCTTTAGTTTTTATTGCTACTTCCTGAGAGAATCATATGGCTCACTTCCTCCCATGCAGTTTTTCTTCCTTGCTTTTGTCCCCTGTGACATTCATTATTATATATTTTACTTACTTATATTTATTCTCTTTCCTGCTTTAATGCAAGGTTCATTTCCCCCTAATTTCCACATATTTGCCCTGTGAATTTTCCATTCTTCTTGTTATTATTATTTTTTTGTTATTAGTATTTTGCATTCTTTGAAGTATTCAGTTTAATATTTTTGGCTTTGTTACTTGATTCCTTTTCCCCACTAGGTCCAACTTCAACAGAACAAATAAAGCAAAATCACAAAAAAATCCTTTACACTACTAAAGGAGTGCAGGAAAAATATTGTAAGATAAAAGAAGAATATGTTTTCACCAACTACATCTGTTTAACAGGGAAAGAAATATAGGATAACAGAAGGCAGAAACACTGCATGCAGAAAAAGGATGGGGAGCATTCTAACCAGAGTAGATTAACTCCAGACCCCTGCTGTGAAAGCACGAAATCCTAATTTCTACCAAATTCTCAACAATGGGATAATTCTTAGAAAATCTCAGACTTCTTGGATTTTGGATACTTCCTGTGGAGGCCTACTTTCCTACATATTCTTACATTCTTATCTACTCAGAAATGTGTCTGGGTAAGAGTCATTTTAAGTGAAGAGGGATTGATTTTACTTAGGTCACCAGGCATTTAGAGATTAGTGACCATATTTTTACTCATGTTTTTGGAGACTACCACTTTTTTGTTTTGTTTTGAGTTTTATTCTGGGGTAATAGACAAACAGGAGTCACTCGTACTAAACTTGTTACAATTTGGACAATAACTTAATTTCCAACAATCCATAGGAATATACTGTCTAATTTGCCTACTTACAAATAAAATTAAATTTTTTCATACTTGAAAATTGGTCAAGAGTTCATCCAGCTGAGAAGGAGAAACATGCTCCAAACAGTTAGAACAGTGGTCTAAATTTCTTAAATATTGTGAAAAGTGAAATCCAAAATTAAAACTATTATAGTTCTTTTTTAAGTATGTCATAATAAGTCAAATACTATAATTTGATAACTACCATAATCCATTTGAAATATATTGATGTTTTCCTTCACATTTAGAAATTTTTCAACTTTCTTTTTTCTTTGTGAGGTCATATTTCTACCCCACCATATGCCTCAGATATTTATCCCTGTGTAATATATTTTGTGCTCAAATATTTTGTTAATTATCATATTATGTTTATTTATAAAATATACAAATAGGTTTAAATTTTAAACTTGTCTAACCATATTACTATTAATATTATATTTTTAATGAACCAAGTTACCATCATAAATTTTAGTAATATATTTTGATGAAAATAACAAATTTTTTAAAATGTGGGTGACTTAAACATAAAATCTTTTTATTAACAAGTCTTCTTGAAATTATACAGTAATTAAACTCTTCCTCGGCTTTTAGTGAAAGAGAACAGTATTTACTGCTGAAAACTGGATAATATTAAACATTTTATAAAATGAAGTTTATAAGGATTAACTGTGATTGGATACTTTACAAGATACTAAATGTATATACAAATTTTTAAGCCCTATGCTGAGAGATTCTAATTCAGTAATTTGCCAGTTACAACCTGAGAAGCATTAGTTTTATAGAACTTATTAAAGATTCAGGTACTTGAAGGGCTTTAAGCCAAGGCATGATGTAATCAAAACTGGAAAGCATATGAGTATATTGTTGTGAGCCAAAATAGGCTATAGAGATGCTGATAAGATTGCAGCAGTCCAGGCAGAAGATGATGTTGACTGAGAACAGAGTAATGGTATTGGTGATGGAAAAAAACAGGCAGGTGTCAAATACACTCTGGGGGTAGAATTAAACACAGTATGGTGACAAACTGAATGTGGAGGAAGGTAGAAGCAGCTGTCAGGTATGACTCTTAGATTTCCAGCTTAAGAAACTGAGTGATGATGTCATTCACTGAAACATGGAATACCAGAAGTGGAGTGGGTTGGGGGATGGATCGAGGAAGATATTGGTTTCCATTCCGGAGATGTCTGTTAGACACCCTTGAAGTTGTAGTTGGTTGGCTACCCAAGCATGGAGTGTGGAAAAATAGCACAAATCAAAACCATTCTCAGCTTTGAGGAAGCATCAGAATCACCGGTGGAGCTTATTAAATCACAGATTACTGGACCTAGCCCTTAGAGCTCCTGATTTCATAAATCTGGGGATAGAGGGGTGACACTTTGAATCATTAAGAAGTATACAAATAATACTGTTGTTGTTGGCTCAAGAGCTATATTTTTGAGAACTGCCAAGGTAGAATTTTTTATTTGGAACTCATTGGTGCATGGATGATCACTGAGGCTAGGAGAATTGTTGAGATTACTGAGGGAGGAGAGAGTACAACAGCAAAAGGCCAAAAATGAAGCTTTGGCAAGCTTTAAAATATAAATTACCAATGAAGATTTAGAATACCCTAATAGAAGTGAGAAGATGAGACTCTATGAAGGAAGTAAGGTGAGAGGTATTATTCTGTTCACTCTATGTCTACTATGTCTTTGCAGCTACATAGAATTCGCAATGGCTAGTGCTCAGAAAATTCATTAAAACAATGAATAAATATACTCTGGAAGCAGATTCTACCACCTGGGACTAGATAACTCCATTTGCTTTCTACTTTCCTCAGCCAAAACTTATAAACCCATAGTATCACATAAGAGCTGAGACATATAGGTTTGTTAAGAGGATGGATACCTCTCGGAGGAAGGACAATACCCATTCAAATCACTGAGAATTATCAACAAACGATCTTTATATCAAGGAATCACTTGAAGCCTCATCTGGCCCCATGGGTCCTGTTTCTACTGTGCCTCTATTTAGTTGTGAGCTCTTGGTGGAATGTTAAGGGTAGCCCTGAGAATCCTCAGAATATTGAGACTGGCACTTGGGCCCAGGTGGAAAAGAAACTTCCAAACCAACTCCCTGATGCTTTTATGAAGATCTAACACTTCCTGACACCTACTACATTATTTTTTCAATGTTTCCAGTTCAATCAATCCTTTTTTCATAAATTCAAACATATTAGCCACAGGTTTATTGATTCATGTTTAACTGAGTAATATCCAAGCAGGAAGTTCAAGAGAAATTGACTTCCAACCCCATCAGGTCTTCTGTAACATTAACATGGATCATCTGGCCTCTTTGTTGAGCCTCACACTTGTTTCAATGTCCAGTGGCACATGTCACACTATTGAAGTCCCTGGAAGAGAATGAAGAGCTCTGCATTCATCAACTGCTATCATCAACTCTCAAAGACGCAGAGAATTCTGTTAGTGATCCACTTCTTACTAGTCACCAGGCTATTCTGGGGATGATTTTAGCATCTCTAATCAAGGGTAGAATTTGTTTGAGCTCCTGATGTTTTCTGGCTTCTTGTAAGCCTGTGAGCCAGGATTGCCCACGTGTAGCAGGTGATTTGCCCACACAGACAAAGCAAGCAAACAGCCTCTGTTTCAACATTGGCATCAACCACTCACATTTTCTGATGTCTCCTGGGTGCCAGTCTGTCTTGCCATTTTCTGAAACTTGCCTACCAGTCCTCCCCTGTACATGGAGGGAATAGGCTGCCAGCTTGCCTACCCACCTCTTCACTGTTGGGCCCACCTACCTACCTGCCTGCTTGCCTGTCCACCTGATCACCTGAGCTATAGATCTGGCTTTGTCTGCTCCCCTAACTCATGCTGATTTTTTTATAGGATGACCTTTGCAGTGTGCAATTTGACCCACACTATCTTCCACTTTTTCAATGTTTCAATTATAAATAGTATGTGTGCAACTCATGTTATGCAATAAATATAAAAATCTATTTTTTCTTAAATTGAGCAGTTTAAAAACACAGCTGTAATATTTATAGGAGTTCTAGGGCACAAATTTGCATATCATAAAAGATTCTTTCATATTATATATCCTTTTCCTCCAATGCATATTTTTGTACATTCGGATTGGATTTTACAGAAATGGAACACTGCAGTAAACTGAGAATAATTTTTGTCATTGATACCCCTTTTTGTTTATGGAAGGAGGATAATTCCACCCTAACTAGACACTACTATAGCAATCATTACTATACAACTTATGGAAAAAGCCCTCTTTATGGCCTTTCTACTCTGCCAGCATATACTGTATTTAATCATGAATCAGTGTCCTCTGGATGATACAAATATCAAGAGTAATAAACTTTTATGTTGGTGATTTTTTTTTTTTTGCCGGAAGGTGCAAAATATCTAGAGTAACACCAGGACTCTCTATATAAAATGACCAGAAAATGACGCAATTAAACCAATCATTTCTGCCAAGTTAATGAACATGCCAACTGATGAATGAAAAGTCCATCTGCAGCAATCAGTACTGTCTGAAATGAATACATCAGCTGTGCTCAGTTCATTGTGGGGGCTGAATGTAGAAGTGGCCTAGATACTGCTGACATTTGCTTTCACACAAAGAAGACTATGATTTTGTTTACACGGCAGCAAATGGGGTTGCCAGTGACTCTGCATAAGAAAATCCTTTGTATCCACCATTTTTTAGATATGTTATTAAGGTAAAACAAGCCATTTCCCTCCCTCAGACCTAAGTCTGGGAGACAGAGCTATTCAACACTGGAGTTTACTGATAATGCAATAGGGTCAGGGCAAACATGGGACTTGTCCATCATGGCAGTTGCATATGAGCAGAACTAGTAGATAAGTAATCAACTCTAATTAACTTCTAAATACTTAAGCCTAAGCACATCTATATTCTAAACTTACTTTAAAAATACTAAAATATAACAATCTTGGAGTTTTGTCAAATATATCTTTGTAAATCCCTTAGCAGCTCTTCTTGAGAACTACAAATAACAGGTGCACAATTAATCCTTAGGTGAGTCATAGAATGTCAGAGCTAAGTCCCATCAACCCCCCAGAATATTCTAGGCCAAGATTTTCCTGAAGTATGAACTCTTTTAGCCATCTCACACATAGTATCTGCTCAGCATGCATACTTCCCAAGCTAAGTAATTCACTGCCTTCTGGCATGGCTGTTCAAATGTGGGAAAGTTTTAATTTATTGAGTGATGGAAAAAATAAAACACTTGTAAGACTGAACAACAGTTACTCCATCTTTGTAATAGGGCTCCAACTTTCTGCTTCTGTTACGGATCACCAAGTAGACATCAAGTTCCAGGGATGTGCTTGTTGTTGTGCCAGGAAGGTCTGTTGTGTGCGTAGTGTTCTGTCATGCTTGCCCAACTCCATATCTGAATATGTTATCTTAAGGACAATCTGTAAAAGGTCTGTTTTATCTCTCTCCTCCGCTTTTGTATTTCTGCTTGCCAACTTCCCCTGAGACCCCCTCTAAAAACAGCTTCGGACTCTGAGCAGTTGCCTCTCTAAGCTACTTTGCTTTGGGAGTGCCGTCTGGCCAGACTAATAAAGGTCTGTTTTACTTTCCAACTTGTCTGGTGGGTTCCTTCCCAGGTGTTCTTCGCTGCAGTCAGCTCCTTGGAGCATTTGGTAAGGCCCTCGGTCTTACACACTAACAGAATTTAAAAAGCCACAAGCACAGAATTATAGCATTTTGAGATGGACACCACTTTGGTAATGAATGTATTATTCATGCTCTATTATTATAATTATTCTGTTGAATATACCAATGATTCTCTTGGTTCATTCTCTCTTACTTTACTCCTTGACTGACCAACACTGTAGGTTAAATTCATCTCTCCTTCTAGTCCATGCTTGAAATGTGTTGCTGAGATGCATGAATAAAATTCAGACTGATGCTCATTGGTTACCCTTTAATGGTCAGAGAAAGTCCATGAAGTTGCATAGCAATCATTCTAACCCCTAAACAATTCCTTCTCCCTCTCTTTGGGATGACTTCCAGGCCTCTCTGAAATACTTCAACATTTTCTCCCTATCCTCATTCACAGCGCCTCATCTTGTTTCACATTTTAATGAGAAAAGACATGTAATCAGAAAAGAAATGCCTCAGCAATATATCCGTACTCATGAGCTGTCCTTGTACTACTTGATGAAGACCCAAATATCCACTTGTACTTTAATCCCATACTCTTCCTTGAGGAAATTATTTGGTGATTTTTTTTTCTTTTTTCTCACTTATCATCATTTACTCCCTCTTCACTTGATCATTACCATATTTATATTGTTACTTCTCACAGTTTAAAATAACCCTCTCTTGATCTCTTTCCCTGCTTCTGCTGCTATCTCATTTTTGCCATTCCTTTTGGAACAAAACTCCTTGAAAAACTTGTCAACAGGATCTATCTCAATGTGTTCCCCTTCCATACTCTCTTCCAACCACTTTAGTTACACTTTTAACTATGATATTACAGAGACTTTTATTAAAGTAACATTGTTAAGTATGTCTCTGCTTCATTTTCAATCACCTTTCAGTAGCATTTGATAAGATTGCTTTCTCCTTCTTTCAAACATGTTGTTTACTTAAAGTAGCTTTTCTCCAAAGACAGCCAGGCAAGTACACGTCACCTCCCCCAGCCCCAACATTGAGAACTAGCATCTAATCCTTCATTCCCATACTGGACTAGATTGTCTTTGCTTTGAGCAACTGAATGTAGTTGAAATAACACTTTAAGTTCTAGAAGAAGACTAGAAATTCCTGTCTCTTGGAGCCCTCTGCTGCCTAAGAAGTCACATGGAAATGGCATGTGGATGTAGAAGCCTTTTATTCTTTCAGTCCCGTCTAGCCTTTGAAAGACTCCAGATTTAACCAAGCTCTGACTGCAGCTGAATGACAGATATCAGGTAAGAACCAACTTGCTGAGCCCAGTCAGTTCACACAACCATTATACATAATAAGTTGTTAGTTTAAGATACAAATCTTTGGACAAGACGCACACTGAGTGACTGTAGCGCGCGTGCTGATGAGGAAGACGGAAGTTCTTTTGCCAGAGGCGGTGCCAGAGCCCAGAAGGGCTCGGAATTGCGGAAGTTTTATGAAGAGGGTCCCACGGCTGGTGGAGTGCGGTTTTGTTTCGCGAATTCCGTTACGGAGGTGGTCGCTTGCGGTATGAGAGACACCAGTCTCCGGAGGTTTGCGGCGGCTACACTGGAAGCGATTCGACGTCGTTGCTGTTGGTTCTCCTCGCCCCTCATTCGTCCCCAGAGAACCGCCTGGGATTTCCGCCATGGCATCCACTGGGTCCAACCTCCAGAAAGCAATAGATCTTGCTAACAAAGCAGCACAAGAAGACAAAGCTGGGAATTATGAGGAAGCCCTTCAACTCTGTCAACATGCTGTACAGTATTTTCTTCATGTAGTTAAATATGAAGCACAGGGTGATAAAGCCAAGCAAAGCATCAGGGCAAAGTGTACAGAATATCTTGATAAAGCAGAAAAACTAAAGGAGTATCTGAAGAAAAGAGAGAAAACCCCACAGAAGCCAGTGAAAGAGGGACAGCCAAGTCCAGCTGATGAGAAAGGGAATGACAGTGATGGGGAAGGAGAATTTGATGATCCTGAAAAAAAGAAACTACAGAATCAACTTCAAGGTGCCATCGTTATTGAGCGACCAAATGTGAAATGGAGCGACGTTGCTGGTCTTGAAGGAGCCAAAGAAGCACTTAAAGAGGCTGTGATTTTGCCCGTTAAATTTCCCCATCTTTTTACAGGCAAGAGGACACCTTGGAGAGGAATCCTATTATTTGGGCCGCCTGGAACAGGAAAATCCTATTTAGCCAAAGCTGTAGCAACAGAAGCAAACAACTCAACATTTTTTTCAATATCTTCCTCTGATCTTGTTTCTAAGTGGCTAGGTGAAAGTGAAAAACTGGTTAAGAATTTATTTCAGCTTGCCAGGGAGAACAAGCCTTCCATTATCTTCACTGATGAAATTGACTCTCTTTGTGGTTCAAGAAGTGAAAATGAAAGTGAAGCTGCACGTAGAATTAAAACAGAGTTTCTTGTGCAAATGCAATGGGTTGGTGTGGACAATGATGGAATTTTGGTTCTGGGAGCTACAAACATACCCTGGGTTCTGGATTCTGCCATTAAGCGGAGATTTGAGAAACGAATCTACATTCCTTTGCCAGAAGCCCATGCCTGAGCACCAATGTTTAAATTGCACTTGGGAACCACTCAGAACAGTCTAACAGAAAGCAGACTTCCGAGAACTTGGGAATAAAACTGATGGTTATTCAGGGGCAGATATAAGTATTATTGTTTGTGATGCGCTTATGCAGCCTGTTAGAAAAGTGCAATCAGCTACTCATTTCAAAAGGGTTCGTGGACCTTCCTGAGCTGACCCCAACAACATCGTAGATGATCTGCTGACACCCTGCTCTCCGGGGGACCCTGGTGCCATTGAAATGACATGGATGGATGTCCTTGGAGATAAACTTTTGGAGCCAGTTGTTTCCATGTCGGATATGTTGCGGTCACTGTCTAACACAAAACCCACAGTCAATGAACACAAGTTGTTGAAATTAAAGAAGTTTACAGAAGATTTTGGCCAAGAATGCTAAACCAAAGACAGCAAGGAAGATGTTTACTATATGTATTCCTGCTTTCACCGATATTTATGCCTTTCTTGAGTGGCAATGAGATCATTTCCAGTAAAACTCTTTTACCACAGAGAAAATACGTCTCTCTCCAGAGTTCCTCTAAGTTTTGTATTGTACTTTTCCTCTGTCACCTATTAAATACTTCCAAAAACAAAAATTATAAAATAGTGGGTTATAAGGAAATGAGCAATATGTGAATGGCATAAAAAATAGATATTACCCACTAAAAAGAGTATTGAACATTGATTGACCTACAAATACTTAAGAGTTTTTATGAGTGGTAGTCTTTGCAGAGTCTTTATCTTTTTTTTTTAATAAAATTAAATAGCTTTATATTTTGAAAGCATTTTCATAAACATTCTTAACATTGTAAAAATTATTTTCTTTATTAAAAAATTAAAAATGGAAGAATCTTTACTCTCAGGGATGGGCAATAAAACAACAAAGAACACTGCTGTGATTGGTTTAGAAATTGAATTGTGTTATAGCCAGTGCTCTTACTGATTTTTAATAGGTTGATTTTTTTTTCTATTTAGTAATTTCTTTAAAGCCAGCAAGTTTTCATATTTAACTGAACGAACTTTCCACTGTGCAGTCTCAAGAGAATGACTTACTATATTAGGCATTGTCTTTACCTTGAAGAAGAAAATTGTCTATTTCAGTGTCTTTTTGTAAAGATTGACAAAAACAGGTGGTAAATAAGTATGAACTTTTAAAATAACGGTCATGAAATACTGTAATGGGAACCTTTGATAATAAGAAAATGGTATCACTTTGGATTATGGGAAGTTTCCTGTGTGTCATGTGGGGTATGTGTGTACATATATATATATATATATATATATATATATATATATACATACACATATATAATTTGTTTTTAATATAGGATAGCAAGGGTCTTTTTCCTTTTAAGTTCAGGGAGGTTTGTCCTGGTCACATATATGTTATAACTGTAATACTTTATGAAGCTTTAGAAATCAAGTGTCTCATTAAACAATAAAATATAAACATGACATTATGTTATTTTAAGTTCTTCAAATCTGAGGATGTGTGTTACACACTTGAGCATCAACACTAAATTGTGCCTTGTACATTTGCATTGGCTAAACATGCAAAAGATTAAGTTAGCTAGAATGAGATGAAGTTCTTAATTACTATAAAATTCTACCTTGCAAATGGTATCCAGTAACTCACATTTTAAAGTATATTTGCACATTTTACATGTATGCTATATGGTTGCCTTTGGATTTTCTGTACAGATTGTTTCTGTTGATATTAAATGGAAATCATAGGCTTGAAATATATGTGAAGTAAATTGGTATAACCTACTATTGCTAAAAAAAGATTTTAAAAAAAGATACAAATCTTTGGGTTGGTTATTATACGGCAATGAATAATTGGATCAGCCACATTTGCCAGACATAAAAACATGTCCACAAAGAAAGGAAATTAACTGATCAAGAATTCCAGTCTACTGTGTTTGAGATCCATTATCATGTTTTTATCAAGACCAGACCTCTCAATGGGCTCATGTGGCAGGAATGTTAGGGCAGATCATGCCTGTGAGATCTAGCACTCAGCAGATGGCAGCTTTTGACTTGAAGACTTCCCAACAGACTTGCTGAACCTTCTTTAAACTGGATCCACTCCACCTTTCCCCTCATCACTTCACTTGTGATCAGACTTGCATTGCAATCTGTCAACTGTCCTGCTTTGTGTGGCTTTTTCCCCAATTTTCTCTTATGGGGATTTCCTCTACTACAGTGTTTGCATATTTAATTGTGTACAGTGTTCTTCCAAGGCAAAGAAGAGGACCATGGATTAACTCTCCACACTTGCTTGGTTCTTCCCTAGCCTTTGTCAATACTTTCTTTCAGTCTGTTTTATTATCATGTTCCTTTATCTCCCCAAAATTAGTGCTGACAACACCAAAGACTCAGACTTCTTTTTTCCATCTTTAATCATTTTCTTGGAGACTTCAATCTTGTGGCTGTATATACCTATATACCATGTATATGTTGAAAACTTCTCTCTCTCTCTCTCTCTCTCTCTCCCTCTCTCTCTCTCCATGGAGAAAAAAACCACTTACATAAATACCAACCTGAAGTCATCTCTGAAATCCAAATTCAATATCTCACTCAAATGTTTTATATGAATCTTTCAAATTATACATTTTCAAAATGGTGCTAGTATTTCTCCGCAACTTCATTTTTCTCACAGTCCATCTCAGTCAATGGCAGTCCCTTCTTTCTAGTTGCTTCTAGTGATCATTCTCTTCTTGCTTTTTAATCTTGCCACACCTCATCTTATTTTTAAAACAGCTGCTGGAGTAATCCTATTATAAATGTCAGAACTTCTTGTTCTCCAACCTTAATCCTCCATCTATTAAAAAAGGGGCCTTACTCAGAGCAAAAATTAAAGTCCTTATAATAATGTATACAACCCAGAATGATGCCTGGGTCCCAAGAAAATCTCCAACCCCTTTCTTCTTTGCTCACTCTGTATCAATCTGTATCAATCTCACTGATTTCCTTGATGTGTCCAAGCCTGTACAAATTGCCTCACCTTTAGTGGCCTTTGCATTGGTCCTCTCTTTATAAAGTTCTTCCTCCTAATATCAAGTCCTCACTTCTCTCCTGTTTTAGTACAAATGTCAACACCTCAACTAGACCTTCTCTGGTCACCCTCTACAATTCCCTAGCATACTTCATATTTCCCATTCCTACTTTTTCTCCTTAGCACTTATTATTATTTAATACAATGCAAATTTTATTTACTTATATTTTGAATTTTTTTGTGTCCTTCTGTTATAATGCACACTCAATAAACAGATTTTTGGTCTGTTTCATTCCATGCTGTTTTTCAGTACCTAGCACACTGTCACATAGAAGATGTTCAACAGAAGATTTTCATTAAATGAACCTGTAATTTTTCTAAAATAAAATTAAAAGTATGTGAGCCTAATTTTACAATCTGGTACATATAAAATGCTCAGAGATATATTTTCTTCCTGAATAATAATAATAAAAAATATATGAGCCAGTTTCCTTGCAGTACACCAGAGACACAAAGTTCTGCAATTGCATCAAGCATAACATTTGGTTAGTGGATGGTAATTGCCACAAACCTTTGTGAATCTTTTCAAAATAATGGGATATTCTTTGACCTTCATGTGCAATTTCTGTTTGTTTTCACTAATCAATTACACTTCCTATCATTTTACTGCTAATAATAGTAGAAGATAATTAAAGTGAAATTGAAAGGAAAATTCCCTTATTTCTTGGAAGAAAAATGTACCTCTCACTAAATTCATTTGTAGTGAAATTCATTTATTCAGGCAGAATATATGCACTTTAAGAAAGGAAGAAATGATAAGCCTCAAAATTTTGAACTGTTTCTTCTTCCAACCCTTTTGAATGGTGAAAGCACAACTTTAGTCACTCAAGCCCTATAGTTTTTGGTGTCAAAAATTTTTCTCATTTTTCTCTTTCCTCTTGATATATATTTAAAACAGCCTAATGCACAAGGAACTTACCAGGTCTTCACAAGGGGAGGAGGCTATGCATTCCATTTACTGTATTCTGGGATATTTTTAGCAGATTTAAAGAACAGTTTTTGACAATAGCAAAATAGGGCTCTTTGAGAACTAGTTATTTAAACCCCTGCTGAATGTATCCTTACAAAAATTAGAGTTTTATTAATTAGATAGCCTGAGGAGAGAATTAAATCTTGAGTCACCACCCTGTGAGCCAAAATAAGTTGTAATCTTCAAACTTAGCCTTGTAATTAGAGGGTCCCAGTAAGAGACAGAGCAGTCACTGTTTATATAAGAACCTGGCTGGCAGCATGTGCTAGCGAGCAAAATCTGCAGCAGCTAGTCCAGAAAGACAAAGAAAAAACTGGAGTCACTGAAAATGTGTGTGCCTAACTTCAAGCTCCAAAAAACCAGAGCAATGTGTTACAATTTACCCTCTCGAAAAACTCTGACATTGTCTTCCCATTTTACACGAAGCTGGTGTCATTACCTGCATAAAGGTTAAAAAGGGAAAGTTCAATAACCCCACCAATTTCTGAAAGTAAAAAGGTAGGGATGAGAAATCAATAGAATTCTTTCCCAAGCCTCAGCAGGCAATATTTTTATCTGATTAATATGGACTGAAGCTCTCGTGAATTTTATGCAACTTAAAAAAAAACAAACCCTCTAAAATAAAGTGCCATGTTGTATCTTTAATAAATGAGAATGCTTACTTTTCAAATATATGACATTTTTCAATTCATTTGCATTTTAAAGGTCTAAGGAATTTTAATCACTGATCAGCTTTAACCCACGTTTCCTGCATGCGTGCATAAGTGTACACCCTCGACTTTGCCATCCTCATAAAAATTCTCTCTTAAGCTCTTACTTTCATGTGTTTTTAAAATGGCTCAGCTCCCCCGCAGCTCTCATCAGCCTGCGTTCCCAAGTGTTCCCTCTGCTTGGAAGATGAAAGGCCCTCTTCGCCTCAGCCGGGCTGTATTTCCTCTTTCACACTGATGGAAAATAACTTAAAGATGCAAAAGTAGCTAAGTACCACTGGCTGACCTTGAGCTGGTGTGCTGTATTAGCTCCTAGGGGCTCTTTCAGCTCTCATGTGGTTTTCATTCCCAATGAAAAAGGCATCTAATATTCAAATTTCTTTTATTAAAATAAATTCTACTGGTTCATATAACATAAGATATATAAATTAAAAAATGACGTATTTGACCTGCTAATTTCTTAGAAGTATCTAAAATGCATGGAAAGCAGTTAACTTGAAGGCATATAATCAAGAAGGCCAAGAAATGGATATAGTAAGGATGAATACTGGACAGGAAATCTGATCAATCCCTTCTACACATCATGCTGTAGCTTCATCTGAACTGCTTCATGCACTTTTTGCCATTTTACCTTCGGCAAGAGAGGGTTGTTTTCAAAAAGCTTTGCAGTCTTACTCATCATTTTATCTCCAAAATTATTGTCACATAATGTAAATGACCTCCTCCTTCCCTTAAAAATTCAGTGCATAATAAATACAAGGTATCTTTTGAAATTTAAAAGCATAAATACCAGCCAGGTACCAGCACATGCCTGTGATCCCAGCATTCTGGTGGGCTAAAGCAGGAGGAGCTCAAGCTCTAATCCAACCTGGGGAATTTGGGGACTTAATAAAATCCCACCTCAAAATAAGAAAAGGGCTGGGCATGTAGCTCAGTGCAGAGGTTGTGGGTTTAATCCCCAGAACAGAAAAGGAAAACAAAAAGATAGAAATGCAGATCAAATAAAAGGAATTTCAAAGGTACATAGCACATTTCTATATCTCATTTGTTTATTAAGTAGTGTTGAAAATGTATACAGTAATTTAAAAAGGATTAATATGATCTTGAAAATATGTTAAAGGAAACAAGAATATATTTGTCCTCATTTCTGAGATTATTGTAGATAATTATTGTAGATAATCCCATTATTGTAGATAGGTAGGTTAATTAAATATTTTGTAGGCAGTTAGACAGGACCAGCCAGAGAGGAGCCACCATGGAGGACAATCAAGACACATCCACTGAAGGGCAACACCCCCTAAGGATGAACAGCAGTGATTGATATTCTAAATAGGTATCAATCACCAGGGTGGGGGGCCAAGGTCTTAAGCCACCCTTTCCAGGAAAGATCCCTGCCCCACCCTTACTGAAAATCCTAGTACACTTGCTGTGTGACTTGCTTCCTCATTAGATCCCCATTTAATTAAGATTACTTAAGTAACTGTAGTTGCAATCTTACTAGTTGACTATAGTTTTGTCCCACTTGAACCCGCCTCACCTCATGGCTTTGTCCCATAAAACACCTTTGAGAAGCAGAGTCGGTGGGCAATCCATTTTCCCATTCCCCTTCTGTCTCTCTTAGACAGAAGCTATATTTCTCTCAATAAATTTTTCTTACTCCTGACCTCCGTTGTTCCTAGAATTCATTCTTCAATTTTAGACAACACGAATTTGCACTTCGGATACCTAGCAGGTTTGGGAGTTACATCTTTTCCTCCTATATTACCACCACCTACTAGCTATATGACATTGTCCACATCACAATTTCTATAAATCTTAATTTTCTTCACCTGTAAAATGTGGATGAGTTCCTTTGTAAAACTGTTGAATACCAAATATGATAATGTAGTTGAAAGTATACTGAGCATAAATTGATGTTTACATATCAACTGTGATATCAATACTTCAGACCACTGAAATATAGAATATCAGGATGGATGACTCAATGTGACTCTGATGTTTCTTGAATTCAGTATCTGAAATTTCCATTTACCAAATTTACAATTTGTATTCTGTGAGAAATATACTCACTTTATGACACTGAGTATTGATCTCTGCCATGAGTACTTTAGAACAACTACCTTTCTTAGGATGTGGGGCTAGATGGGAAGGTGGGTATGATGGTTAATTTTATTCATCAGTGTTACTGGCCAGAGGTTTTCCAGATTAAATATTATTTCTCAGTGTGTCTGAGAGAGTGTTCCTCGATAAGATTAGCATTTGAGTGAGCAGGCCCAGTAAAGCCTACTGCCCTGCTCAATGAGGTAGGTACCATCCAATCTTTGAGGGCCCGCACAGAAAACAAAGGTGAGAATGAGTAAACTGGTTGTTTCCAGCCTGACTACTTGAACTGAGACATCTCATCATCTTTTTTTGGCCCTCAGATTGGGAGTTACTCTTTGCTCTCCTGGTTTTCAGGACCTCAGGGCACTGATTGCATTGTATCATTGGATTTCTTGGCCTCCGGCTTGCAGGTAGTAGATAATAGGAATTCTGAGCCTTCATAACCACATAAGCCAGTTAATTCCTCATAATAGATATTCCTCATAAAAAATAAAGAACCCTGACTACTAATTCTATGGAGAAAAGTGAGGGTCTTTCCTCCTTTCTGAAAAATTTCTGATGATATTAAAGCCCTAAAAAATCCTTGCCACCTCCCTGACATTAACACCTTACCAAACAAGTACCTCAGTTTCAGAGATGAGGCAGATCTGTTAGAATCTGGATGGTCAAATGTGCTGCCAAAAATCATGGCTTCTGGAAGAGATGCAACACACTGGTAGGTTTTTCTTTAAAGATTACTCTAAAAGTATATACTATCAAGTGGTAAAAAAGAGAAGCCTAGAGCTTAATGGCTTCAGTTATTGACCTCCATGGTAGTCCATACAAACTGCCAGAAGGGTCTTTAGGAGTCTAGTTTTATAAAAGAATAACAAACATCCAAATAAAAATAGAGCTACTATAAACTACATGCTGATTTTCCAGAGAGAGAGAGAAAGAGTCGAATGATGCCTGATATAACTTCTGTCCTCAAAACCCTTTAGTGCATTGCTTCTCAATCTTGGCCAATACTAGAACCATCTGGGAAGCTTTCAAAAGTCTTGGTACTTAGGTCACATTCCAGAACAACTAAATTGGGGTCTCTGGAGGTGGAACCCAGGGCTTAAGTATTTTTAAAGTTCCTCAGATGATTCCAATGGCAACCAACATCGAAACCATTACTATAAGAGCTTTTCATTCATACTGGAGTCAAATCTATGCCCCTTAAAGTAGAATTTAAATCCTGTCACACCTTGCCCCTATCAAGTTTCAGTCCCAGTTCCACTCCCAAAGGCCTCACCTCACCAGTTCTTTCTGTTCTTTTTTTAATTTAAATTTTTAAAACTAACTTTATTATCAAACACACACACACATACAAAAATTAAAACCATTCAAAGAAGAACAATGCAAGTGAAAAAAACCCTACAATAATATTCAAATACAGTAGAACTCAACCAAAACAAAACTGAAAAGCACTTAAACATTTTTCCATATACCTTAAAAAAAACATCTCAAGCACCAACAAGACACCAGAGGATGTGATTTGTTTCAGAAAGATTCCCAAAACCAACATTGAACAAATAGTGGTCTGGAAAAAACTCCAGTTAGCTAGCAGACTCCACATAAGCCAAGCTTCTCCCTAATTTAAATTTTGATGCAGTCATATGACACGCAATGGAAACACAATCCAAGAAATATGTTATTAGGCCATTTCATCCGTGTGTATCCTTAATTACACTTTCAGTTTCTCACACCAGAGAAACTATTCGGTATTTACACATGTATGTCCTATATATTTCACTTAAGAGTGTGGCCTCAATATGCATCCATTTAGCTATAAATGTCTCTAGTTTCTCATTCTTTATGGATAAGTAGTACTCCATTTTATAAAAAAACCCCACATCTTCTTTACTCAGTTTCTAGTTGATGGGCACTTGGGCTGTTTCCAAACTTTTGCTATTATGAACTGTGCCGCTATAAACATGGGTGCACATATATCACTGTGGTATGATTCTTTTAATTCTTTTGGGAAGATACCCACC
>NW_004624827.1:1205481-1294639 GCF_000247695.1 Heterocephalus glaber | reverse complement strand
TATATATTCTAGATATCAGACCTTTGTCTGAGGTACAGCTGCTAAAAATGTTTTCCCACATTGTAGGTTGTCTGTTAGCTCTGTTGGTGGTTTCTCTTGCAGTGCAGAAGCTTTTTAATCAGATGAGATCCCAGTTGTTGATTCTTTCTGCTAGTTCCCGTGCTATTGAGGTTTTCATCATAAAGTCTTTTTCTATGCCAATGTCTTCAAGAATTCTACCTAACTTATCTTCCACCCAGTTTAGTGTTTCTGTTTTAATATTTAGATCTTTAATCCACTTTGATCTTAGATTAGTGCATGGTGATTGATATGGGTCTAGTTTTAATCTTTGGCAGGGTGAAATCCAGTTTTTCCAAAACCATTTATTAAATATGCTATCTTTCCTCCAATGAGGATGGTTGGCTCCTTTGTCAAAGATGAGGTAGCTGAGCATATCTGTATTTGTTTCTGTATCTTCTAATCTAATCATTTCATTCTGTTCTTGCATGGTTTATTTGCTGAAGATTCAGGTCCCTGTGTTTACTTCTATTTATCATACCTCAGCTTAGTAAAACTACATTCAGTTTTCAATATGTAGCTCAAAGGGTAGTATTTCCATAAAGTTTTTCCTGATCAACCTGTATGATGGTTTTAAACATGTCCACAAATTCCTTAATACCATTCCCACAAATGGTAGAGTCTTGTATGTGCTAGCTTTAGTGAATTTGTCACAGTGCAGATGTCCAATGAGTATCTGAAAGTAAGACACATTTTGACATCTTTGTCTTCATTTTATATGCCTCCCTTATTACCTCAAAACAGGTCAGTTCTCTGTTACTGCTCTGTATATAGGCATGTTAATTACTCAGGGAATGTTTTTATAACAAGGTTATGTGCCCTAAGTTTACCTGGCCTATCTCATTTCCTTCAGGACTGAGGATACCAAGATAGGTGTAACTAAAGTAATTTTTCAAGATTTGCACAGACATCCAATTACCAGCTTCTATAATGCCCAGTTTCAGACTCCCTAAATCGAGGCCTAGAATTCTTGAATCATTTCCTGGATTCCTGGAAAAGCATAGCTTCTCAGACTACCCTATATAAGATCTTTCCCCATGATGGAACTGAGGCTGTCTCCCAAAGCAGGAGCAGTCATTTCATGATGGGAACCACACTGCTTCTTCAGGTTGGCTCTCCCTGGGACTCACTGAACAAGTCCTGATATACCAATCAACTAGACTACAACTTGACTAGGTTTACCTACTAGGTCAGGATTACCTGCATTGCCAGCTATCCAAACCCCCCAGCTCTGCAAAATCCCAGGTTTGCTATTGTTGCCTTTTTTCTATAAAACCCCAAGATTTCTGTCAGCTACTTAAAGATAGATCTTGAACCTCTTTATCTGTCCTCCTGGCATGACTATGCTTATTAAAACTCCTTTCCTACCCTATCCTACTGCTCATCTCTTTGGTGTTATGAGACAGGTGGTTGAACCTGGACTGTTGAGACACCCAGAGCTAAGGCTTTTGCCCCCAAAATTCAAGTAGCAAATTGATTCTAATGAAAATGTGGCAGAAGTGACATTGCACTAAGGCCACACTAGGAAAGGCCATACAGCTTCCACCTGAGGCTCCTAGACATGGGCCAAGCTGAGAGACCAAGTGGAGAGCCCACTTAAGATGACTAAGTTCTGGCCCCTCAGCCCTTTGAATCTAGCATTCTTCTGATGATTCCAGCCTTCAGGCTTTGTGTTGTTTAGCTAAGGCCTCACCCATCATGAAGCAAAGACTAACTGTTCCAGCTGTATCACGTCCTAATTCCCGAATCACAGAATAAGTGGGCAATGAACGCTTACTAAGTCTAGGGATTGTTTATTTCACAAAGTAACTGAAATTTATTTTTCTAGATCTTTTTACCTCTTCGACACATAGTGCTTAAATAGTATTTTGCTATTGTTGTATCTTCTACCCTAGATTTCTAAGTTCTTAATGGCAAATCCATGCTCTATTGATTGTTTGTACTTTTCACGATGCCTTGTTCTTAAATGTGATCAATTTAATGAATGAATTTTTTTACTTTCAGCACAGACAAAAATTTGACTCAGTAAGTTATCACTATGCTTTTAGCTGGTTCCACATTCCTGGCTGTAACTGTCAACTGTATTCATCTGCTTTAATTAAATTAAAGTCTTTATAGGGCTGGCGATTTAGCTCAGTGGTACTGTGCCTCCCTTGCAAGCACAAGATCCTGAGTTCGATCCCCAGTACCAAAAAAAAATTAAAATCTTTGTATTACAGCAAGACAATACAAACATAATAAAAGGAAATACTGAGACTAACAGAATGTATAAGACTAAGTAATAGTGACATAAAATTAATAAAATACAGTTGCATATGTAAAATCAAATAATGCACATTATTGATCTGGAATCAATGCTTCTAATCTTTGTTCTCTTGAGAATTGACCAAATTATTAGTTCTATTGCTGACATACTGGAAAAGAGAAGCCTAACCACTAACATCATTCTTTTTCCAGTCACTTCAATAACTAAATTTGATATTTAAAAACAAGTAGTAGATTCTGTGGGGCTGATACACTGTCAGTAATCTCAGACTGTAGATCATTCTGGTTACCCAAATGAAGATGATGTTGAAGTCACTATAGTTCTGTTAGCAATTTTACCCCTGTATATGTTCCATTGCATACCAGAGAGATTAGGAAGTTCAACAAAGTAACATTTTTGAGATACTTTTGAAACTGGGGCAGATGTGGAACTTATTTGCCAATCAGATGAACCCACAGTGAGGTTTGCACATAGAAGTGAGGCAATGAGGAAAAAAAACAAATGCAGTGGCAAACCCAATGGGTTTTCAGGATCAGGCATGGCAGATTTCCAATATGTAGAACTTTCACTTGGATGAGTGTAAAACTTGAAATGACTGAGAAATCACTGCATTTGACTCAGTCTACCTAGCAATGACTAGATTATGTCTTCCTCCATTAGAGACAATGGGATATGAGTCTGATATTAAAATAAATAATGAAAAATTAAAATTATATTTTTGCTCAACAAAGCTGTGTCTATGAAGATACTACTATTATATCTTTCATCTTGAAGATAGTTCCATATCAATACATGTGGACTGATCACATTCTTTTAGCTGGATATAGCACTTTTTCTGTACTTAGACATCTTCGTTTATCACTAAAAACTTGGAAATATTCATTTTTTTAATAGCAGCACAAAATTTGGTTGTATGTATACACCATGATTTATGGATTCATGACTCCAGTTTTACATATTTCTGTAACATATTTTTTGCCATACTGAAAACTGCACTAAAAATACCTTTGACATTCTGAATTATTTCCCACAAAATATTCATAATCAAGTTTTATGTTAATATTTCTGGTCATTTCCATATTTTGTAAGATTTCAATGTTTAAAAAGTATTTCTAAAGAATATTCTTTATAGTAACAATCCTCAGAACAGAAACTAAAAATGAAGTATTCTACCTTTATGGCATCCTATGATATGGAAGTTGTATAATAGATTTTACTTATATTTATAATTTTCCAAAAACACTTTTACTTGCCATTTGTTTAGCTCTGCTGTGAGTGAGCCCAGAGAAGACAGAAAAGTTATGGACTCTCTCCATGCTCCTTAGGGCCCCTAGGTTCAGATTCATAGCTTAACTCTCACTTCTGAATCTGCTTCTCATCCAAACCATCCTTCTCAGAGGACCCAAACCCAAAATAGTTACTTTGGGAATTAGACACTGATGAGGTCTATAGAGAATGGGGACGGGAGGTTGAGGAAGAAAGAGAGAAAATAGTGAGAAGGGTAAAAAAGTAAGAGAGAGGAGAACAGGAGATGAGTTAGAAATAAGCTGCACCCAAATATTGTCTGATTTCTTCAATTAAGCATATATCTTATTTGACAATTTTGAGGTTTAAAAAAATTACTTGCAGAGTTTTTGGTTGGTTAGTTTTGACTTTTTTTTTTTGTATTTTAATTTATTTCCTGTTGTTGTAAGGACTACAAAATCTATTGACAGCAAACTGCCGGTTTTCTTTCAGATGAAGCATTTCTACTTCTCTTCACCTGCTCTGGTTTCCCTGCAGACAGATGGAGCAGCCATGAAGCACCACTGCGCTAAGGTCAGCACTGTCTTTTCATAGCACTGATCTGGCTGTGCTGGTGACTGGGTGCTCGTCAGAGCAGCTTTGCCACAGCAGAGCACAGACCCTGAGTCCCTCGCTGGGAGGAGCTGCAACCGAGGTCTGCAGATTGTAACATGGTTTCTCTTTTTTGCACACATGAATAATTAAATCAGTATTCTCTAAAATCAAGTTGTAAATGTTTTATAATTTGGGTTGCTTAAATAATATCACTTCAAAAATAAGAATAGTGGTGTTTTCCTTCAAAATAGCATTAAATGTTAAAAACTACATAGAATTGAGTAGGTGGGGGCCTTCTATCCTGGGAGCAGTAATTGGGGAATGGAGTCTAAGATGT
Source organism: Heterocephalus glaber (assembly GCF_000247695.1). The sequence continues at coordinate 1,290,140 of NW_004624827.1, read as the reverse complement.
GGGGGAGAGAGGACAGATAGAAGGAAGCGGACCTTTTCTACCCTGCCCAGCTACCATAAGAATCCCAGATTTTGACATTTTCTTCAAAACTAGCATGTTGTGTCAATGAAACTGACTCATGAGCCATTCTTGGGCATTTAATTTTTCGGAGCATGGACATAGTTCTATATGAAACTTTCTTCATGTCTCAAAGGAGAAAATGCTGCCACTTATTTTCTGATGTGCCATCTCTATTGGGTCATTGTTAGAAATGCCAAGAAATTCCATTTTATTTTATCATGGTCTGATATAACTTTGATTTCTAATAAACATTGATACCAAGAAGAAAGAAATGTATGTCTTCTTTGTCAATAAAATATTAAGCATCTTGAATTGTGTAAGATTTAGGACATAGGAAAGATTAAATGTTCAAAGTAAACTCTAACCCTTAAAGTAACAAAAGGGAAATATTTATCAACTTAAGTCATAAATATAGGTTTCAACCGCTGAAGTTGTAAGATTGGTGAAATATACTTTTCCATATAATTGAGATTTTTTTGTATTCTAATGTAAAAGATCTAATCCTACTGCCACTCTTTGAGGGTGCTCTTCACAACCTTTGCTTATCCACTTGGAGCTCTGACAGCTGTTCTGGAACCATTTCCCTTCCCATAAATCAGGGTGTCCTAACAACTTGCACCATGCACTCACAATCCCCTGTGTGTAAAAGACTTGATTCTTTTCTTTTTGCAAGAATAAAATCTTTGTTTTCATTAATTTTGTGGTTTTTACTGATTTACTCTGCAAATATTCTGCAATGTTTGTGACTATAACTTCCTTTAATAAATTGTTTTTTCACAATACCATATTATGCTAAAAATTTCCCTTTCCTCATTTTTATTTTTCCACATATTTTTAAATGGTGTCCCAAGGGAATGGGAAAAACATTTGGCAGGATATCAGAAGATATGTAAATCATAGTTTTATACAAGTTCTGTGACCTTAGGCAGGGCACTGCTTAACCCTCATCCATCCTTCTCTCCTTCTAAAACATGGAGATAATGGAAACTATTTCAGCAGATTTTTAAAAGGAATACTATAAGTGAGAGCATATTGAAAATCACAAGGTGATTTTGAATGTACTAGCTGAGGGGTGTTCTGCCTCCCAGCATAGAGCCTTCTTCCTGAATCTTTTCTCCTTGCCAAGCTTCTATATTATGACAAAGAAATCTAAAAGTCTTGTTCTGACTTCTGTCCCTTGCTTCAGTCAGTCTCACAGCTGTCTAGACATTATAAAATCCTCAGGGTCAAGACACTCTTTTCTATGTTTTTACATGACTAAAATGAGTCAGGACAAAGCTAAACATGTTATATTTGCTCATTCATAACTTAAATAATGCCCCAATTTAACAAGTCAAAGTTAGCTATTTGCTTTCAAACCTGGATTCATTTCTAAACTTTTCTATTTTTTTATAAATGTCAAAAACACCCTAAGCCCCCATGGGAAACCAAATCAACTTTGTTCCTTTATTATCACTTTCCATATTCAGTTTGGTACCAGGTATTTGGTTCTTGCTATTTTGTCTCTTTTGTGTTTATTTCCTTCATTCTGGCTCCCTAACACTATTCTGGTTTGGATTTTTATTACTTTCCATCAAGACTATTACAATAGCCCCTTGGTTTATTTTCCCAACCATAGCCTTCTTTAATCCTCTGAGTGTATTGTTTCTACACTCTTTTTCTGAAAGAAAAAACATTGTAAAACAAAGGTCTGAGAGTGAGCACCTACACAAATTCAGACTTGTCTAAATTTTCCTTACAGTTGCATAAGAAATTTGAAATCTTTAGAGAGTACCTGAAAAGGGAGAAAAATTCCCTCCAGTTGTGGTAGGCAGCCTCTCCAGTGGTCTCAGTGATCTCTCCTCCCTGGTATTTATACCCGTATGTAGTTGTCTCTTTTTAGATGTGGGCTGAGCCCACTGCTTTGCTTCATCTAAAGTATGGCCAATAGATTATGTCAAAATATATGATGAGATGCAGTTTTAGAGATTAGTTAACAAAACGCAATAGACAAACACTTTGATTTATTTACTATCACTCCTTCTCTCACACTGATTTCTGAGAAAAGCCACTGATCAGTAAAAGATCTGAGCACTGATGCAGTCTGGTGAGGGAGCATGAAAACAGAACTTCTCCCTGTTGACACTTGAGATAGCCACAGACACTGCTGATACCCTGACCACAGTCTGCAGAGCAACCTTAAGCCAGAAGATCTAGCTAACCCAAGCCCAGATTCCTGACTGACAGAACCCACAAGATAATACATGCTTATTGTTTAAACTGCAAAGTTTTGGGATAATTTGTTATATAGCAACAGATAACCAACACAACGTACACTAGTGTGTGTAGATTTTAATGGCTTTCAAACCTTTGCCTCACTCCCTATATCATGTGGTTAGAGCCCAGGGGCCAAAAGGTTGTGAAATAATTATCAACAAGACTCCCAGAAGAGAGATCTTGCCACTTTCTGGACCAAGTAACAGAGTATAAAGTGATTGAGAGTAATCCCACCTCAGGAAAGGGAGTAGGAAGAGCTGAATGTTATGGACATCAGAAAAACATCAAGAGCAAGAGGGGCAACAGTAGTTTGGCTGCCAAGCTGTAACACTTGCCATGAAAATGATATAGGACACATGCAGCCATTGTTAGGGTTTAATCACAGTTCTGGAGAGAATACAATGTAGTCAGGAAGGAAATAATTAGAATTATTCATGATATACTGTGGGGTCCTCTTAATTTGAGAAGAGCTAGAACTAAAGCAAGAAAGCATCTTGCTGCATTTGTACAATTGGGGCTTCATTTGTCTTCCATATAAGTAGAAACATGGTCAGTGTAGATCTTACCTGATTTTTACATGTCATCTCACTACTCTTTGTTGCCTATATTGAATGTTCCAACATCTGGCTTCCAGTTCTTTTCTACCACCACTAAAGTCAAACAGATGTGCTCACCCTCCTTAATTATTTATATTCATTCTAGTCTTCCCACTGAATATAACCTTCTTTTCCCTCTGTAAATAATACCCATCCATTTTCAAAGTATAAGGGAAATCCTCCTTTTCATATATCATGCAAAACTATTTCAAAGGGATCAAGAATGATCAAGATATAATATATACGTATATATGTACCAGTTCCCCCCAAATTAATGTGAATATCATATATTGCAACCATAGCAAATAAAAAATAAATATTTCAAAGATTCCTCTGTGAGTATCCACTGTGAAATTATAAATGATCATTCTACCAATTGAGTATAATATACCAATTGATTGGGAGCACACTTACAATACATATATGTATATGTATACATGTATTCCATGGGAGTGGTATAAAGAAAAACTCTGCATGTAGTCATTTGACTGTCTGTCTCTCTCTGTTACAGATTTGTTAAAGGCCCCAATCTCATGCTTCCACTGTGAATGGCAGTTGACCTAGAAAGTACCATGCAGCTATCTTACAAAGAAAGAGCTTGGAGAGTTCCAAATGTTTCCTAATAACAACTCTATATTGACTTTACCCCTGTGACTTGATACATATGTATAATATATATATTTTACCATATTCTACCAATTAAGTATAATATACCAATTGATTGCTAAAGTTCTTCAGGTTGTATTGGTTAGCCATTCTTAAGCATAGACAAAATATTTGATAAGGCTACTACCCTTAAAGTCTTACTTTTATTCTAAAGACAAATCTGTCCCTGTGAAGCAGTCAGATAACATGGATAATATAAGTATATTGTTGATCTTCTAGAAAAAGTTGCTTGTTAGAGTTTTCTACTTTTTAACAGGAAATGAGGTTAAGAAAGAAGAGATTGGGCTGGGGATTTAGCTCAGTGGTTCCATGCCTGCCTTGCAAGCTCAAGGTCCTGAGTTCGATCTCCGGTACAAAAAAAAAAGAGAGATTAAAATGCTTTTTATTGTTTAAGTATTTTTTTCCCCACCCCTATCTTGACATGAAATATAAATGGGAATTTCCAGCTTCTGGTGAGGGTAAAAATGGTTGTGTGAAATTCAATCTGTGATTGAAGCTGATTATCAAAATTCTTGGTGCCTACATGTCATCTGGCCAGAAGAAAAGGAGGAAGGAGTGGGCAAGGAACTGTGGAAAACTGAGCATTTATTCCCAACATGAGGGGCTAATCTGGAAGCAAAAAATTGTCAAATAGAAAATTCTCTTTCATTAGAAAAAAAAAATCACTGCAATTTTCACCTCCTCCCCTTGTTTATTTAATATGGAAACAAGCTCTTCAGAGAAAGTACAGTTACACAATATCATCATTTTGATTCTTACCATCTGAACCACAAGTATATCTGACACTCCTTATAATTATTTCTTCCTTTCCAAATATATTTGCAAGAAAACTAGGACTATGCAAGGTCTAGAGCTTTAGTGTTTGGTTTAAACCGTAGTTTAGTAACCGAGTAAATACCCATAATACACTATAACAGGGTTTCAAAAACTTTAGTTGAGTAAAATGTGGGTGCAATAATTTCCTGGGTTAATGAACTAAGAGGCCTGGTGAGGGCTGACCAATTATTGACTAATCATATTATGTGTAAATTTATATCTTATGCAAATTCACAATATCACAGGGTACTTTATCTGAGAGGAGTCAGAGTACTTGAAAAACATACTGTGATACATTTTCATTTTAAAAGAGCCAAAATGAAGACTGCTGTCTTTTTATGAAAGAGATTTATTTATTTATTTAATCAGAGACATGAGCAGACCACCAATGGACTATTGCAGACCTTTAGGCTGTGCTCCCTAGCCTACTTGTGGAGAGCAGTGTTAGCCATAGAGGCTCCATGTTAAATCTTACCCTCCATTGTATAGAGCAAGGAGACTATATTACGAGGAACCGCGTCCTTGCCAAATTAGATGTTTACCTTCAGAAATCGTCCTGGAACATGATGAACGTTTTGTAAACCCGAGAAACAAGAAAGCCCATGAGGGTGGGGAATTTCCGAAGAACTAGAGAACAAGGAAGCAGGTGTCTTTGGATAAGGGTCATGATTAATAACCAAACTCACCTGTGAAAAAGAGGGGAAGAGAATAAAAAAGCACGGCGGCAGTCTCTCTGAGAGGCTCCCGACTCTATCTCTGCGTCTTTCTTTTTCTTCATCCTCACTCTCCCATTCAGGTGCTGTTCGACAAGTGACGGCTGGCTCCGTCACCTACTAAAGTGTTTATAATACAGTATCACTTGCTGTTGGCATAGATTCTCACCTGAATAGATTAAAATCCTATAATACACAATAGGAAACTGACAACAACTCCTAAAGCGTAGTGGAAATCTGAGCCATTCTTTCCACCAGTGATGGGACTCTGCTTTGGAAAGGTATGAATGTTAATGACTCAGTAAAAGGGTCAGTAGAGTCTTCTCCTACTCTGGCAGTGTGTGTAAGATCTGCTACAAAACCTTAAGTTAAAGTTTAAACCTTCCTCTTCACATCCCCTCTGTGTAAGAAATTGTTTTATTTTTAAATATTGATCATGATATGATCTATCCCATTTCACAGATTTCATAGAAAAAGGACTTTCTCTCTGAACATTCAATCCACCAGCGCTGTTTGTTCAGGGCCTTGTCTCCTTACTATTTCTCTTTGAGTGGAAGCAAGTCTGTTTTGCTTCCAAAGGTGCAAAAATTCCAACAAAAATCACTTCCATTCGAGTTGTCACAACTGTACCCACTTCTCCTCTTATAAGCCCTTATAATGCTGTTGACAGCCTTCATCATTCTATCATATACACAGTACGAGACAGAGGTACAGACTGGCTGATGAAAACTGTTTCTTTTTTCTTCCAATTTCTATCCTAAATCTCCTAGACCAGTATTTCAAGCCGTGTCTTGACATTTAATCCTTATGAAAACACCACACTTCAGAGGAGCCTCCACGACATGTCCCATTGTGTATTCAAAACCCATTAGCATATGTTTTCTGGTCTTAGACAATCAGATTCTTCCTGACTGTAGATGAAGGAAAACTACAGTACGCTACAGCAGAAACTCCCAGTAAACAGCAGCCCCAACGATTATCTTCACAGCCAGGCAACAGGAATACTACAGAGAAATTTAAGTATGATTTAATTTCTGCTTAAGAGAAAAGTCACAAATGCCCAGGAGGCATTATGATTTTGGACACCATAAATATTAATTGACACTTGCTCCACATCTTATGGAGCTTTCAATTTGTCTAGTTATATTTATATGATACGAAGGAAGGTTTTTAGAGCTACTGGTAGAAAAAATACAATCTTCATGTTCTCTGTATTGTAATTATTACCATTATACAGATCATTGTAAAGGGGATATCTGAAAGCTTAAATAAGAGGGAATGAGCAAACAGAGCCACAGAAACAGCAAGTCTTCTCAGGTATGAGTGGAGATATAAAATCAAAATTGTAGTAGCACATGGTCTCTGACACCTCCCAACCATAAAGTCAGAGTCAAAGGGGAGAGATAACTGGGTGAAAGGCAAAGGAGATCCCACTGCAGGGATATTGCCAAATAGGTCACATAATCTCAGAAGCTGCTTTTTTATTGTGTACTTATGATTATTAGGTTTCTTTTTTGTGATTTTAGATTTTTTTAGGCTTTCTCAATAAAGACTTTCCCATTAATTTGTTTAGATGCTACATGTATTATAACCAATGATGAAGCATACTAGTACTTTTCCGTTTTTGCTGGCAGTGAATGCCTAGGAACAGTAGAGTAAGGAGCTTGGGTCCATCTGAGAAGACAGAATCAAGGCCAGCATCTGTGTGTACACGTGTCCCTTGGGGACTGGCCATTCTTTTGTTCTCTTTTACACTTCTGTCAGTTTTTTAAATAATTGTATTTTAAGGAAAACAGAGCACATATGTTTCTAACTCATTTACACTTAAATTCAGAAGAGTCAGTTGACATCCAAAATAGTTTTTATGCTGTCTTAGAAAAAGCGACTTGAATTTAGCCCATAATAAATTATTTTGATCACTCTTGTCCTCCTGGCTGTACAGGGTTTGAGTCACTTTATTTATAGTAAATGGTTTCATAGCCCTAATTTTACTTTTTAATACATTAATCTGTGGTCAAAGCTTGTCAAACCTAACTATAATGTAATCTGCTCAAACATTTTTAAATACTTTCACATGTCCAAACAAAATAGACTGTGATTTTAGAAACAAAAAGACATTTGCAATGTGGAAAAACAGTCGCATGTAATAAAAAAATGTGTTTTCTGATTTTAAGTTTGGATTGATGTCTAAGCTTTACAGTTGTACAATAGCCTTTAGTCACTGTTATCTAATAACCTTTGGTTATAATTGCTAAACAATATAATAGTTTAAACTATTTTAATATTTTTGTCATATCACTGACAACTATGTTTATTTCATGTGGTTAAAAGATCTTCCACCCAAGCTGTTTAATTTTTCCTGAAATTCATAGAAAAATCTTATTAGTAGTTTTCATAATACCACTAACAATAATCATAGCAGTTTAGGATGTGTCTTTATACATTGATAACTCTAGTGTTATAGGTAGACCTTTTTTTCAGAAGTCTTATGCAGGGATTCAAATGATTACATGTCAAATCCCTCCAGTATTTCTATCTTGTAATTAATAAAAATTTATATGGTAATTATAGAGATATCCATATCTATATAAAGATGATTATGCAAGGTATAATTAACACAGTTGCCCCACGTAAACTGCAGAAGGTAAAACAAAGACCAGAGTGAAATTTTAAAAAAAGTTTTGTTCAGACATCACACAGAAAGAAAATAGATACTTTTCCAGCAGTGAATCTCAGCTAGTATTATATATTAAAATTCCTTATTTCCAAAAATACCCAGGGGCAGTTAAATCAAAATCTTTGGGGGTAGGTCCCAGGCATCAGTATTTTTTCAAAGCATGTTATATGATTTTTATATGAAGATAGATTTGAAAATCACTGACTTACAGGAATGACAATTGGAAACTAAACTCAAGCTGGAAGAGGTTTATAGGAAATATGAGCTAGGGTCAGGCTCTGGCTATAGGCTCACATATTTGAGTAAAGCATGTTGAAATACCTATAGTACTAAGTACTGGATCTTTTCATTGAAATGGAAAACTTGAATAATAGTTTTCCTACTTTGTATTGGCCTGATTATATCTTGGACTTGACAATGACATTATTTATTTTGCAAATGTTTATTGTGTTACAGGCAGTCTGCTGGGCACAAAATGACCTAGAACACGGAAAGCCCAACCAGGCCCCACAAATCATTTGCACTAATAAACATACAAACAATAATAATCTCATGGAGTTTTTGCCTGGGTAATTAACTTTTATGGTGGTAGCATTGCTACCATTCACTATTCTTACACTGCCAAGTTCTGTGATATATCTAGAGAGAGCCTTTGTAGCCACAGGGGATTGGTTTTAGATCCCTCATGGATACCAAAAACTGCAGATCTTCAAGTCCTTTATATAAAATAATGTATCCTTTACATATAACCTGTGGACATTCCTCCATATATTTAAAATCATCTTTATGTTACTTATAATACCTAATGCAATGTAAATGCTATGTAAATAATTCTAATTCCACATTGTTTTGGGAGTGAGGAAAAGAAAAAATGTACATATTCAGTACAAACACAATTTTAACATATTTTTGATCTGCAGTCAGTTGAGTTTGTATATGAGAAACCCTGGATACAGAGGCTAGCTGTATATAAAAATTTTAAAAAGACAGCCATAAGTCTACTTCCAGTATAAGTTTAGCTATGTTTAACAGTGATAAGAGTGGTAATGAAATAATAAACTTCACCTAACTAGTCATACTAGTAGTCATAGATGAAGTTAACTTTTGCATGACAGAAACAGGAAGAATGGGATAAATAGCCCTTTAAGTTCTTTAGGGTGGCATAGTGAGTTCTACCTTCTGGACTTTTTGGCTCAGGAATGATTTAATCTACAAGGATGTAGATCGTTGTAATTGTTGTAAAGTGTTGTTTGTTGGGGTTTCCCTAGAAATTACATGGAAAAAAGAAAAAAATTCTTCCCAGATTGCAGGTGAAAAAATGAGGATTTGGATGACTTTTCAAAGGAGGTGCTACTTGAGGTGAATTTTAATAAAAACATAACAATTAGTGAATAAAAAGAAATGTGTGGGTGGCGAGCAAGGAGCAGGTTTCAAGGCCAAACGAACATCACATGCAAAGAAACCAACATACGCCTACAGGGTTTTTGGGAATTTCCAAGTAATTTGGCATGACTGGAACACAGAAGGTATGGAAGGAGGGCTGGGATTAAAGCTATCAAGGTAGGTTTAAAATAAACTGAAAAGGCATTTGTAATCTATCACACAAACTTTGCTAATCTTTGAAGTATCTCACATATTGGAGAAACACTCAAAAATCATATTTTAGATGTAAAGAGTTGTTTTGAGAGAACTGAGAGGGATAGATTGGGAGTTGGGAGTGGTGGAAGATGCAGAATGTAGACCAATTGGAGGCTATTGGAAGCGAGAGGAAAGAGGGGCCTGAATCAAGAAATAGAGTGGGGATAGAGAGGAGGAAAACTACAAAAAATGTATTGATAAGAAAATACAAATTGTACCAAAAAATTAAAAGTGGTAATTAAAAAAAGAAATAATCTTGGTCATGGGGGCTGAATGAGAGGGAAAGGGGTAATTCCTAGGTTTCTTGATTGAACAACTAAAAAAACCCTTTTAGGGAAATAAGATATAGAAGAGAATTATTCTATTTGGGGAGTGGAAATGAATGCAATTTTAGATACAGTTTTAAGTTAGCTTGAGAAATAGAAATTGCCTTTAAAATTGTAAAACAATTTTTTTTGAAAACTCATTTAAGAACATCATACAAAAATAGCTGGTCCAAACTGGTCAAAAATGCCAGATTATAACAGGGAAGGAAAGACTAAAGAATTCTCCCAGACCAAAGATACTAGGAGACTTGACAGTCAAGCACATTCATGACCAGAATTTTCTTTCTCTACAAAAGACGTTATTGGGATTTTTAAAAAAATTGGTCTGTTGATTAACAACCAGTATATACAATACTAATATTATATTAATTTTGTTAATTGTACTGGTGTTACATAAGAAAATGTCTTTGATTTTTAGAAAATATACATTGAAATAGGGGTAAAAGGATGTCATACATACAACTTACTCTCAGATGGTTCAGGAAAAATGTATGTATGTAGAAAGACTGAATAATAATGGTATTATGCTGACATGCTAACCTTTGAGAATATAAGCAAAGAATACATAGGAATTATTTTTACTGTTCTTGGAATTTTATGTAAGGCTGAAATTATTTCAAAATTAAAAAATATTTTAATATAAATTTCTTTTGAAATATTAAAAACCCGCAGAGAAGCATAAAGAACAACACAATACCTATGTTTCCTTCAACTAGAATAAACAATAAAGGTTGTCCTATTTACTATAATTTTTAAAGCAAAATTTTACATCACAGCATGTTATGTAGAAATAAAATAGTACATATATTTGTGTAAAGGAGAATAATGGTAAAAGATGTAGACTAAAGTATGTTTAATCATCCCTGAAATTAAGAAATAATCAAGCCCCGGGGGTATGATTACTCCAGGGACTGGGGATGCTTACACTCTGGGCTTCAGCTTTACAGCAGATTTACTACAATAAAGCCCAAGCAGTAAAGCTAAAGCTTACTGCATAATTTATTTATCTGTGAAATGTCCAAGGGGCTAAATTGTTATTTCACTTTTTATAGAAAGCAAACATTACCAGTTCTTTTCGTATATCAGACAACCATAAGAAAGTGCTTTATCTGTCTTGTTGTTTTGACTTGATTAAAATCCACATAGAAAAGCCACTTCAAAGGTGCCACTGGATCTGTAATGGGCTATTCACACAAACCTGTCAGAATCCTCTGGGAAAAAAAGCAGTAAATAGTAAACATGAGTAAATATTGCCAGGACATGTGATATAAAATACTAAAAAGTATAGTTATAGCCAGGTTTGGAACCAAGATTTAACTTTTGCAGTGGTCTTCCTGTTTTCGTAGGGACTGCACTATCTAGGAGGAGAAGAGGCAATGCCCAGTGCCCTTTTGCTCAAAATGGAAGTCAAGAAACTTGAGTAGAATAAGACTGAAAGGCACAGAAGGGACACTTGTCCTTTCATGGTCTGGCCTTCAACTATCTTTATTCAGATACTCATCTTTAAGGTCTTTAATCTTACTTTCCTTGGTAAATACAAGAAAAGAGAGATGAAGTGTAGGGATCCAAGACCAAGCAACAAATCAAAACAGCATAAACACAAAAACAAATGGAATACATCCATGTGGCCTCCTGAGAATGAGAGATTGTTCCCAGGGCCGGATTATGGAGCATAAAGGTCAGTCCCACCTGGCAAAGAAGGAACTGAGATCCTGGGAGTTGGTGGAGCTGGCTCACCCATATCCACTCTGCTTCTCTTTTATCACCCACACTCTTTCCTTTTATAGCTCCCTGCTCTCTCTCACTTTCCATCATTTTCCTGACCCCTTTCAAACTAACCAAAAAAAATAGGTTAGTTCTCAATGCATTGCACTAAGGAGAAGGTAGTGATTTGTGCCTTCGTTTGTCTCTGGGAATCTGTTTGCCACCTTTCCCAGATGTCTTCTTTTGCATCCTTCTTTGGTCAGACAGAGAACAAATAACAGGTCATGTAGTAATGATGTTTCCCCTCTAATTTCTTCGATAGATTTAAAAAAAAGATTTTCTTTTGCATTTTGAATGTCTCCCCACATTACGTGCATCAGTTGTGATTAAGACTTTACAGCCTGAGCAAATAAATTTATTTTAATAGCTTTTATATCCCTTCATGGAAAAAAATACCATCATTACTGAATGCTTTGTCTTCTCTTTTTACTGAGGATAAACATAGCTAGTAGAAAAAGGAAAGTATCATAAAGATTTAGATGAATGTAGTAGGGAAAAAATCACTTACAAACACAAACAATAGCTACTAATATGATCACCTCAACGATGCTTATATGCCAGATGTATCTGTATATCCCTGTTGCAGTGCAGACTACAACCCAAAAGATTTTTAGAACCTGTAGCCTCCAACCTCCAGGGGATAATATTGTCAAATATTTTATATTTCATTAAAAATGAAATTTTCATTAAAAATTAAAGAATCATCCAGTAAAATTATGATAATTGTATTTGTGTGGATGCTTTTCTAGAGAAATATTGGGAACATTTAGCTAAATATGAATAGTATTTATCCCTAGGTGCTGGTAATTTATATGATTTTCAAAAACTTTATTCTTCGTATTTTTACACATTATAATGTTTTATATTAGGTGTTATTTTATAATTGAGAAAAGTTATTTTTTTTTGAAACTGAAAAACAAATGTTTCAAGATTCATTATTTTTCAGAGTTCAAAGTTATAATGTAAGTCAATTTTTAATAAATTAATATTGCAATTAATTTTAATTACTCAGATATTTAGCGTTTTAAAATATTAAATGTTTGTGAAATTCCTGATTAAATTCAGCTTCCAGTGTGCAAGTTGAGTTGCTATAGTGACATCACTTTGTACTTGCATCTGAATGTTCTTATTATAGGTTGATAACTTCATATTCTCTCATTCCCATTGAACTTTTAAGAGATGGTTTTGATTACCTGCTATGAGGCCCAAAGGACTATTGCATCACTCTTTCAATAGACAGCCCACCAATCAAATGCAGTGAAAATAAATCCCCACTGAAATGAAGAGTAGAATCCAGACAGATTTCAGCCCCCGTCTTCTCCCACCTACCATCTGGACTTCCCTGCAGCTATGGGAGCAGCAAGAGAAAGCAAAGAAGAGCACCACCCCCAACCCATTAATCGTGAAACCACTAGATGCAGATCCAGAAAAAGAGATTCCAGTCAAGATTTTCTTTCATTTTCAACACCTTGTTGGAATGACATGAACTCTAAGAAATTCTCTAAGTCCCTTTACGTTCTACAATTGATGAAACAAAAAATAATCAATATGAAAAAAAACCAAGCTTTCAAATTGAGTGTTTTTTCCTGTCTTACCAGGAATAGGACTTCAATTTAGATCAACTTTATGATGGCAGATGTAGGAATAGATTGCCATTGTTCAGCTCTTCCCCTACCCCTCCTCCATTTTAAATATTTTAAAGCTCTGATGTCCTTCTTCTCAAAACATCTTTCAGCTAAGTTAGTGCTACCACATCATTTGGTATGGCTCTCTCTGGCACTTGGTCCATCAATCATTCTGTCTCTGTCTCTCTTTATCATTCTCTCTTCTTTAAATATTCTTTCTCCATTAACTGCTCATTCCTGTTCATAAACAAGTTCAGCTCTTTCCATGCTAAATAATTTTGAAAAAGTCTTAACATTATCTCTCACTTCAGCTGTGCTCTCATTTTTCTCTTCCTTCTATTCCCACTTCACCTCCTATCCCTACCTGCCTTGCCACAAGGCAGTTCCTTCTGTTGTCCTCTGCTGAAGCTGCTGTCCTTATGGTTGGCAATGACCTTATGAACACTAAATCAACCCTTGTCTTCCAGGTCCTTGCCATTCTGTTTAATTGTATTCATTTTTTTCTGTCGTAAAGTTTACTTTTATCAGTATTGTGAACTTTAAATTGTATTGACTTTTCCGTATTCCACTAGACCTTTACTAGGTAAAGATACTGCCTAGCTCTAAATATTGGTGTTCAAGGTCTCATTTTTCATTTTCTTCCTCTTCCTGGGCACTTCAGCCAACTGCTACTGCCACCTACATCTATATACCTTCATCTCTCTTCTAAGCTCTACATCTATGTTTTATTTTCAATTGGCTATTCACTCTTTCCTTGAACATCCAAGGAATGTATACATTGCACCAAATAGAAACACAAATAATTAGCCTGACTACTGGTTTCTTTTCATTTATGTTCTCCTCTTCACAGTCCATCCTTTGTTAAAAAATACAAATCCTATCATTTTAATCCTCTGATTTAAAATTTCAGGGTCTCCCTATCACCTAAACAATAAAATCTAAAATGCCAAATCCTTGCTTGCAGAGTTACTTTTTCTTCAGTCTACTTCTCCTGCTTTATTTTCTTCCTTTCTCCTTTTATGCTGCCAACCTGCCAAAGAACTGTGTACATGAGGTAGTCCATTGCCACATCATGCCAAGAATATAGCTGGGTTTTTCATGTGCTTTTCATGGGCTTTTATTTAAACACTCAAACATCTCAAGCACTTCTTCCTAAGTTAATATTTTTTCTGGTTTTATTACTCCATGCTCCCATGTGTTGATTTATTTTATAGCAAGGCATTTATTAGTACATTTTAGGTATACATAATAACGCACATCATAGGAAATGTGCATGTGTACATGATACATTCCACCTCAAGATTTCTAATATAACATTTTTACTGTGTTGCAAACCTTGGGTTAACATGGAAAGTAGAGAGCTATTGCCTGTGTCTAACACAATTTTTTGATACACAGCAAAATTCTTCAAATGTATAATGAAGTGATAAGTGAACTAACTATAAATATACACTGAACAAATGTGGGTGGACAACAAAATGAGAAAGTTTGGAGTTTAAGTGAATAATCATGATTTCTTGTCCACTTGAGTACATCATTTCCATGGAACATGCATAACAAGTATGATTAAGATGTGCCCTAATATGACTCCCTGCTTTCTTCCCAATCCAAATGCTGTGAGCTGGGTTTGTACGCTTTGGAAACTGCCCTCATCCCACATTCTTCAGCTTGCATTTCTCTCTCTAGGAGCCCTTTCTTCTCTTGGATATTCTTCTCACCATTCAGTACTTACCCTATGCCCCAATATTTTTCTTAGCGGAGCATATGATTCTGATTATTAAACTGAAAGATTTCCTTTATATTTGTTGCAGCCTAATGGTAGTGGAGTGACTAGATGTATTCAGGTTTTATTCATTTACTGGATGAGACAAATATAGGATGGCATATATGATAACAGTGAATAATCTATATTGATACATCCCTAGCAAAAAAACTGGTGTATGTTTTTCACATCTTCTGTTTTCCTTATAATCAACCTAGGATTCTATATCCAGAAACTGAAGAAATATCTACTTTACATCTAATCATTTTAGCTTATGACTCCTAATTCATGGAATTTAAAGAAAACTAGAACCTATTAGTTGCTAAATGTGAGGAAGTTTTAAATTTTTGGAGTGTTATGCCACTCCAGCTATATACTATCTGATTTGTTCCTTTTAAATGTCAGAGTTATATGATTTTGGGGGAATATGGCTGTCAGTATAAACTGTTTTAAAAGCAAATACTCATCATCATACTAGGGACATTGACTGATCAAATGGTCACAACTGCTTAAGTAACTGCTAAATATTAATAAACACACTTTATAGAAGTAATTACAAACTGAAGTAGTTATGAACAAAGGTAAAGCTCCTTAAGTGAATGTCAATTCCATCTTCCACATGAAGCAAGTGTTTTACATCTTTAAAGCAATATAAAAAAGCACAATTACAACATGTTGGAACAACTTTTAATATGTTTCTAGTATATAGATACAGGACAGATAGAGCTTTCATTTTTCTCAGTTCAACTACATTCTTTAGGACAGATTTGTATGAGACGTTTCTGTGTAGCTATACTATTTTTAAATCATCTTTTTTTCTGTCCAAAAGACAGCATCCAGTACTGAAGCCATTGTATTAGACTTTAGTATTCATTAGTATGCTACCATTGAACCAGTGACAGGGCCAATCAAGAGCCCTAGCAGCATGAGGAAAACGTGGCATCATGCACATGACCTTGTCAGAAAATTGAGCTAGATAGCATAGATGCTACTATATGTTTTGCATTAAAGTTTGAGAGCTAGGAGAATGAAAACTATAAAGTTAGTAATTTAAGGCTGTTTTAGGGGTGCTAATATAAGAAATACTAAATACAGTACTAGTATAGCTTTACATATTGAAAAAGTGGATTAATAGGAATGAAAATGGAAGCCTGAAGAAAATAAAAGATATCTCCAGAGATCATTCTGAGGGGATTTAGGGAAGCATGATACAGAAAAATTTCATTCCTGAGTGATGGTGGAAAGATATTACAGATGGTTCAAACTGCCTAAGGCATATATATAAAATTATCACACTGTTTATCATAATTGTATACAATTAAAAATAATACTAATAATTATAAATAATAATAATTAGAAAAAAGACAAGAAAAAATATGAAGGTTTGGATCAAACTATTATTAGTAGTAAATTCCAGGTAACAAATTTGTATTTAGTCTTCTATTAGAAAATAGGGTAGTCCCTAAGATGTTTATGTAGAGATGTATTATCACAGCTATACTTTAGAAAAACTGTTTCAGCATTATTTTTACAATACATTTAAGAAACTTTTAGATGAGTAATTATTGAAAGAGATCAAGTGAATAATAGTGAGGAATTAAGCAGGAGCAGTGACATAATATTTTCAATTAATAAATATATCTGCATATATAATATAATGATTTGCATTATAAACAAATCAAATCAAATACATCAAATAAATCAAAATAAAATAAATAAAGCAAATCAAATAAACAAATTAAATAAAAGAAAATATTTATTCAGTATCTCCTTACTTAAAACCCAGGCAAGACCCACCACTACAAAAAATATTAAGAAAAAAAGATTATATTAAAGGTGTATTATAGTAAAGATAAAATTCAAAAATTATTCTATCATTACTGACACTCAAGATATTGGCAAGTACAAAATAAAACAAAAACAAGACCTAAAAATCTCACAGTATTTCACAAAAAGTAGATATACATTAAAAGTAATCTAAAGAAAACAGATCTCTGCCAAAATCCAGAGTGGAAAGTTGTGTTATGGCATCACTACTAGTTATCACCTCAGTAGCATTTCTCCCTTCCTTTCTTAGTAACAGAATCTCCAAGCTTATCAGGCATGTGATCACACAGACCAACCCATCCTGTGTAGTTACAAGGGGTCATGTCATTAAATTTTGACAAATGAACAACTTCTAGAAAATACTGTACCCTTAAATGTCAAATGTAGCCCTGTGGCCACTTCACCTTACATTATCTTGCCTGTAGTACTCATGGCTGGAACTTAGGCAGCTACATTAAACCAAACATGAAAGCCAGTATTATGATGGCAAAGCAAAAATCAAGAAGTCTGGATCTCTGAGGATCATGAAGTCACTATATTAGTCATGAACATTTATGAGTTAAATAATACCCCCATCTTGATTAAACTATTGTTGTGTTGGTGTTCCCATTGTTTGTGGCCAAACCAAATCTGTAGAATTTAATATTGTTCTGACACCTTACATTACAATGCCATAGTAAGGGAAAGAATCCAGGATGTGGGATATGGTTCTAGGACAATCTTCACTGTACAACTGCTTTAGGCAGGTAATAGATGGGGACTGGGTGAAAGACAGTAGGAAAGGAATTTATTTTGTATTAATGTGCATATCCAGCCCTTTATTCTTGACATCTTCACTATTACAGATACACTGCTTCTCTTGCTGATCAAACTGGTGTATGTAACAAATGATGACTTGCATTTCCACAAATCAATGTACACAATAAAGCTCCAACATTGGTATATGCACATGTTTTACAGGTGGCATTGCTGCCTGGAAGCAGCCATACATTTAGAAGAGGGTTATTTTCATGATATTCTGGTAACCTAGCTCAGAATTTTAGAAAAGTTCTCTCCCTTCTATAACTCATTCAGGAGGAATGAATGAAAAAGAAATAGAAAGGTATACAAGCAATTAAGAGAGAAGTAGATTATTTAAAATATATTATACTTTCTTTTACTCAGTTTAAATGTGTGAATGGGACTTCCTCACACAACTCCAAACTATCTAGACTAGAGGATTAACTAAATAAATGTTTCTTTCAATGTACTTGGGATTGAATCCATAGACTTGCACATGATAGGCAAGTGCACTAGTGCTGAACTATTATCTGCAGCCCACCCCAGCCTCCTTTCTGCGACAGTTTCAATCAATTATCTAGGCTAGCCTTGAACTTGTAATTCTCCTGCCTCAGCCTCCTGAGTAGCTGAGATTATAAGGGTGCACCATTGTGCTGTGGTTTAAATATTTCTCCAATTTAGGATCATGTGCTGGATGGCTTTGACCAAAGCATAGCAGACTGAAGGGGCCTGGGCTTGTTGATTAGCTGGTAATTAGGGGTTCTCTAGCCAGGAGATGAGGTAAGCCTATTGGCACAGGAGAGTAAGTGGAAGGGAATAAGAGAGAATTCCAATACAGGTAAAAACAGCTTGTCTTAGTAAAGACATAGAATATCAAGCCAGGAGCAGGGAAAAGTTTGGGCAGAAGCTCTGTAACAGGGAGGTCTGTGAGTGAGCAACTAGGATGTCTCCTAGTGAGCTCTGCACTCCCTGAGTGATTCTGGAAACAAGCTGTTAGGAGGGCTGGCTGGCAGGTAGATTGGCCATGTGTGACAAGTCTCCAGCCAAGGAACTAGAGCTCAGGTTCCAGGAAGAAAGTTTTGATTGACAGGGGTAAATTTTAAAAAGCAACTCAGAGTTGGAAAGAAGACGAGGGATTGGTAACAAGGATACATAAGGCTGGATATTAAAACAAGGTCAAAAGTTCAAGGTTAGAGAGGCCAGCAATTAGGTAAACAAGCATCCTTTTATTCTTGGGACAAGAATGAGTTTCAAACTATAATGGCAGCAAACTGTCTTTCCATCCAGAACCTAGGGAGCTTTAAGGAGAGGTGGGGAGCTAATTACATTATATTGAACTAGAAGGACTCAGTGTGCAACCAGGCAACTGTTGCCCATTCAAACCGAGTCTAAGAAGTTGGTTTTTCTCTGGCTTTAGATGAACTTTCATTCAGGTACTGTTGACTTTTCTGGTCATTCTCAGAGCACCTTTAGGTCATCTTGGTCCCTAAATCACAGTTTTAATATAAAATTAAACAAACCCCATGTAATAGTGAAAAGTTCCAACTGTAAGAATGCCAAATCTTCTCTTCTCCTTAGTTTGAACCTGCTCAGGGGAGAGTGAGCCTCCTCTTCGTGGGTCCTATGCTTTTTTCTCTCTTCTACCAGCTTGCTAACCAACAGCTTCCAATTAAGGTGGAGATGGTGGGATTTGGAGAGAAGATGAGTAGTGGGAAATATTTTACTTGTCAGATGCTGTCAGAAAACTGAGGCTCTTGTTCTGGTAGCAGGTGTTCAAAGTATTATTTTTCTTTTAGGATATTTTTCAAAGTTCTTTGGAGAAAGCCCATTGCAGTGGACTATTTACTAGAGTTCCTATGGTGCAGGGAAATACATATCCTCTGCTCTTAGACATTCAGAATACAAGTCCAGGTTCTGTCTTTTGCAGTCACATAATATATTCAGGGAATCTTCCTGGAGGAGGTCAGAGCTACTCTACTTGCTTTTGCATCTTTCATTCCTCATCTGGTTAAAAGGAAACCCTTACACATTCTTTGTTCCCAGAACATTTGGGAACAAAAGACTCCCCCACCATATCACCTTCTCTTAGTTTTACCTCTGGAGAAGCCAGTCAGTCATCCAGCCACAAAGCATGCTACTTTTGATTTGTCTGGCCTAATACTGTGTCCATTGGGCCTTCCAAGTAGCAAAAGGCATGTTGAACTCTTGGAGTGATTCTTTTAATGCCTATTTTCCTATGTATAATAAGGGAGTGAAGATAGGAGACTTATAGGTCTCTGATAGCTCTCCTCTGAACTTCTTTCAAATCTCTTGCTTGTTTTTGCCCTTTCATATGTTCAGTGGGTTAGCACACACATAAAACTAGCTTTTGATAATCATTTTTACAAGTCCCATCTGATAATCGTACATCTCACTTCAAAATATGGCATAGTTTTCACATACTTATAAGGACTCATCCAAAGCTAAGTCTTTAATATTTCAATTTTAATATACAATTAGTCTAACAAGCATCTGATTTAATTTTTAAATTTAGGTTTTTTCAAGTTTAGATATTTCTGTTGGATTTTTGTTATTAGTGTTCCTAAAATAATGATTTGCTTATATCAACAAGCTTCATTGTAAAAGATGATGCCACCCATTGACTATGATGGGACAGCATGTTGAGATGTTTGTTAAAAGATTCTTCTATATCCTCATATACCTACACAGTATCCCTCGTAAACATTCACAGATGATTTTAAATATCAAGAAGCTACCTTTTGCTACAGAAAATTTGCTGAATATTCCAATAGTATATCTTTGCTTAATAGTCTTACTATTTTCACAAGGGGATTCTTTTTTTCTGGCCAAATTATTCTTGAACTAGGAATTTCACTACAATATCACTTTAACAAAATTTAATATGCTACATTTTATCTGTAAATAAGAATGGTGGGTGAGGTTGCACTTAGACAACATTCAAAATTTCCATTTGCTGACTTTTAGGAAATTTGCTTAAAAGTATTTTGAGTGTTTGCTATTAATCCATCTTATTTGTTTCAGAGTTAGCTATTGTTTTTATCCTATTTGTTTCATCTGCAAAGGTTTAAGCTGAAAATAAAGCCATTAAAAATGCTTGTTATATCTGTAGACAATTTAAGGAATATAACAAATAGGAAAATTCTCCTGGAAACTTTCACTCTTATTTATTTTCTATTTCAGTTTAACAGCAATATGGCACTGACTTGGCTCTGTTGTGAGGTTAGCTTTTTTTTTAAACAATAAAAAAAGTTATAGGTTTCCAAAGAAATTATTGTTTTAAAGGATAATTAGGGTAAAGAAATGATTTTGGAACTTTAGAAGTTAATATGCTATTGATGAACCCTGGTTGAGATCTTGAGATCTCTCTTATTTTTTATCTTTGGGAATAATGTCATTTCAGACATGTAAAATAACATTCAGTCTAATATCCTGTTGACAAGAAAGAAAGAGAATGAGAAATCTGCAGCATCTCTATCAAATACAAATTGATTGTTAATAGTAATAAAAACATTTCTTTATTCACGGAAAATAATTAATGAAATGTCTCTCAGTTAATGAGATAATTCAGGTATTTTGTATATGGTAACAGGAGAATAAAAATATGATGCTAATATCCTTTGTTTCTTAGATATTATATATGTCAAAACTGTATTTTTAAAATACCAAAGGATACAGGAACACTGTATTTATCGACTCTTATATATAAACATAAGAAAATTATTAAATATAAAGAAATCAAATCTTATTATGGGAGGGAAACAGGAAGAAACTGGGCATATTAGTTTGCTTTAGACAATCTCAAGGGAAATATGATAGCTGTTTTGTGTGTTGGTAGGATTATCATTCATAGAAGATACTGAGGTTTGCTGGTTTCTTAAGGAAAAAAGTCCATACATCTCACTTTGACACTCAAAATCTTACACAATCTGATTCCAAACCATCTTTCTAAATTATATTTATTCAATTGCAACCATATCCATTCCAAACAAATTATTTCTTACTCCTAAATTTTACCACGTATTATTTTCCTACTAGAATACATTTATCTTCTTTTCTACCTAAGTGACATTTATGGATTGGTTAAGAATTATCTTGGATTTATAAATATCTAACATCCCAGTCCATATCCATATCCTAATTGAAATGTCTAAAGGAATATAACAACAGGAAAAAAAATCTTCCTCGGGATTGGGAAATGTGGATGAATTCCTATACATGCTAGCAAATCTATGAATGTCCAATAGCTATTGTGCAGGTGGGCCAAGTAGAGAGATGACACCAAGACCAACATCCACTTTCCTAAGATTGCTGGTATTTTAAAAAACAAGGAGAGGAAATCCAAGATGTTTTTCATGAGACAAGAAAGAAACCTCCAAGGATCTCTTTTCTTATGAAGGTTCAACAGTATTCAAAAGTAATCAAATTAGTCACTTTCCTGTTGCTAGGAGAAAAAAAAAATACCCAGTACACACAATTTAAAGAAGGAGAAGTTAATTTTGGTTTACATTTTTGGATGGTTCAGTCCATGCATGAACAGCTGGCTCCACAACACAAATGGCATGGTGGAAAGGCACAGTAGAGGAAAGCTACTCAGAAAGCAAAAAGAGAAGGGAGGATCCAAGGACAAGAATACACCTTTCTACATCATGCTCCCATTCACCCACCCTCTCCAACCACACTCCACCTCCTAACATCACATTCCACTACAAACTCACCAATGGATTAATCCAATGATAAATATAGTTCCCTCATAATCTAATTACCTTCCAAAAGCCATGCTTCTGGTTTTCTGAGAAGATGGTGAAGTGGTGAACATCAGAGAAACTACCTCTCCGAGATTTGGTGTCCAGATGATGGAATTAGCAATATGAGGAAGAGAAGGAGAAAAATAGGTCCCTGAGACCCAGCAAGGATCTGAAGTGGAAACTGAAGCCCACAAAGAGAGCAAGGAGAGAGACTTCAATGAAGAAAAAGCAGGTGGGCAAGTGGTTCTTTCTCCCTGAGCCCTGACTCACTGTGTGGGAAGGGCAGCTCAAACCTAGACTCAAGGTGACTACTGGTGATCCCAGAGGCCCCCACAGAAAATGCACCAGTAGAACAGTGGACACAGTGGACTGAAGTGGCTGGTGAGTTATTTGGGTTCAGATATCCCCCAGGAGAGGGTGACTGCTCCATAACCATCTTGGAGAGGGGCAAATTGAGTTTGGAACTCAGAGCAGCATGTAGGCTGGCTCCATCAGGATGTGGTAGAACCAAGTTCAAGCCAGCAGGGGGCCCAGTTCAAGCCAGCAGGAGACACATGGAGTGATGCAGGCTGAACAAATTGGGTTCCAGACTCATAGCCAGAAACCAGCCTGATCTTCAGAACTAAAGGTACAGGCTTTGTGAAATTAATGGGTGGCTTGTTGGGATTAATCAACACAAATCTGGGCTCTGTGTGCCCAATTTGTCCACAGTGACAGCAGAGATATGCCTTGAAGTGGACATTTTTTTTCTTTTCTTGCTTTTTTTTCTTGTTTTTGTATAAATGTGAACATTATTTCTAGGGTTTTTTGTTGTTATCATTCTGTTCTGTTCCTATTTTTATTTCTTCCTTCTCTTTCCCTCTTGTCTTTTTCACCAGTTCCCCAAAGTTTGTGTAATCTTCCTTGCCTTTCAGCCTTGCTTCTTATTTCTTTGTCTTCTTCTATTTCTCTATTTTCCTCTTAACCTCTTTAAAATTTTCTCACCTGAGGGTAAAATAATCATACTGAGGGCATATTTGCTGTATACAATTTTCTGGTTTGTTTTAGATTTTGTTATATAAACACAAACCTAGTTCATATGCTTAAATGTGGCAAATTAATAATTACTATAGTGACCATTCTCTAGGCTGTGTTTGATGCTATTCTAATTTCTGATTGTACTACTTTAGCCAAGATGATATAATTGTTCTAATCAGTTGTTCTTCCTGGTACACCAAGACTGAGATTGCCTAAGGGTCAGAAACAATATTATAGGTGAGTACCAAAGAACCAGGGGCAAGGCCAAATAGGCAGCAACTTCTCATCCCCAATAAATTGAAGAGGAAAGATCTTGCAATAGACTCAAAACCCAAAAGCCCGATTATCCCTGGAAGTATCTCTGAGAAGTAGCCATTTCTTAAGGGTTCTAAATACTATTAAGAAAGCTACTTGCAATAGGCAATTTACAAGCATCCACCCAAGAAATAAGCTTTAAAAAAATAGAAAATGAGAAGACACTTAAACAAGATGCATCCCCAAACTTTCAGGTAACCAAAGGGAAACTCAGGGGGGCAATGAGGTGGAACATTTAAAACTCACCCACCTAGAAATGGCAAAAGTGGAACAGATGTGTCAACAGTGGAAATAACAGAGCAGAAGAATGAGGCTCTAGAAAAAATTGAATCAGAGATAGTTTCTCAGATAACTACAGAGATGATGACCATAATGAAAGATATGATTAATGACTGTAGAGCGGGTACAGATAAGAACAAAATAGAGAAGCTTAGGAAAGTGATGGAAACCATGAGTGCCAAACATAAGAAATGATATCCATAAAACAGATTCAAACAGATATCCAAGAGATTAAAAATTTCATTGAAAGTATATGCTGCAGAAGGAACCAATGTGAAGGCAGAATATCAGTTATAGAATATAGGATTGCAAAATAAAATAAAATAAAATAAAAAAAGAATATAGGACTGCATTTAGTTATAATTAAAAAAAATCTCTAAAAAAGTAACAAAGGACCATGAAAAATCAATCCAACAGCTGCTAGATGATACAAAGAAGAATAACATATGATTGATCTGAGTCAATTAAAAGCAGGAAATAGTGCAAATGACATTTTAAAAAAACCTATTTACAGGGCTGGGGATTTAGCTCAGTGGTTCCGGCGCCTGCCTTGAAAGCACAAGGTCCCAAGTTTGATCGCTGGTACCAAATAAATAAATAAATAACCTACTTACAAAAGTAATGGTAGATAACTTCCCAAGCAAGAAAAAGAAGTTGACATACAGGTAAGAGAGGCATATAGAACTCCAATTAACCATGATCAAAAAATATCTACACCAAGGCAAATAATAGTCAAGATTTCATAAATTTAACACAAGAACAGAATACTGAAAGCTGTTATAGAAAAGAAAAAAATAACCTATAAAGGAAAGTCCATTAGAATCACAAATTCTCAAATCTAGGAAAGCTTGGAGTGAAGTATTTCAAGCCCTAAAAAAAAACAACCTCCAACCCAGATTGATGTACCCCACAAAAGTATCTTTCAAAATTGATGGAAAAATAGGATACTTCCCTCAAAAAGGACACCAGAAGAAATTCATGACCACCAAACTAGCACTCCAAAATGTTCTGAAGGATATTCTAAAAAGAGATAAAGACTACCACTCCATGAACCCCAACACAATGAATCTACCAGGCAAGGCAAACAATTAAACAGAGCAGGAAAAAGGAGGAACCAACAACAAGAAAATAACATGACAAGGATAAGTTAATACATATCACTTATAACCATCAATGTAAATGGTCTCAATTTATCAATCCAAAGAAACAGACTGGCAGAATGGATCAAGAAGCAAGATCCAACAATATGCTGCATACATGAAACACATTTGATTCAAAAGAAATTTATAGGCTGAAAATCAAAGAATGGAAAATAGTATTCCATGTGACAGGAACCTAGAAAAAAGCAAGGGTAGCTATTCTATTTGCATACAAAGTGGATTTCAAGCCAAGATTGATTAAGAGAGACAAAGAAAGTCATTACCTCCTTGTAAAGGGAATAATCCAAGAGGAAGAGATAAGAATCATAAATATATATGCACCAAATACCAGTGCACACAACTATATAAAACAAATATTAATGGACATGAAAAATCAAATATACATTAATATAATTATAATAGGGCAGCTCAATACCTCAGTGTTACAAACAGATCAACTAGACAAATTAACAAAGAAATATCAGAACTGAACCAAACTTGTCAACAAATGGATTTACTAGATGTTTACAGAGTGTTCCACCTCACATCAGAATACACATTCTTCTCAGCTGCAATATGGGATGTTCTCCAAAATAGACCATATACTAGCTCATAGAACATGTTTAAGTAAATGCAAAGGAATTGAAATTATCTCATGAATATTATGAGATTATAGTGCAATGAAATTGGAAATCAAGAGAAAAAGAAACCATAAAAACTGCTTAAAAATATGGAAATTAAATAATACCCTCAAGAACAACCTATGGGTCACAGAGGAAATTTACGAAGAAATTAGTGAGTTTCTACAACTAAACTATGATGCCAATACAACCACAGATCTTATGAGATGCGATGAAAACAGTCCTACTAGAGAAATTTGTAGTGGTGAATTCCAACATCAGAAAAACGGAACGACCTCAAATAAACAATCAAACATTCAACTTCAATCTTCTAGAAAAAGAAGAGGAAGTCAAGGCCAAAACTTGTATGAAGGAGAAAATTATAAAGATCAGAGTAGAAATTAATGCAATAGAGACTAAGAAAATAATAGAAAGAATAAATGAATCGAGTTGGTTCTTTGAAATTTTAAGTAAAATTGGTAAACCATTAGCCGATCTTATCAAAAAAGGAAGGACTCAAATCCACGCAACTAGGAATGAAAAGGGTGAAATCACATCAGATCCTCCAGAAATTCAGATTATCAGTATCTACTTCGAGAACCTGTATTCTAATATGATGGGAAACACTGAAGAAATGGACAAATTCCTGGATACATATGAATTACCAAAGTTGAACGAAGAAGACCTAAAAATTCTGAACAACCCAATATCAACCAAAGAAATTGAAAATGTAATTAAAGACCTAACAACAAAGAAAAGTCCAGGGCACAACAGATTCACTGCCAGATTCTACAAGAAATTTAGAGAAGACTCAATGCCGCTACTTCTCAAACTCTTTAATGAAATTCAAAGTATTTAATGAAATACTCCCAAATTCATCCCTGGAAGCAAGCATTGTTCTGATACCAAAACCAGAGAAAGATCCAACCAAAAAAGAGAACTACAGGCCAATCTCCCTAATGAACATAAATGCAAAAATCCTCAATAAGATGCCAGCAAACAGACTGCAGAAAATCATCAAGAAGGCCAAAGTAGGATTCATCTCAGGGGTGAATGCTGGGATGGTTCAACATACACAAATCAATAAATATAATACACCACATTAACAGAGCCAAGGTCAAAAATCATATGATCATCTTAATAGATGCAGAATAAGCATTTGACAAAGTTCAACACTCATTCATGATAAAAATGCTACAGAAAGTTGGAATAGTCTTTATCTCAATCTGATAAAAGCCATATATGACAAACCAACAGCAAACATCATACTAAATGGTCAAAAACTAAAAATCTTCATTCTAAAATCAGAAACAAGACAAGGATAACCACCGTCACCACTCTTATTCAATATAGTTCTGGAAACCTTAGCCAGAGCAAGTAGATAAGAGTAAGAAATAAAAGGTATAAGAATAGGAGAGGAAGAAGTTAAATTATCATTATTTGCAGATGAGATGATACCGTACATAGAAGACCCCAAAAACTCTACCAAAATGCTTCTAGATTTAATAACCAAATCCAGTAGTGTCATAGGATTCAAAGTGAATACTAAATCAATAGCATTCCTGTACACAAATAAAAAAAACTCACTGAGAGAGAAATTAGGAAAACCCCATCTTTCACAATAGCACCCAAAAATATTAAATACCTAGGAATCAATCTAACAAAGGAAGTAAAAGGCCTTTACATGGAAAAACTACAGAACTCTGAAAAAGTATATCAAAGAAGATAAAAGAAAATAGAGAGATATTCCTTATTCTTGAGTAGGAAAAACTAATATAGTGAAAATGGCCATGCTTTCCAAATTGTTATACAGATTTAGTGCAATCTCAATCAACATACCAATAGCATATCTCACAGAATTAGAGAAAAACAATCCAATTCATTTGGAAACAGAAGAGACCTAGGATAGCAAAAGCAATTCTGGGAAACAAAGGGAAGGCAGGAGGCAACAAAATCTACAACTTGAAATTATACTACAAAGCTACTGTAATAAAGACTGTAGAATACTGGGAAAAAACAGGCCTAAGTATTGATGGAATAGAAACAACTTTAAACATACTCAGCTACCTTATCCCTGACAAAGGAGACAAACGCCTTCACTGGAAGAAAAATAACCTCTTTAATAAATGGTGCTGGAAAAATTAGCTTTCCACATGCCAAAGATTAAAACTAGACCCACATTTTTCATCATGCACTAAACTAAAATAAAAATGGATCAAAGATCTAAGTATTAAAACAGAAACACTAAATATGTTGAAAGAATAGGTAGAACTCTTGAAGACATTAATGTTGGCAAAGACAGCATGAACAAAAC
Organism: Heterocephalus glaber; assembly: GCF_000247695.1. Next base: position 1,262,184 of record NW_004624827.1, on the reverse strand, counting down.
CAGGATCTCACAGGAAATATCAGAAAGAATCAACAACTGGGATCTGGGATCTCATCTTACTAAAAAGCTTTTGTACAGCAAAAGAAACTACCATTAGAATGAAGAGACAACCCACAGAGTGGGAAAAAAATTTTGCCAGTTTTTCCTCAGAACAATTCTTCCTTAATATCTGGAATATATAAAGAACTCAACAAAATCAGACCCCCAAAATTTAGAGACCCAATCCAAAAGTGAGTATTCGAAATAAATAGACACTTCTCAGATGAAGAAGTAGAAATGACAAATAACATGTGAAAAAATATTCAACATCACTGGTCATTTGAGAGATACAAATTAAAACAATGCTGAGATTCCATCTCACTCCAGAAAGAATGGCTGCTATCAAGAAATGAATGAATAGCAAATGCTGGTGGAGCTGTGGGGAAAAAGGAACCCTTCTCCACTGTTGGTGGGAGTGTAGACTGGTACAACCACTGTGGAAATCAGTGTGGAGATTCCTCAAAAAACTAAACCTAGAGGTTCCATTTGACTCAGCTATTCCTCCTTCTTGGTATTTTCCCAAAAGAATTAAAAGCATCATACCACAGTGATATATGCACTTTAATGTTTATAGAGGCATACTTTTAATAGCTAAATCTTGGAAAAAGCCCAAATGCCCATCTACTGATGAATGGATAAAGATGTGTTATTTTCTACAATGGAGTACTACTCTGCTATAAAGAAGGATAAGCCTGAGACATTTCCAGCTAAACGGATGCACCTTGAGACCATACTTTTAAATGAGATAAGTAAGACACACATGTTTAAATATTGCATTGTTTCTGTTATGAGAAACTGAAAGTGGAAATAAGGACCAAAATGTGTGATAGATATAGGGAAATGGGAAGAAAATGTTCAAATGAGAAAAGGAATAGGGAGGGGAGAGAGGGAAAGGGAAAAAGGGACAATCAAAAAAAGAGAACAGAAAAAAATCCCTATGATGAATGTTATCATTACGTATATCTAAAATGTAGCAATAAAGGTTTTGCTTAAAAAAAAAAAGCCTTGCTTCTGAACACATAGGCATTGGGGACACATTTTAGATCTAAATGAAGACAGTAACTGTGATTGGATTTTTCAGAGTTCCGCAAATCCTATTTCAACTAGAAAACAAGAGTGACCACCAGGGAGGTAGTCTTGACTAGACTGAGCATGGAGAACATGTTAAATAGAAACCTATATTCAAAATCCTGGTCCATTCTACCTGACTTGAAAGTGACTAAGCTATGACAATTACAGCAGTATGTTTTGCTGCCACAATGATATTCATAAACAAACTTAAATAGGGCTGGGGATTTAGCTCAGTGGTTCTGCCGCCTGCTTCGCAAGCCCAAGAACCCGAGTTTGATCCCCGGTACCAAAAAACAAACAAACAAAACCCTTAAATATAATTCAAAATTAAATATAAATGTAATTCAAAAACAAACTTAAGTATATATGAATTTGGTTAGTTTCTTTTAGTCTCAGTATCCTCAGCTGTAAAACAGAAATGATGATAATGATGACGATGATGATAACACATAATACAAGATAATAAAAACATTGTGATTTTAAGTATTTAATGCAAGTTAAATGATTAGCTATAAGCACACAATATTTCCTCAGATTAAAATTATTATTGTTATAACTTTCCATCATCACTTTTATATAGTAAAATTAGAATTTTAAATCACTTAGGAAGTGATTCTACAATGTTGATTTGAGAATGTGGGAGAAAACTGAGTTTGACATTACCTTTCAAAATGCTTTTGGTAATTGTTAGTGATTAACTAACATTAAATTGAAGACAGCCTTTTTAAGCAAACACCAGAGAGAGAATACTTAAGGAATATACCTGACTTGCTCTAAAAATTAAAATTTAATTAACAAAAATATATTAAGCAAAACAGAATGGCAACAATGTGAGGAAAACATTTTCAATATAAGCTGGGAATATAAATGTTTTATTAAATATATAAAGAACTTATTATTTAATAAAAAAATTACAAACACATTAGAGAAAATCATGGGAAAAAAGATTTAAGTATGCCTGAATGCATTCAATAAATATTTTTAAGTGACTATTACATGCTCTGTACTAGGAACTAGGAGATAGTAGTAAAAATGAGGAATAAGTTTATTTATCTTTATGGATCTTTTGGAAAATTGATAAAAGCAGAAACTAATTATCAATAAACATATGAAAAAATTTTCCACAGTACAAATCAAAGAAATTAAAATTAAATCAAGATAAAATCTTTCACCAATCAAATGTCTAAGAATAAAAAAGAATATATTGTGTTCACAATATTGCTGGTGAGATCATAAGTTGGAGGCATTTTCTTTGAAGGCAATTTGGTAATATTTATCAAACTTGTTTCCAAAATTGTTTTATCTAATAATTCAAATTCTCAGACATTTTTAGGATGTAATCAGTGGTCCATGTAAAATTTTGCTTATGAGGAAAATTGCTGTTTTATTTTTAAAACAAAGCTAGTATTTTATTTCTATAAACATATAGCTTAAGTAAACTACCTACTTGCAAAATAGACTACCAGATAACTCAGTAAATATTTTAAAAGTAAAATTACAAGTAAAAGGAAATTCTTGAGGTTCTACAAAATTTAAAAAGTTAATATTTACAAAATATCTGGATCTTCTGAGATGAAAAGTTTTATAGCATAGAAAAAATATTGAAAAATGTTCACAAAAATAGTAACTATTTTTATCCTTGGGTCAAAGTTCAATATATAATTTTTTATTGCTTTATGTTTTTCATACTTTCCAACAACCTATACTGAATATGATATTTTACAATCAAGAAGGAAAGTAATAAGCAATTCAGTCATTTCTTACTGTCCTAAAATGTTCCTTTTTCCCTTTCCATAATGCCAAGTAAGAAAAATTATATTTATTGCTGCATTCTTATGCCATCAGCATAAAATCTTTGCATATGTCTTTTTTCCAGTCAGGAATAGGTAATTTTACAAGATGTGTTGGGCCATGCCTGTAATTCTAGCATTCTGGGAGGCTGAGGCATGCAGATTTAAAGTTCAAGCCCAGCCTGACCAACTCAGGGACTAAGAAAGACTGTCTCAAAATAAAAAATAAAAAAGGGCTTGGAGTGTAGCACCATGTGAAGGCCCAAGGCCCTAGGTTCAATGCCCAGTACTAAGAAAGGAAGAAAGGAAAGAAGGAAGGAGGGAAGGATAGAAAGAAAGTAGGAAAAAAGAAGGAAATAAAGAAGGAAGGAAGTAATTTTCTGTATTATTTCTCAAATCGAGTTCTCCTTTTCCTAAAGGTATTATCAACTTTTAGATAGCCATGGTTCAAATTTAAAAATGAAAATCTGTTCATTTCTATGATTATCCCAGAAACATGCAAATTTTATACACTGATATAGCTTCTAGAAATATTAATTTCTATTTATGAACATAATTAACAATAACGAAGACACTTTAGAGACAACGTAGGGGTATTTATTCCCATTTCTCTGCTGAAAAAAGTGAGCCCAAGGGAAGTAGTTTTCTCATTGGCACAGAGATAAGAAGAGCCAAGATCTGAACCTGTCTCTTATTTTAAAACTCATATTCTTTGCCACAATTTCTGTTTTGAACAGAAATATAAAATATTATTTGCCTGTTAATTTGAATTAGTTTTATGTTATAGCTCATGAAGCTTCAGTGATAGTAGGAAAAACACTCCAGTAAGATGTAAGGAAAATTTTTTTTTCTGGCAGGATTGTGATTTAGTTTCATTATACAGTATTTATTGAGTCAGAGTAAGTACCAAGCTCTTGTGAATAAAGAGCAAAGTAGATCCTGAAACCTAGAAATAGGAAATATAAAAACAATACAGCTATTAGTGCTTTTAGTACTTTAAAACATGTAAATCTTGATAAGCATTCATTGTGCACACACAGATAAGACTGCATACATATATATATATATATTACTTTGATAAGTCTTAAATTTATTCTTAAAATTTTACATATTTAAAAGGATGACACTATTGAGGAATTTTCCTTAAAATATTTCTGCTTATGAATATGAAATATTTATTGGTCTTCTCCCAAATGTTCACCCAATATTCAAATTGCCATTACTAGGTAAATTTCAGAAACAAAGGTCCTTCCATTATGAGCTGTATTATACAATGTTGGTATTCTTAGATTTCAAGGCACAGACAACAAATCTAATTGACTTATGCAAAAAAAAAAAAAAAAAAAAAAGGACAGAAAAAGAAGAAAAATTTATAGGGAAAGAGTAGCTTCCAGAGGTGAAATAAAAGTTGAAGTACATGTACCAACTCTTCACAGGGAATGTTAGCATTACGTTCTGCAAAAATGTACTAATATAAATAGAAATTTAAAAAAGAAATTAAAATAAAAAGGGCAAGAATTGGGGCAGCTCAAGGAATCACAGGATGCTTGTACAAGCCTATTTGCTGCCAGGGGAGGTAAAAGCATTTTGATTTGCCTCTTATCAAATTGTATATAATAAGGAATAAGTAATTTTCTTAAGATACAATAGGAATTCCTCACACAAATAAGGCAAATAAGTACTAAAAGCCAAAAATGTTGCTATTTTAATGATAGATGAAAACAAAATTATGCACATTAATGAGGCATTCTGTGACATTTCAATATATGTATACATTGTGTAATGTTTAAGTCAACTTAAACAATCTTATCTACTCAAATATTTATCATTTATTTATGTTGAAAGACTCAAATTCCTTTCCTCTAGTTTTTTAAAATACACAATAGCACACAATTGGTACCCACAGTCATTCTCATGTTCAATAGCACACTAGAACATCTTGGTCCTAACTTTGGTCCTAACTTTGTACCCATTGATCAACTTTCCTTATTCCTCCTTCCTTCCTACTTATCCTAGCCTTTGCTAACCACCATTATGCTCTCAATGTCTCTTAGAAGACTTTTTTAGATTCCACATGAGTATATGCCTCTTTCTGTGCCTGACTTATTTCACTCAATATAATCTAGTTCCATCTGTGAGGATTTCATTCTCTTTATGGATGAGTAGTATTCCATTGTGTATATGTACCACATATTTTTCATCCGTGCATCCAGTGATGGACAGTTAGATTGTTTTCATTTATTAGTTATTGTGAATAGTGCTGCAGGAATCATGGGAATCCAAAGTCTCTTGAACATAAAGATTTCATTTTCTTTGGACATAAAGCTAGGAGTTGGATGATGGATCATATACATTTTTACTTTTTTGAGAAACTTCCATATTTCTTTCCATAATGGCTATATTAATTTACATTCCTACCAACTGTGTGCAACAGTTCTCTTTTCTGAACATCTTCATGAGTACTGGTTATATTTTATATTTTTTACAATAGGCATTCTTACTGGGGTGAGGTGATCTATCAGTTATTGTTTTAATTTGCATTTTCCTTATCATCAATAATGTTGAACATTATCATATACCTATTGGTCATTAGCATGTCTCCTTTTGAGAAATGCCCACTTAGGTCCTTTGCTCATTTTTAATAAGCTTATTTGTTTGCCTGCTACTGAGTTGAGGTAAAGCAATAGACTGATTGAGTTTTTTCTCATTTTTTTAATATAGCCATTGATTGCTAAAAATTTCCCTCTTGGTACTGTTTTTACTGTGTCTCAAAGATCTGAGTATGTTCTGTCTCCATTTTCATTTGTTTTGAAACATTTTAAAATTTCTTTATTTTCTCTTTATCCTTTGTTTATTTTAGAGCAAGCTGTGCAATTTCCATGTATTTGCATAGTTTAGTTTTTGTTGTTGCTGGCACTGGGTAATGAAACCAATGTCTTTACACTAAGATATATCCCCAGTCCTTTTTATTTTATATATATATATATATATATATATATATATTTTTTTTTTTTTGTACCAGGGATCGAACTCAGGACCTTGTGCTTGTGAAGCAGGCAGTGGAATAACTGAGCTAAATCCCCAGCCCATTATTTTATATTTTGAGACAGGGTCTTACTAACTCCTTAAGTTGCCTAGCCTGGCTCAAACTTTGGATCCTCCTGCTTCATTCTCTCAGTGTGCCAGGATTACAGGCATGCATCAACATGGCTGCCTCATACTTGTATAGTATTTAAAATTTTTCTCCTTATTGATTTTCAATTTTATTATACTGTGGTTAGATTTTTAAAAAAAATTTCTTAAACTCAACTTTTAAAAATTTGTTGAAACCTGTTTTGTGGCCTATTATATGATCTATCTTGTAGAATGTTCCATGTTAAAACAAATATATGATGAAACAAGTGTATATTCTGCAGCTGTAGAATGGAATGTTCTTCAAATGTTTGTTGGTTCCATTTTGTGTAGTGTGGAATTTACACTACAGAATGACATTTGTGTCATTTCTTTGGCTTTCTATCTCTTTGATCTAATATTGAAAATGAGGTATTAAGGATCTATAGTATTATTGTGTCATAGTCTGTCTCTCCCTTTAAGTTTATCAATAAAGGCTGGGGATTTAGCTCAGTGGTTCTGCCACCTGCCTTGTGTAAGTGCAAGGTCCTGAGATCAATCCCTGGTACCAAAAAAAAAAGTCTATCAATATTTGTTTATATATTTGAGCACTTCAGTGTTGATATATACATATATATTTTTCACTCATGTTGAATTTATCCCTTTTCATTATATAATGATCTTCTTTTTCCTCTTTTTTACTGCTTTTAATATAAAGACTTTCTCTAATATACATTTTACTTCTGCTTACTTTTGGATTTCTTTAGTGTGTTTGTTATTTTTCTCTCGTGGCTGAGACAAAATACCTGATACCCAAAGTTAAAGGGGAAGGGGTTTATTTGGCTTACAATTCATAGAGGTTTCAGTCCATAATCATCTGGGTCCATGGCAAGGTGGCAGAGGGGCAACAGTTCATGGCTCTAGAAGGTAGCAAAAACAATGAGACACCTTCATAGCGTCTTTCTGCCCCTTTTATCTTAATCAGACTACTTAGGGCAAGTAGGACTCACACCCTTAATCCTAGTGCCCTCAGGCCTAGCCTCACCATGAATCCATCACACACTCTAGATTCAGCCACCTGCAAAATAGCCTATGACCACATGAGGATTTGGGGGGACTCTAGACACAAACCCTAACATTTAGTATATCTCATTCTATCCCTTTACTTTGAGTCTGTGTATGTCCTTAGAGATAAAGTATGAGTCTTTTATGCGACATACAGCTGTCTTATTTTTTTAATCCATTCACTCCATTTAATTGGAAAATTTAATCAATTTACATTTAAGGTAATTATTGATAGGTCACTGTACTGCCATGTTGCAACTTGCTTTGTAATTTTACTGTAGTTCATTTCTTTTTTCTCTTTCTCTTATAGTCCTCCTTTGTGGTTCAGTGATTTACTCTACTACTGTATTTTGCTTCTCTGCTTATTATTTTTTGTTTGTACTTAACCATGAGGCTTATGAAGAACATGTCTTGAATGTAACAAGTGACTTCAAAATGATATTCATGTAATATGATCATGAAGATAAGAAATGAGAAAATCTACTGATAAAAACATGTTACACACTTCAACTCCATTCCTCATCATATTTGGAATTTTTCATGTACCATTTTATATATTTATATATTACCTATCTCATAAGACTTATATAGTAACTATATTGTTATTTTTGATGGTTTTGTAGTCTTCATACTAAGATACAGGTTATGAACCATCTTTAAAATATTAGAGCATTCTGTATCTATCAGTATTGTAAGAAGTTTTCTCTATTATCAGAACTTTGTATATTATCAGAAATTTTATACTTTCTGATGTTTTGTTTTACTCAGTAATGACTCTTGGTTTGAAGAAATCTCTTTAGTACTTCTTATAGGACAGGTCTGGTGGAGATATATTCTCTTAGCTTTTGTTTGGCTGGGAATGTTTTTATCTGTCATTTCTAAAGGATAGCTTTACTTGGTAGAATATTTTTGGATGACAGTTTTTTTCCTTCAGTACTGTGAAATTTCATGCTATACTCTTCTACCTTTAAGATTTCTTCTGCTCTTAGACAAATTTGTTATGGTTTCCTTTCTCTTAGAGCCTTGAGAATCTTTTCTTTATCTTCTACACTGATAGCTTGATTATAATATGTCTTAGGGTGTATTTGGTGGAGTTAAATCTGACTGGTAGGTAACCTATGACTGTCTTTCCCTGGATTTGTATCTTTCTTCAGATTTGAGAAGTATACTGTTATTATCACTTTAGATAAACTTTCAACTACTTTGGAATTCTCAAATCTCTCTTGAACCCCAATAATCTGAATGTTTACTCTTCTAATACTGTCCCAAAGGACAGTAGGCTTTCTTCATTCTTCATTCATTCATTTTTTTTCTCCTCCAAATAGGTGTTTTCAAGCACTCTTTGAACTCACTAATTCCTTTTTCTGTTTGATCTATCTTGATATTGGTACCTTCCATTGTGTTTTTAATTTTGTTCAGTGTATTTTTCAAGGATTTGATTTTTAAAATGTTTTTTCTAGTTCTCTGTTGTTTCTCTGTGTTTTCCTGAAGCTCACTGAGTTTCTTTCAAACAGATGCTTTAATTCTTCATTGAGAATTCCTCCATACTTGTTGCCATCTCTTCAGTTTTTAGCACCAGATTTTGACTTGAGTTGGTTTCTTGAGAGCTCTTGGTGCTCAGTATAGAGTGTTATGTAGGCACTGAAGGACTAGATATTTATTTCAGTCTTTGAAATTTGGCTTTGTTTGTTCCTCTCTAACAATTTTAAGTAGGCTGTTTATTTTCTCTGAGCTCATGGGCATTCCCACTATTTCAAGAGTAGCCAGTACTCCACATGCAGGTTTGCAGAAGTCTGCTATTAATGTGTTGTCACCACTTCAGTACTAAAGGGTGGCCGAAGCTCAAGTTTGTCCCAGTTTCATAATTGATGTGTCATTCAGCATGAACCAGGGTAGTCTATTCCCATAAGCCTCTTCCTATGATTGGGTTAAGCCCAGATGCCTTGTCCACAGTAACGAGCTTTTTGTCAGGATGGTGCTTAGTGGGGAATAGTGAGACTGAACACCAAAGCTATTCCAAAGGCTCCATATGTGGGCATTTGTCTGGCTATAGGGGCCATTAGGATCTGCCATTGTTAGATTCACCTAACATTCAATTCCAAGGCAAATTTCTATGCTAATTTGCCTGTCTTCCAGCAGCAAACTGAATTCTGTACCAGGCTATACTGTCCTAGATTGGCATAGTGTTGGTGAAGAAGTTCTTGGGCCATGAAGGTTGATGCTAAGGTGGCCATACCTGAGTCTCACTGTCTAGTATCATAGTAGCTGGTAGGAATGCAAGTAAAAAGTCAAGTCTATTGCCCTAGGTGCAGGTTATTTCCTGGTGCTGAGACTATGTGTCAGCACTGGCCTGATGATAGCTTTGCTGATCAAGGCTGGGGGAAATGTGACAGAGATTCAGTGGACCTCAAATGCTGACTTTAAGCTGAATTGTGCCTGAATTTCATAACTACAGGGACCTGCACAATCAGGGAAGGCTTTTCCGGGCCTACCATGAGAATATCATAGATTAATTCAGAATTTGAGTGCATCTCACCAGTATATAGGTTTCTACTTGATGTTAGGAAGGTCTACAGCAGTGGTGGTAAACCTATGGCATGCACGTTATTGTGTTTTTCTTTTAAGAAAAAGTATTAATGTGTAAGCTGAATTTTTCTAAACTAAAACCTCATTACTCAGCTTTAATTGCAGTGTTGGCACTTTGTGATAAATAAGTGGGTTTGGGGTTGCAGTTTGGGCACTCTTCTCTAAAAGGTTCACCATCACTGGTCTAGAGACTTTGTCTCTAAGCTCTGGCTGGGGTGTGGCGTCTCTGTTTTCTGTCTGCTGGTAGGTCTCACTGTGGCAGTATAGGAACTGATCTCCAAAACAAGGTCCTATGATAGCTTTTGTGCCCTACTCTTCGCCAGTGGGGCTGTTCTCCTACTCTGTGCCTGAGTTGAGGGAAGGAGAGGTACAAGCAGTCAGTTACCTCATTAACACTGTTGTGCTTACTCAACACAGAGATTGTGCTCAGTCTATATTGGGTTTCATCATGGCAGTCCTTGTGCAGGGTTTTGAGTCCTAATGTCTGCACTTAATCCCATCCTCTTTCCCCAAACAGGAGATGTCTGTCCATGATGCCTGAAGTTAGAAGAGGGGTGACATGGGCAGCTCTTGCATGCATCTAATTCTTATAAAAGTACTTTGGTGTGTATTTCGGTATTCAAATTGGTGTGTCTATGGGGAGATGATCACTAGAAGATCTTCCTCAGCTGCTATTTTGCTCCATCTCCAAAATTTGATCTTTGTAACACCAAGTTTCTATCATCATGATAGCCATTTTATTTGCCAAAAATAGAAACAGTGATGTTTTAGATCCACTTAATATTTGTAATGCTCCCAAAGTATCAACATATCTCTAGAATTAGTTTGCATTTTCTACATCTATAGAAAAAGATATCTTTAGTGTCAAAGTTTAAGATTTTCATCTGCAAGATTTTTGTTTGTTCTGTTCTGTTTTGTTTTGTTTGGTCAGAGGAAGGCTGAAATAGTCATCTATGAATTTCATTTCATTTCTTGTTTCCCTTCATTTTCTTTCCAGCCTCTCACATACCCATTTTGTCATCTATAACTACAATTTCTGTATTCTGGGTCCTGTTTTCAGTCTCAGCATTTTATATTCTGATACTCATCATGGTGAAGATTTCTAGAAAATGAATATTTTACTTTAACAGTAGAGATCATTTGACCTTAGATTATCCAACTTCATTTTTTAAAGTTTCTTTTGTCAACTCAATATTTTTTTACCAACTCCCATGAACTTTCTAACTTTGAAACCTAAGTAGAAAATGTATCTATTTTTACCATTCTTCTCACATTGTATTTTTAAGAAAGAACTTTTCAGTATGAATTTCAGGAGATCAAGTGAATGACTAATTCCCATCACATGGCTGCAGGGTGAGTTTCTTAACACTTTTGATTTATGAAGATATCTTCTGTTCTGTGGTCTATAGCTCAACCTCATTTGCTATGTAGCAAAGGTTTAACATAAATACAGGGTAATTTAAAAAATAATTACTTTCACTGAAGCACTTCTTGAATGCAAGTAATGCTTTGTTGCTGGCTACATGCTGTGCTATATTTACTTTGTCAAAACTCATCCAACTGTACGTTTATGATTTGTGTAGTTTTCTTTTAAAAAAAGGTACATTAAAAATACTCCTTAAAAAGGAGTTTAACTTCAATTTTACTTTGGCTCATTTTTCCATTGAAGCGTTCATCATTTTCTATAATATCTATAATTGATCTACAATAGCTCTTCCAGCAACTTAGGCCAAAATCCTTGGAATTATTCTTTATTCCTCATTCGTAGAGAATCTAATGTGTAGGCAAATACTTTCAGCAGTACCTTATGGACCTTACAGATCCACTATCCTGCCACTTCTTTCTACTTCATTGCTACATCATTTTTTGCATACATTATTACTATGATCAAGTAAATAGTTTCCCTGCTCCCACACTTCCCTCCAGCTCTCATTCAGTCTACATATTACACAACAGCCAGAGAGACAGTGTCCAACTATAGAATAAATTATATGATATCCCTGCTCCCAACCTTCTAGTGGCGTCACATTTTTGTCTAAGTAAAACCAAAATAATTACTATGACTCACAATGTCCAGGAAGATTGGCCTTGTGCAACCTTTCTTATGTCATCTCCTGTTGCTCATCATTTAATTTCCTCAGCCTCATGACAGTGGCCTCCTTGTTGCTCCTTCAACATAGCTCAAGTGGTAAGTTCTTTTAAGTCATGGTTGCTGCTACCTAGAAGACTACTCCTCAAGATATATATCTACATGTTTTCTTCTTCTCACTTTAAGTCTCAATGCAAATCTTATCTTCTTGTTAAGATCTTTCTGAGCATCCAATTTACAGCTGGCACTCTCCTTTCAGAATTTCCTATATCCTTTCTCTATTTTACTTTTAAGCATACCATCATTAATATCTATCCATCTATTATCTATCTCTTTATTTGTAGATATATTTAGAAAAATATTGCTTCAGATATCTTCAGTAATCTCCTGACATCTATCAAAATTACATTACTAAAAAATCAAGGTCTCAGAACATAGATGATTATTTTTAAAACAATCAAAATAACACTACATTTGTATATTTAAAACAGTGAAACACAATTTATAGAAGACATAAGTTTGCATGCAAACAATCTAGTCATCAATAAAAATTCCCACCATCAAGCCACCCCACCAATTGTTTTAAAAAATGCACCATGAGCTTCTGTTCCACAAAGTTCTCCCAAAGTTCTCATTTCTGTAGACAACTGTACCGATTTAAAATTTTTTGTATCAGCCTTTGTTGAAATAAAAATTTTATGTTGTTTTCATGTGAATTTTTTCTTGTTTCCCAATTGTGGGTGCACATCTATTGGACAATCAATTTAGTGGGTTGTAACCATTTTTTAATAAAATATAATTGGATAAAAAATGAGAACATTAGTATGAATCCTATCAAAGGTACATACTACCTTATGAAATTTTTGTTTCAGTTGTGTTTGTCTCTGTGTTGGGGTCATAGTACATACTACATTTTCTAGGGGAGGTTTGCAGTAAGAGAGTTTAGAATACATTATTCTAGACATTCTTGCTCCTCAGGCCACCCAGAAGTTTGTGTGTCTTGCATGTAGTGATTGTCTTAGTGAAATATTCTTATGCTTGTTGATTTGGGGATAGAAGATGAGAATCAGATATTTCTAAGAAACAAAATTTCCACCATAAAGTATATTATTTCCAGAAAATGTCACAACCATTGATACTTACCAATTACCAATTAAAACCAGGAAACATGTGCATATTAATTTGTTTAAATTAAATAATATATCCAGTGTATGTTGATATAAATATTTTTATGAAAAATAACTGATGGGTGACTTAATCTCCCTGGTAGTCATGGTCCTCAACACCTGGCTATGTATGCCAAAAAATGCAAGCCCCTATTTCTCTTTACCCAGATTTTTCTCATGTGTTATTGTTCTAAGTACTCATAGGTGGGGTTTTGGAAGGTGATTGGATTATGAGGGCTTATAGCTGATTTGCTGTTAAGCAGTGGGGTCTGGTCAGATGAGGTGGGCCACTGGGGATTGTGGCCTGGAAGGATTTATCTCCCTCCCCAGCTCCTCCCTTCTCTCTCTGCTTCCTGTCTACCATGAGGTGAGTAGCTACTCCTCTGCCATGCCTCTGCCATGCCCCTGCCTTGGAACTGACATGTGAGCCAAAATAAACCTCCCCTCCTTTTAGTTGCAGGTGTTGGGTATTTTATCCCAGAGGTGAGAAAAGTGACTAAGATATCATATTAGTGTAGTCAGTGAACAGCTTTGAGGGATAAGGTAAGGTCTCCTCCAAAGACAAAGAGCAGGTTTGCTTATTACTTGCTACCTGCAGCAAGTTCCCAAAGTCAGTCTCCCTCTCCTGTCATTACAACCCACAGCACATGTTAACATTTGAGCCCATTCGTGAGAACCCTGTGGAGTAGGTGCTCGTGTGATAGAGCAGAGGTCAAACAAACAGACATTCTGTCTTCCATTTTTGCTGTAGTCAAATCAACTCTGATGTAGGAGTCACATGTCTTCTGTTTTCCTCCACTAAACTGTAGTAAGCTAATTTGTTAACATACAAATAGAGCAAAACCTCAAACATTTTACAATTCTTCACATTATATTTTCAAAACAACAACAGAAACATGTAATGAGAACAACATTAACATTTTTGCAAATTTCTAATATCTGACTTAATGAAAGAAAGCTGCATTCTCATATCTGACTCAGTCTGTGCAGTATGATCTGGTTGAAACATATGAGGAAAATGTGGTCTCACACAGAGAAATGGGAAAACAATCCTGTAGACCCACTAACAGGATCTCAGATCCCAGCGGTCCTCAGGCCACACTTACAGAATTGTTGATCTATATCCATCCCACTTACTCTCCATAGTAAGATGGCTTTACTATTAGACATTGCATTATCATGACTTAACTGTTCCACAAAATTCTTGCTCTGGAAGGTGAAGTTGCTAATAACTTTATTTTTGTTATTTGTTTTGTTATTATTGCTATTTATTATTTATTGATTTTTATAGGAATTTTCTGAGCATTCACTTATCCAAATACTCAATCACTAAACTTGCCTTCATGAGAGTAATAGATCATTCACCGATCTCCAAGACTATTTATTCTTCAAGGCCAACTTCAAAATCCTTGCTTTGTTTAGTCCACTATTCTAAACTACTATTTCATAAACTTTGCCTAATCTTAATCACCCTTTCTACCATATTAAAGTAGACATTTTAATCCTTACAAGTACCCTGCCCTTGACCTCCCCTTCCCAAGCTACTACTAAAGCATTGTCAATAGTGACCTTCCTTAGTGCAATAAAAAACAAGCTTAGTTTTCCTTTATAAAAAGGTTAGTCTGGCAGTGTTTTCAAGACACTGGCAATCAAGAATTTGTTTCCTATTTAAATGACTCCCCCTCTAATAAATGGGTGTCTGTTTTGAGAAACTAAAAATGTTATGTGCATAATATCATTTTTGTACATTTGGGAAGAGAAATCTTGATTTTCAATGTATCATTAAATTCCATAAAATTAGGGTTGCCCAATATAGCAAATAAAAATATAGGTGATCCAGTTAAATTAAAATTTCAGAAAAAACAATTCATGATTTAAAATATGTCCAAATATTGGATCAGCATCCTGTCTTCTATCAGGCAAAAGTATTGTAAGTAAAACCAGTGCCATACAACTTGTGGCTCAGCTTTAGCAACAGAGTTTTTCCATTTGTTTGTTCTTGATCAAGAAAGCTCTCAATCACTTTATAAAATTGAATATGGTGGTTATCTTACCTTAGGCTCTTTAGGTTGGTAACAGATTACATATGTATGAAGAAGGCCAAATTCCAAGATATGTGGGGAAAATATTGTAACTCGATCAAAGAATCCTGAAACCCTTGTTTTAATTTTTTAGCAAGTTTTTAAGAGTTCATAAAACTGAGACCAAGAAGCTCTGTCATGATAGAATGAAGACTGGAGCACACTAGAACAGAGAGAGTCACGAAATTGCAGATACCACACATAGTATGCAAGGAAGTAGCTTAAAGATGTGGGTGCAGAAATATGGCAAAGAAAAAATTTTATAGATGTAATAATAGGTGTCAAAGTTCTGCATATCTTATAGGCCCCATATGTTGAAATAGTGTGAGTCCAGTATGGATTTTAGGGCATAAATGTGTCATATCTAAAGTTTAATGTTATGCTGATAGCCAATAATTTTGAAATTATCTAATATTCAAGTCAAGCAAAGAAAAAGAGCAGTCTTCAAACTGCTCCTTTATAGTACAATAATTTTGCATTAATGAAATTTTTGAAAATTGATCTTTTATGTATTGATTGCATAGTGACATAGAAGAAAAAATATACCCCCCCCCAAAAAAAATGAATACCGGATTTTACTTCTTGTTCTACACCTAATTAATTTATAAATCTTGGGAAATTTGGCTCCTGTATTAGTTCTTCAGGGCCGCTATAACAAAGTACTATAGATTGGGTGACTTAAACAACAGAGATTTATTTTGTAAAGTTCTGAAAGCTATAAGCATGAGTGAGCTCACACAGTCAGCAAGATTTCTTTCTTCTGAGGCTTCTTTCTTGGCTTGTAGGTGGCCACCTTCTCCCTGTGGCTTCATACCATCTTCCTAGTATATGTCTGTGTCTAGATTTCTTCTTTTGCTTACGATGCTGAGCACGTGGAAGTAGGGACCATCCCAATAATCTCATTGTAACTAAATTACCTCTTTAAAGACTGTATCTCCAAATACAGTCATCTGAGATACTGTGGGTTAAGGCTTCAACATGTGAATTTTGAATGGAAATAATTCCGCTTATAAGAATTCCCTTTCTGATGTTTAATTTTTTTCTTTTATAAAATAGAGTATTGGCATTGATTGTTTCTAAAATCTCTTCCCTCTATGATTTATATACAATAAATGAGAGATTACCTGTTATATTGTAAAATTAAAAGTAGCAGTATAAGGCTCAAGAAAACTAATATTCAGTGGAAGTATTTGAAATCATGATGCCATTACAATGTTAATGAAGACCACAGATGGTAAATGTTCATTTGAATTTCAAACACTTGCAGCTTTTCAAATGTGGTGAATCAATTCAGCAAAATTTGCTTGGTAGGAGAAGTGTACATAATTGTTTTTCTCTTATTCCAACAGAATCCGGCAGATATATTGCAAATATCTGTTGGAATGTCCATTGATTGATGCTAAAACCCTAAGGCTTTTTATTGAGGCTACAAAACTTAGGTAATTCCCTAATACCATGATCCATGGTTTGAAGATACTGTGTTTGCACTTCTTGCTATTTTGTTATCTTTCTTTTATTTTCCTTTTTTTTGGTTTATTTTCTGTAATGATTTTATAGCTAAGTGCATGGTATGATATGTGTTTTTTCAAAGTTCAGCTTTGCTTCTTACAACCTAGCAGGGAGAAATATTTATCTCCTTTGTTCAAAGAAACTCAGGGAGCAAGTTACCTAAAACTTCACGAAGATTCAGAGGCCTCCATAAACTCTTCAGTTGCATTTTAATCAAAGCGACAGCATTGATAATGCCTTATAAGAAGTGATCTAGGCTAATAGATAATGAAAATGGTCACACAGAATTAATGGAACAGTATGTTATAAATAAGATTATATAGGTCTCATCCTGGCGTACTGGTTTAGTATGTGCAGGATAGAGCCAAACAGTTTATAAATATTTTAACATGAACCTCACCTAATTCTACCAGCCCTATTACAGATTTTGATGTAGCTGGTTTATTTGTTTGGCAACTGTGAATAGAACTCTGGATCTCCTAAGCATTGGGTCCTTGGGCTTCACTTACGTGTGTGTCTTTTACTCCCTGAAGGACTGGGTTGATATGACTTTAATCTCTTTTGCCAGAAAGAGTCTACATTCCACAAAGTCAAGAATGCTGTGTAAGGGAACAGTAAGATATTGTGATAATATGGATATATCATAACATCTTATACCTAATCAAGGACCAAATCTTATATCTAATCAAGGACCATAAATTCCCAAACTGCTTATGTGAATTTGAAAAGAACAAAGAGACTTCTCTTGCCTGGCCTTTTCCTAAGTACTCTTTTGCTCACTGTGTACAATTCATTGCTGAAGAAAAATTGTAAAAAATTTTGAAACTTAGTGGACACATTGTCTAGTTCAGTAATCCAGGTTATCTCTGCCATTGTCTTTGACTATATATATATTATTTAAATCACTGTATAAATGGAAGCTAAATGTAGAAAATCAATAGCAATGAGAATTTTTATTTACAGAAATGAAAATTGTATCCAGTACAATACAGCTGATTATTGATTTATGGATATTTGACCATTTTGATGGCTTTATACCCATTTTTAGAAGTTATTTTGGCATTCTTTGAAATAAGTGTTTACTTTGAATTTTGATTTGAGTGGTTTATATTATTTTGTTCACTAATTAACTAAGTCAAAGACATGCGTTCACTTATCTGATAAATTTTTAATTTTATCTTCTAACCTCTTTATATATTAAACATTTATTGACTACATATTAGGTACTACATGAGGTACTCCAAGGACTCCAGTAGTAGCATTCATGCCCTTATGTCATCTTCTCTTCCTAAATATGGGCTGGATTTATTGGCTCGTGTGTAAAGAGCAGAACAGAACAGAATAGAAGTGATGGGATCTCACTTCCAAGATTTAATTTTTAAAAATTATAAATACCAAGTTGAGCATCCTTTCTTGTTCTCTTACTTGTGTCTTCTGAAGGAATCCAGATGTCATGTAAGCTGCTCCACTGAGAGCCTTATTTGGCAAAAACTTGGCATCTGCAGCCAACAACCACATGAATGAGTTTAGAAATAGATCTGTTACTGGCCACATGGGTTCCTATGTTTAGGTTCATTTGCTCACCACTGACAGTCAAAGGAGGCCATATATTTAGGTAAAAAGGAAAAGATAATTTTTTCAAAGCAAGTTCTAAGGAGATGGAGAGGGCTTTTTGCCTCAAATCACCACTCCACCTTGTACAGGTGGGTAAGAGTCCTTTAAAGTAGGGAACAGAGGAGGAGGGACCATAGAGAAAATGCAGATCTTCACACTTGCTTTGTCACTTCCAGCCATCTTGATTCATTCTTCTTTTTGTGGGAAGAAGTGTGGCTTCCAGACTCCTGGGGAATTTATATATTCTGTCATTTCTTTTAGGCCAAAGGGAGGGAGTATTGATTATGTGCTCAACAGGAGGAAGTTTGGAGAAATTGCTTATCTTTAAAAGAAAAAAGAAACCTAACTTTCAAAGTTCCATTTTTGCAGTAAAAGTTCCATTTTTATAGATCCTCCCTCAGTCAAGCATTGGGTCTTAGTCAGTTTCTCATTGATGAGACACAATAGCTAACACCCACAACTTAAAGGAGGAAAGGTTTATTTTGGCTCACAGTTTGTAGAGGTTTCAGTCCATATCCAGCTGGTGCCAAGGCAGGGTGGCATGGGAGAGGAGAAAGAGCCCATGGCATGGTGTAGGAAAGAGAAAATGATGAAGTGGGTGGAAGATACATTCTTACAGGCCACACCCCCTGTACCCTAACTCCTCCTACCAGGCTTTACCTCCCTCTCAACATCCTATTTAACTATTAATGGATTAATCCACTGATAAGTATCACCCGGTAATGGTCCAATCACCTTCCAAAAGCCCCACCTATGACTGCATGAGACTTTGGGGTAACATCTAGATATAAATAATAACACCTTGAGATGACCAACATCCCAAATAATCCATTAAATGAAAACTTTTAAGACAGCCAGAGATATTTGAATTTCTGACTCACAGTAATTGTGAAATAATATATTGTTTAAAGCTATTAAGTTCTAAGGCAACTAGTCATGCAACAATAAATAATTATTATAGAGTGTCCTAAGAATTTTTAAAAAATATTTTATCAGCAGTGCCTATCATGAACCACAAAGCTTAGGAGCAGTGTGAGATCTTTCACCCACTATCGTTAATGTTTTGCTCAATTTTCAGGAACTAGTTTCAGGGCTTCCAAGTGTAGACTGGAAATTAGGCCAACAAAACAGCACCGACATCCAGAAGGAAAAATCATCTTTCTCTCATTGTTTCCAAGAGAGTAGATTTCAAATTGTCTCCATACACACACACACACACTCACACACACACACACACAATAAGTACAGGGGCAATACATATGTTAGTTAGGTTTATTTAAACATTCTATAATGTGCATATATTTCAAAACAACATGTTGTCTATAATTATAAAGCACTTTAATTTATGAAATATCTTAGTCATTTTCTTAGTTGCTGGGACAAAATACCCAACACCCATAATTTTTAAAAGGGACAGTTTATTTTGGCTCATGTTTTCAGACCATGCTTGGCTGTCTCTGAGGCAGAAACTGTATGATGCAAGGATCTGGTAGAGAAAAGCTGCTCATACTGGGATGGCCAGGAAGCAGAGAGAGAAGGTAGGAGCCAGGGCAGAAAATACACCCTTCCAGGTCAACAGCCCAGTGACCCTCCTCCAACCAGGCCCCATCTCCTAACAGCACACTTGGCTGCTGAATTCCTTAGTGGATGAATCCACTGATGAGTGTAACATCCTTATTGCCCAATCATTATTCAAAAGCCCAACCTTTGAACATATTAGACATTTGGGAGACAGTCTAGATATAAAGTATAACATCAACTAAAAAATAAAAAGAAGCATGGACCAGTGTGAGAAGTAATATCATGTAAGAGGCAACACATTTGGAAACTGGAAGTGCCTAAGTTTAAATTTTGGCTGGTACTAACTCTAAAGCTTTTAGTAAGTCAGAATCTTTAAACATGTATGCTGTTGATTCATTTTCTAGGTTTGAATTTGAGCTTCCTATTTTGAAGTAATGCCTTAAAAGACTCAGTACACAGTAGATGCTAGATTTATCTCATTTTTCTTTCCTTTTTATTAGTACACATTGGCAGTACATAATGATCACATCCCTTGTGGGGAGTTAGTACATGTAATACACATCTTAATTCTTTTTCATCCCTTGCCCCTCCCCACTTTCTCCACTTCCTCCAATTCTTGATCCTCTTCTCATTTGAGAAAGATCTATCTCCCTACTTCTTATTATCTTTCTTTCATTTGCTCTTTATTTATATTTTGAGTTTCTCATGCAAAAGAAAGTACGAGAAATTTAAGCTTGTGTGTCTGTTTTATTTCACTCAAGATTATGGTCTCAAGATGCATCCTATCAATGAATCAAGTTTATCCTTCTTTGTGGCAGAGTAGCACTCCATTGTGTGTAAATACTGCATTTTATTTATCTATCTTAAGGCTCTTCCTATAGTATCCTCCAACACATTGTCTTAAAAATCCCTTTGTCAAGCTCTATTTAATACCAAGAGATATTCCAGATTTCACTCACTGCCTACCTCCAGGATCTAGAAAATCCATTTTCAGTGTAAGAGTGCACATCGTAAAAAGTACCTATCCATACCACAACATTTTCTTCTTCAAGTGCTTATTGAATGAAGCAAAAAGTTTTTTGGCATTATAAAGTAGAATATAGAGTAAAAGCATAGAAAACTTATTACAGGGCAACTCCTAGTGTACCCACTATATGAAAACAAAGTGAAACATAAAGTAGATTGACAACATAAGACATTTTAAAGTGTTCTAACTAAATTTAACAACATATATTTGGTTGCCACCTGAGTAATAAAAACTAGAGAGTGAGAGGACAATAGTGAGAAGGAGAATTCATCTTTGTAGTATATTTATTTGTTAGTAGTTTTAATTTTTGTATTTTATGCATGTTATTTTCTTAAAATGTTATTAATTAAAATGCATCTACTCTGAATCATATTAACATTGCCAATTAATATTTCCCTTTCAATTTTATTTTGCCAATATTTCTTTTTTTCTCTTTTAGCAAAAATGTATGCTAACTCTAAATATTTCCTTTCAAATGTAGTACAAATATTAATTTTTTATTCTGAAAATATAGCCACCTTCCAAATGCAGCTTTGGTTCCAATTTGATTATTTCACAGCTCTGATCACCTGTAGTTAAGAAGGAATTCATTTCTTGTGGGCTTCTCCCATGGAGAAAACAAGGAAAGCTCCCCACCATCTTGTGAACTATTTCTTACTAGCCACGGCTTTAAACAGTCCACCTGGTGTGAACCCAGGATAACACCTGAATGTAGCAAACTCAGTTCTCATTTTTATTTTCTCTCTTCCAAGATTTATGGATTCCTGGAATGTGGGCTGTTGTGATATTTTTGTCCTTGTTTTTGGAATGTCTTAATATTGCCTTTTAATTACAGGTCAGAATAAGACTAGGAGGAGAAAGTTTAGCAAAGCTTAAAATAAAAGTTACCGAAATAATAGTAGTTACATCAAAGGACTTAGGGGTATTATTGCTGCTCTACTGTTAGTAAACAGATGTCCTCAAAAATTTGAAGCAATCATATATAATTAAGAAAAAAATAAAACTCTCTAATTAATTAAAAGCTAATTAACTTTTAATTAATACCTAAACAAACCAAAAGTTTTCTACTTTTGGTAGGAAAGACTTAAGCGTGGTCCGTTGATATAGCAGGTTTAGCATTTGTACTGTAGAGACCTTTGTTGATCTAAGAAAATCTGCTTCTGGTGTCAACCTAAATAACAATCAGGTAAGGATTCTACAAAACATAATGATAATTACTAGGGTGTATAATAGCATTGGAATTTATTGCAACATATATTTTATTGCAAGGAATGTAATAGCATGTGGATGACATAATAAACTATGAGCATATTCAAAGAAGTTGAGGGAAGAAGTTTTTAAAGGCAGAACAGAGGATTACATAAGATATTTTGAAACAATAATTCTTGGCCATAAGGATTAATAATAAGGGTGGTTGTAGGGAACAGGGAAAGAGGACATCACTAGAACCTCTGCAGTAAGTCTTAGTCTCCTGTGAGCCACGGCAGCACAAGGCGATTTAATTTATTATACAGGAAAGGTAGAAAAAATGAGACTCTGAGAAGCTGAGCTTTGGGCCTGATCAATGCTGCTCTGGGCAGCGAAGAGGAAAGCCTGGAGCTTGGGCACCTTTTATTCAGTACATAGGGAGAAACAAATGTAAAAAATGACTCTGGACAGAGAGTTCAGAGAAACAAATGTAACACATGACTGGGGAGCTGTGGAATTCCTAGATCAATGAGGCATTATGCAGATGAAGGTTTTGTTCCTCCCAGGATGTTTTCAGCTGGTGTGATCTTGTCCTGGAGCATCACAGCATCACTGGACCATTGAGGTCTCAGTTGTGACTGGAGGCCAAAATGGAATTATGACTTGAAATGCCTTAGCTGGTCTGTAGGCAGGAGAATTAGGCCTAATCAAATGATTTCTCCCCAAAATTATGTAGCATTGCTCCAGACAGGTGGTGCCAGTCATTTGAGTCAACCCAAACAAATTTTTTTTTTAAAAGCCAAACAGTTATGAAAGAAGAGTTCTAATGCAATACTGCCTGATAGCAACTACCATAAAATACTCTGCCAGAACCACATCCTTGCATGTAGACCTCTGTGTGGAACTAGAAGGTCCTGAAAGGGTGTTAAGTGAAAGGGAAAGCAAGTGCTCCTCCCCTCATTTCTTCACAGGAATGGAAGGGAAGGGCTCTGTGCCTCCCATTCTAGAAAGACACACCCACCTCCAGATCCCATCAGGGACGTTTTTCTCTTTCCCACCCTACCCACATATGTTCCTAAATCTTGACTTATTTTTTTGTAAAACTCATTAACCTCTTAGGTTGGTTATTTTTTTTTAATTACTTCTCTCATAGGCATATTTTTCATTGCTCTTCTAGACAGATTTCTGCTCTTTACTTTGCACACCAGCTGTGTACTTTGGGCAAAGTCCCTAGTATTGCCTTTTTTCCTAGCTAGAAAATGGAGATGGTAATGGTGCTGCCTCAGAAGGCTATTAGAAGACTAAATGAGTCAGAAGAGGCTTAATATGAGGGAAGCATTATGTAGGCAGATATTTTAATTTTATGGAAAAATTCATTTATTTTTCCCCTTATTCAGTTTTCAACTTTTAATTTATTTTTTTGATTTTTTTAAAATATGGAACACTTCAAGAATTTGTGTGTTATCCTTGCACAGGGGCCATGCTAATTTCTGTAACATTCCAATTTTAGTATATGTGTTTTAATTGTAGCATTACCTTTCTTCATTTTCCTTCTCTAGTTGTGAGGTTTCTGTATCATTTTTAAATCACATTTGACTTGGCCTATTCTTAACTGTTTTCCAATACTTTACTTCAATTACTAGCTTTAGGTTTTTTTGGGTTTTTTTTCACTTGGGTTTTGTTGACCCCTCCACTTTCACTTTTTTCTTTTTGTTGGGTTGAATTGATGGGGGCAGGGGGTGTGGATTGTTTTACAGTGGTAGTACATTTAATGATTTGCCATTGTCATGGTCAATAAGTAAGCCTGAAGAAGTGATTACTGAACTGTAATTTGCCTATGCATCACCTGCATAGATTTATGGCAGCACATCCAGAGTTTTGGATTTAGAAACATGTCTAAAAAGTTCCCAGGTAATCCTGATGCTGTTCATTGGTGACCATGTTTCAAGATCCACTGGTGTGAAGGAGTATGAATAGGGAAGGGGATCTTTATTACAAACTGGGAAACACTCTTTTCATGGACCCTAACTCAATTCTGTGTACCCACTTGCTTTATTTGATTCTCCCCAACATATTACACTCCATGTTCAGTCTGAATTTTTCCCAGGGACATTAACTCCCCTCTGTGTGTGATTGATTTGCTAAAATTTTTACTTATAAAAATCTCACACTATTCCTTTAGGAGAAAAGACATGACTGCATCCATCCAGTATATTCAAAATATATAAAAATTGAATTTTAGGGAAATCCTAGGAGTTACACCTAAGGAGGGAAGAGTAAGGTAAACTTCACACACAAGAATTCACAGTTCTGTCCAAGGGTAGTGGAGTTCTGAGGGACCTCCTATCCCCAGCATGCAGTAATAGAAATTTGGAAGCCAGAATCCTAATACAGTAAGTCCCTGACTTTCGAACATTCGAGTTACGAACTTTCACAGATACCATCAGACCTGGAATTATGAATATTCACAGATGTGAAGAAATATTAAAAGTAGCCCACAAGTCTGCTGGGCATTGTCACAGTTGTGCTGCTGTGTGCTTACTGCACAGTGTGATAGTACACAGTATCACAGTGTTCCGTCAGAGCCCAGGATGTTCAGAAGCAAGAGGAAAAGCAATGATGAAGTACAAAACAATATACATTATATATTTGTGTCAAAGGTGTGTAAGACTCACTTTGTTGGACTTACAAATTAATCTGACTTACCAATGTTCTCCCAGAATGGAACTCATTCATGAATCAGAGACTTACTGTACTGCTTTGAAAATAGTCACTTCCAACATACAGTAATTTGGAGAGAATGGTGTTGGAGATAATTAAAATCCCATCATGGCCCCTTTCTGTGCTCTCACTTTCTCCAGGGATAAATTTCTCTGTAGTAGGTGAATACTCTGCCCATGTATGTTTGTATAATTTTATTATATGTATGTCTATCTGTGTGTATATATAGCATTATTATATATCATATAGTGTATAGTTTGTATCTTGTTTCCTATTTTCTGATCATCATTGTTGTCTTCCCTCTATCTCAATTATTCTGTTCTCAAACCCCTGTAGTCTTTTAAACTCTAGAATATAGGGAAGTGGATGTGCTAGACTCTTAAAGTTATTTTATTTTGTCTCTACAGAGCAAAAGATAATATCCTTAAAAAACAGCATTTGTTAGCAATCAACTTTAGGTCTAAACCATACAGATAATTCTGATAATAGTTCTCTCCTTATTCTAAATCTCCTACTAGCCTTATGTGCTTCACTATGGGAGTTTCTTCTGGAAAGGACTATGTCCCAATATCAAATAGCTTTTCTTCCTATCTCTCACACTATGCCATCTTACACACATTGCAAAGTTTTAGAAGGTGTAAGTCACTTAATTATCCCCTGCCACCTTACCAGTGAGCCTCAATCCAAGGAAAATAATGTCCAGTTGAAATCCTGGTCTCATTCACCACCTCAAGCCCAGGGGGGCTTAAGGTGGGTGGATATGAAGTGCACTGCTCCACCAGAAGTGGCACCTTGCAGACCATGAGTCTTATGCCACCTCTATTAAGTGTGTCAGTTTAAGCTTGGTGAAGCTAAGTATGATGTTCATTCTTTGAGAGATCCCTCCTGGATTTTGGCTTGTTGGGTCTCAGAAAGAAAGATCTCCAGAAGGTTGATGACTTTTAATGTTAATTAACTGTTATACTTCTGGGTTTTAGAACATCTATCTTCCTATATTTTGGCTTTTTGAGCTTAATTTTTCTAGCGATTAGAGGAAAAAAATATCTTATGAGGTGAGGATGGATTCATTATCCTTACTGTTTTCACTCTTAGGACTGCTGTTGCAAAACTGTCTAAAAGAAGAAGAAATCTTTTCTATCTTTTTTTAATCTTACTCCCTGGCAACTTGAATATGATGTATTATCACCACATAATTTGTCATCTAAACTGAAACATTTTCAAGGGTGTTGAATGCTAAACCACTTGAAATGCTAATACAACCAGGATAGTTGATCCAAACCAGACTCCATGGTCATTGTCACTCTAAATAATGTAGAAATTTCCTCTTCAAGAGCAAACTTCTAAAAGAAACTTCCAGCAAACAGGTTATGGTGTCACCCCAGGACTATCTGCTTCTGTCTGCAGCTCCAGGAAGCCCTGAGATTGGCTAAGTTACACAAAATATATTTGCACACATGTGGGAGCTGTAGACTAATTGCCTGAGTTTCTCTGGTGGCTAAATCTGTAGAGTCCATGTTATAAATAGCAACTTCATTGTCTGGGCACTTGTCTTTCTGCCTTTGCTTAAAATGTAGAAACATCCATCAACATTTCTTTCTTAAAAGAAAGTACTGGAGAATCTGACAAACAAATCTGTCCTTTCTAACAAGTGCCAAGGAAGAATCAATACTCTATTTTAAACAACTCTCAATTACAAGTAAATTCTCATGCATAGAGGAGTGATTTAACTGATTGGGTAGACCAGGGGGGACCAATATTCATTAGGCCACATTTCTCAATTGGTCAAGTGTAATAATAGTAACACTTAATATTTATTGTTTGTTATATATCAGCAACTTTACATGATTTTGTACGGTGTATTAGTTTCCTGTGGCTGTACCACAAACTTGAAAATAAAAAAATTTATTCTCTTATAGTTCTAGAAGCCAGAAGTTTGATATCAAGGTATCTAGTAGGCCATACTCCCTGCAGAGGCTTAATGGAGAATCCATTATTTGCCACTTCACTTCTCATGGCCATTAGTATTCTTTCACTTATAGCCACATCACTCTAGTCTTGCATTGTAGTCACATGTTCCTCTTCCTTTTCTGTCTAATCATTCTCTGCCTCACTCTTAAGATACTTGTCACTGAATTTAGGGCTCACCTAGATAATTAAGGATGACCTCCTTGTCTCAAGATCCTTCATTATATCTGCAAATAAAGTGACATTTATAGGTTCTAGGGATTAGTATATGGACATTTCTTTTTGGCGACCATCCTTTAACTCATTTCATATCGATTATCTTTCTAAATTCTCACAACATTAAGTGTAGGAGATAGGAAATCACACTATCAACTTTATTTTTCCTAGTAGGGAAGTGGGGCTTACTTTCCCAGGTCATAGAGCTAATCAGTGGAAGAGCCAAGATTCGAACCCAGGGAGCTGGGTTGTAGAGTTCAATTTCCTAACCATGATGTTACAAGGTACAGTTCACACAGGACCTCTCGTCGACATCTTTCACTTTCTTCTATGCCTCTTTCCTTTTAAATTAAAAAAGGATCAGAATTCTTTGTTACCTCTGGGTACTACATGGTAAACTTCCGACTTCTTGGCTATTTCTGGAATAAATAAGTAAGCCCTACCTACAGACCAAGTAGGTAATAACAAGCTCCAAAGCCCCAATTCTTCATATCCTCTTGATATGCTGCAGTATTTGTCAAACAAGATATATGTCTATGTGTGTGATTCCACTAGATAATAAAAAATGTGTTGCTCAAAATGAGTACTTAGAAAAATGATCAGGGCCTATGAGATAATAGGGTATGGGTGGACCTCTCAAAATCAATGCAACTTGGTGATTAGCACATCAAAAAACAAGCAAACAACAAAAAAATGACTAGTATCTCAGAAAAAATTTGGAACTGCCCAGGCAGACAGTTGAGCATAATGGAGGGTATTAAAAATGTACACATAAAAAGCACTCAATAAGGTAAAAACACAGAACACATGTCATTTTGTGTTTTAATTTAACTTTTTCTATGATCTCTTAGCAATGCCAATCACTTGCCTGTGCCCTCACTCTCCCATTGTTGGAAGGTCTGCAAGACCCGACCTGCATATATGGAGGCACATGAGACCTGCTTCCACTTCCTTTGAGAGATCCCTTGGACCTTGAGCAGCTCTTGCTTGCAGCGGCCTGTGTAGCCTCAAGTATCAGTCTTAAAAGAAGCTCCAAGAGCTCAGGCAGCCATTGGAGTTGTCTCAGCATCATCCAGTGCTTAAAGGCAGCTCCAGGAGCTCCCACTTTATTTGTATTGTCTCAGCATCATTCAGTACTGCCGCATTATTATGTCAGTTCTCAATTGATTCAGAATCTCCAAAGAAGAAGAAGTGAAGGATTAGGGTCTCCCTCACCCTTAACTCCGTAGACACAGAGTGGTTACAGATGCTCATACAGAATCCTATCATCTAATCACTATTATGTGCTCTTATGTATTAACTTATTTAATTCTCAACACACTATGAAGTAGGCGCTTTTGAGTGGTGATTCAGACCTACGAAGATTACATAATTTAACTATAAATATTATCCAAGGGCTTCCCAGGTAATTGACAAATTATTAAGCATACTTTTAAAAAAGACATAAAAATGACTTCAAGTTATTTTTTTCAAGTAGGACAGCATCCTAGAATAATCCTTAAATTTATCAAAAGTAGACTTCTGATAGAGGAGTTAAAATCTTTCAGAAGAGTAAAGTAAAAACATTAACTCTTACAATTCTTAAATTGATTGTTTTATATTACTTTATTAGTAGATGTGTAGTATATAATGTTTACATTCCTTATGAGAAGTTGGCACATGTATATAACACACCCTAGTTCCTTTTTTTATCCCTCCCTCCACCCTTCATCTCTTGATCCCCTTCCTCTTTGAGAATGCTGCTTTCAGGTGAGTCAGACACAGATAAATATGTAGAGCAGAAAGACAAAGACTATTTTATAAACCAATAATGTGGTTGTATTTTCTTAAATTGTTAGTGTTCTAACCAAACAATGAACTCTGCGAGGTCATTATGGCCCCCAAATTGAGCTGTAGTCAATTTCTTGAATGTGGGAATAATTACTTCTGGAAAATGTCCCCAAACTTTGAACTGGTTTGTAAACAGCAAGCCAATACAACTATTTATGTCAGTTAGTTATCTTGGTGAACATTTAACAAATAGGGGATCTCCTTGGAGAGTATGTGAGGAAGTACAGCTGCTCAAAGTTACATAATCTATGGTTATTAGAAAGGAAGTTTCTTTTTGTGGTTGTTTTCCAGAATAGAGCATCTGGTTATAACTGCTTTAAATTGTTTACAAGCTAAATCAATTGTTGTGCTACACCGAGCAGAAATTTTACATTCTACTTTCATTATTCTGCATGCTAGAACTAATACAAAATTATATTTTGGGGATAATTTGGCCCTGTGCAGGTATTTTCTTAATTCATCTCAAGTGGAAGAGATACAACAAAAGCCAGCATAGGAGCAGTATGGTAATTGGATATACATCTGCTTTTTTACCACACCCTTATTACTCTTTCTTCTTTTATTTGAGTTCTAATATATTTCACCAACTCACCTTTTATGTGATATTGGAAGTAGCTACTAAACACTTTTTGAAGATACTGAAGTATAAATTGTAAAAACAATTAAGTATGTTTTCAAATATAACTTCAACTACTGGTGTGAATATAGACACTTTGGAACTCTTCCAAAATTTGCATTAGAACTTGTTCTCCCAGTTGAGCAACTGAATTATTTACTGAATCCAAGGTGCCAGACCATCAATTAGAAGCTACATTTAAAGACTATGCAT
The DNA here is from genome assembly GCF_000247695.1 of Heterocephalus glaber. Next base: position 1,232,766 of record NW_004624827.1, on the reverse strand, counting down.
AGTTATTTTTCCAAACAGAAAAATTTGAAATAGTCACTTTTCCTAAGGTGACAGTATTCTCTTTCCAATAAAGGTTAATTTCATCTTGCAAAAAAGAAGGTTGCATGCACATTTAATCCTAAATTTAATTAATTTCTAAATCTGAAGATGTCCTACTTTGCAGGAAAGGCCAATACAATTGGTCTTCCAATTGACAAGGGAGTAAACATTGACTCTCTTGTCTATGAACTTGATACACTGAAGTACATGTCCAGCCCTCAGACTGTAAGCCCTTTCACTGAAACTGTCAGATTAGAATTTATAATCACAAGTTCAACTATTTCCACAAGTCCTAACTTTGTGTTTCATTCCTTAAATGGAATGTGAAAGGATCTTTCCCAGTACCTGAGAAAATACCTCTCAAAGTTAGTTTCCCTAGAAGTGTCAGAGAGATATTTGGGTGGCATCCCAGGACACAAGAGTGATGCATCATAGACAATGAGTTCAGAAAGAAGGAAAAGCCAATTATGAAATTCTGTAAGCAAAATGAGGTCAACTGATCAAGATCTACTGGGAGGCATATATCATGCTTCCCACAATTGTCTTCTTCAAGGACAGCAGACAGGAACATCCATGGTTCACCTTTTAACCCTATTGGCTTAAAGTAGTCCTGGTAGTAAACTCATCCATTTTTAAAGGTTCCCAGCATCAGAGAAGAACATGGGGCAGAATGCAGAAAAGAAGTGGTATTCCACTTGAGGTTGGAAATGTAGTCTGTCAGTCCAAGCTTTCATAGAAATCCATACTACAACTGTAGCTGAAATTAGAGGAAGGCTGAAGGAATGAGATTCTGTGTCCCAAAGGTGTTTACAGGTACCAAAAGTGGTGGCAGATAGTTAATATGGCAACCCCTGATGAGCCATACCTCTGTGGAGTCACCTTTCCACTGTCTCTCAGTTGATCTTGTGACAGCCCTTAACTTGATTCATAGGGTACAATAGAACTAGTGCTCCACTTATCTTGGGGCTTGTACTCAACTGACCTAACAGCTTCTGCCTCCGGCTTCTTGGAATGCTTGCTTTTGGAATATTTTTTCTTGAACCCCAGTGACCACGACTTAAAGCTGAATGTGGAAAGATCTTTGGCTGAGGTCTAGAAGTCAAGCCTCTAGATGACTAATGCTGGTGCACTGACCTTTCCTGGTCAATATCATGTATACCAAAAAACTGTCTATGGAATCACAAGTCATAACAGTGTTATTTAACGCTATCAAATTTTGGAATATTTACTTCATTCAGCAAGTAGTAGCCAAAATATCAGCCAAGAAACCTAGAAATTAATAGTGTTACCTAAGTGTCTAAGAGGCACAGCCCTGTCTTCCATCGCATATACATAGGATAGTTGCATTTTCTAGTTTTATCTATTTCTCACCAAGCCATAAAGCAACCCCTGTCTTTTACCTGATGTCGGTTATGATTCTAATGCAGAGGTTCCCACCCTCCAGGCTATGGACCGGTAAATGAAGGTCTGTGACACGTTAGAAACTAGGCTGTGTAGCAGGAGGTGAGCAATTGGTGAGCAAGAGAAGCTTCATTTGTGTTTACAGCAACTCTTCATCACATTCATTACCACTTAACTGCCACCTCCTGTCAGATTAGTGGTAGAATTAGATTCTATTAGGAGCACGAACCCTACCATGAATACAAATGTGTGGAATTTACCTTGTATACTCCTTATGAGAATCTAATGTCTGATGATCTGAGGTGGAGCTGAGATGGTGGTACTAGTGGTGGGGAGTAACTGTAAATGCAGATTAACATTAGCTGAGAGGTTTGCACAGAGTCCATAATAAATCAATTGCTTGCAGACTCATATCAAACCCTATCAGTGAGTGGCAAAGGACAAGTTGCATGTGGTAATAAGCTTTACAGTGGCTAGTGAGGTGAAAAACTTCAATTGTACAGCTGCATCTGGTGGCAGACTTTAAATCAGACTCCAACACTTACTTATTCTGTACATGATCTGTCCATTACTTTATTGGCCACTTCTGTTTGTGCCCTTTTTCTGTGCTGCATATGTGTTTTAGGTAACCCTAGGCAAAATGAATAAAAAATAAACATCACCGGAGAGTTTCTTTCAAAAGGAGAAAAGACCCAATGATGAGCTAGCAGAAGATTCTAAGACTTCCAACAAAAGAAAACTCTATTCATTTAAAACAAAAATTTAAATTATGGGTTCATTGCAATAGGAGATCTACATTCTCCAATCCTGCTTTGTATAATATGTGGCAACTGGCTAGCCAATAAAGCCATGAAAGCTTCAAAACTTCTTCACCACATAGAAACCAAATACCTTGAATTAAAAGATATGACTTTGGAGGTTTTTTTTTTTAAACAAAATTCACGTTTTGTTTAGATTGAGATAAACTATACAAAATTTTCTTCACCAAAAATAACAGCAGTTATTTTCTGTATTATTTCTAGATAAACCACAAAACATTCATTTTTTAGGTTTTCAGTTTTGCTTATAAATCAAGATGAAGCAGTAGATAAGAGTCATGGAAAAAGACAAGAAAACAGACAAGTCAGTTGCCTGTATGAATGGCCTCTGATTCTGCCTTGACAGTGAAGCAGAAGTGTTCAACATTTACCTGCTAAGAAGCTTATGAAGATGTAGGTTTCACCTAGGAACGTAAACAGCAATAACCAGATGTGGAATAACAATGGCAAGCTCTTCCATTCCAGCTTAAACTGTAACCTCTTCTTTTAAGTTCATTTAATAAAGACAAACTCTACATTGAAATCTGGTAGGCTCATAAACTTCTCTTTAGTAATTCCCTTAACTGCCCATTAGATTTTTAATAACATACTTAAAACTCTTACTAATCACAGGTCAATGATGGCCTTCACCATAACATTTTATAAGATGCATTTTCTCCCACACCACCTCAAAATTCATTTCTTCAAAAACTGACAACTTGAAAGTGGATCCACAATGACAGTGTTGTCTAAAATGACTTAATTAAAACAATTCCATAATGCCACCAGCAGAGGTCACACCAAAGCGGTGTGGCACTTACAATGCCATCTTTTGCCATTCTTTTTTTTTTTTTTTTTTGGTACCAGGGATCGAACTTGGGACCTTACACTTGTGAGGCAGGCAGTGGAACCATGGAGAAGAACAGACAGGTCTCAGGTGCACAAGGATTCAGAGGGGCCATTTAAATATGGAGATTATCAATGGCTAATATATTCAATGACAGGTCTGTGGGCTAACATATTCAATGATTAGGGGCCTACATATCCCTTACAGCTTTTCTTTCAAATAGCAAATATAAGAAAAAGCCCACTGTAAAAGTCTCTTAGGTATTTTCAACAGTTCCTGAATTATCTGTAGGAAGCTCTGATTTAGTTGTATATAGTTTGATATATGTGTCCACCATTAAATCCAGATCATGTTTTACATCAAAATTTATGTTAAGCAAAGCCAAGTGGAGTTTTTTTTAAAGAAAAAATATGTGAATGTGAGGAACAGAAATAGCTATTGAAGGCCACAACCTTATCAAATTCATCCCCACTGAGGGTATCGTTCTTAGTGGCTAACCATATTGCTAAAGCTTAGAAGCACTCTACTATTGGTGAAGAGTTGATCCTGCCTGCTGCTAAAGACATTTGTTGTGAAATTTTAGCAGAGTCTATAGTTCAAAGGGGGAATGTATTCCTCTTTCAAATAGTATCCTAATTAGATGAACAGATGAAATAGCACAGAAAATTGAGGCATAGTTGGTTAGAGAGGATTAATGAGGCACCATGGTATGTAATCCTGGTAGACAAGTCAACCCATGTTGACAACAAGGCAATAATGCTCATTCTTGCATGATTATTTTGAAGAGGATGAACATAAAGATATGTTATATGCACTTCTGATGTCAATCAACACTACAGCTGCAGAACTATTGAAGTCTCTGAATGATTGCATATTAGGAAAACTGAATGGGTCATTTTATACCAGTATATGCACGGATAAAGTGATTGTCATGACTGGACGGCTTTCTGGTTGCAGTGCTCAGGTCAGAGAGGTTGCTTCTGAATGTGAGTGGATGTATACTGTGTCATCTATGCAGAATTTTTTTTTTTTGTACCAGGGATCGAACTCCAGACCTTGCACTTGCAAGGCAGGCCGTGGCACCACTGAGCTAAATCCCCAGCCTTAGAAATGTTTGCTACTCAACGAATGTCCCCTGAACTTAACATTTTGCAGGATGTGATTAAAATTATCAAGCACATTAAAGTACTTGTCATTAACTCATGTCTGCTCCTATAGCTCAGTGAGGAGAAAAATACAGAGCTCATGAATTTTCTCTTATACAAAGAAGTGAGATGGCTTTCTAGAGGTAGATCACTGGTCAGAGATTTTGAGTTATGAGAGCCACTCCAGGGATTTCTTTTAGAAAGACAGTCACCACTGGCAGCACATTTCAAAATGAACCACAAAACTTCCCTACCTGTGTGACATATTCAACATGCTCAATGAACTCAACCTGTCAATTCAGGGGAAAACAACAAATTTGTTCAAGTTGGCAGGTGAAGTGGCTGCATTAAAAGCCAAACTGGAATAATTGAGGCAATGAGTGTACCCTAGGATTTTTGACATTCAAACATTACTATGTAGAGACTTTGAAAGACTGGGCCAAGGCCTTCTTTTTTCCAGCTGGTATATGATCACCCATCTCAGCTTTCAAAAGAGACTTGGAGTATTACTTCCCAACAACCAAAGACCCCCAAACTGGGATGGAGTAGATCTGCAATCTATTTGTGAATGAGTCAGGTAAACTATGTTCATGCTTGAGAGAATCAATTGCTTGAGGCAATAAATGATTGTGGTTTTAAAAACATGTCTGAGACAACCTGAACTCTCCACACGTTCTGGATTAAGTCAAGGTAGAATATCCTGAGATTACTACAAAAGGACTGAAAAGCGTGCTTCCATTTCTAACATCCTAGGTTTTGTGAAGTAGGGTTTTTCTTCAGTGACAGCAACCAAAATGAGATTATGGAGTACACTAAACATAAATAACACTCTTTAGTGGCAGTGTCTGCCATTGCCCCCAAATGGGACTGTCTGTTTGCAGAAAAATAGGCTCAGGATTCCCACTGAGTCTGCATGATGGTGTGCTGTATAATTATTTCATTATATATAATAATAGAAATAAAGTGCATAATAAATGTAATGTGCTTGAATCGTCTTAAAACTCTTCCCTAAGCCTTCCCCTAGTCTGTAGAAAAATTGTCTTCCACAAAACTAATCCCTAGTACCAAAGGTTTGGAGAGCACTGCTCAGAAGATTCAGGCTAATGTTAGTGGTTTTGGAAGTAAATATTCTGGTATCTTTTGTCAAATTACTTAGTCTTGCATTGTTGTGTAAGAAGTTTTCATGTATGCTCTAATTTTCCTCAGTATGGATAGTTATAAAGTTACCAGATTCATTCGATAGTCACTTAAAATTCATTTAAATTCACTTAAAATTGGACAAATATTTGTTGAGTACCTACCATATGGTAAGAATTGTTCTACATACAAGCAGTATGATAATTAACAACATGACAAAAATTCATCTCTTTGGAGAGGAGAGATTGACAATAAAACAGAATAAACACGTAGAATGTACATTATTTAAAGAGACAAATGTGAAGGAGAAAAACTAAAGTAAGGAAGGGGAATAGAGAACATATTAAAAGATAAATGTTAAAATTTTAGATTGAGTAGCTAAAGATGCTAGCATTTGAGAAAAGACTGTGAAGAAAAGAAGGAAAGAACCACATGGAAATGTAGGGGGAAAGCAGCAGAGAAAGCACTAAACACCAAAAGCACCGGCTTTGTACTGCTTGCATCAGCATCTAGGGGAACCTTGTCCATGTGGATCATTGGGACGGGCTTGACAATCTCTGTACTGCACCAGCGTTTAAAGGGGCCTTGTCTCAACTTCAGTCCCTTTTTTGCTGCAGTCTGCGAAGTATCCTACCTAGCTGGAAGACTCCCCTGTCTGTAACACTGTCATATCCTGTAAGGACTCTGAAACTGGACTCCAGCTCCTCTAATAGGAAAACTGAGTGTTCCCAATGGCCTGGAAATCTGTTGGGAGACATGCTCATTCTTGTCAGTTTCCATACCATAGTAGCTCCAGGAAAGGCCTTGAGGGTCAGCTCCATTCCCTCTCAGCTGGGTTTGCACGCAATCCAGCCCATGTAGGGAATTGCTAAGACTCTTGCCCACTGGTGCCACCTGGTTAGGCTTATTATCAACATCAGCCCCAGAGAATATTCTATATTAGCACCTAAATTCCCTTTTCGCCTCTTATGCTGTGGTCTGGGAGCACTTTTATCCAGACAGTCTTGCTGGGAGTTGCACCCATTTGGGTCCATAAAACAGGATTGCCAGTCTCTGTCCTGCATCAGATCCTCAAACAACCCTGAATCCTGGTCTTGGTTCATCTGTCTGCAGATTAAAAATGGTTCTGCGCACCTGGAAATCTAGAAGGTGGCATTTCTAGTAGTGTTCCTACAAGCTGATTCCAACAGAAGGGTTAAGCATTGCTCCAAAGTTTTGGCCTGAGCAACTGCAAGTTAAGGGTGTTTTCTTTTCTTTTTCTTTTTTTTAGTACCGGGAATTGAACTCAAGGCCTCTTGCTTGCCAGGAGGACACTGCACTCAACATCCCTGGCCCCAAGGGTGTTTTCATTAACTGAGATAAGGAAGTCTGGGGAACTGTATATAAATAGTTTAGTGTTAAACATGTTAATTTTGAGGTGGCAATTAAATTTCAACTGAAGACATTAAGAATGAAGTTTTATAACTAAGCTCAGGATTCAGAATAGAGTTTAAGCTGGAGATATAAATATGAGAGTTATCAGGGTATGGTATTTAAAGCTGTGAGACTGGCTAAAATTTAAGGGGTAGCATATAAATAAAAAAGGTGTCTGCAACTGAGAGTTGGGATTCCAAAGTGTACATTTTAAGAAAGAGAGAGTGTACAAGGAGAGGAGAAGAGGTCAAGGAGAAACCAAATAAAGAAGGAAGAAAGTGAGAACAATGTGGTATCTAAGAAACCAAGTAAAGAATATGTTTTTAAGAGGAGAATGTGTCAAATGCTGCTGATAGTTCAAGGAAGAAGAGTTTGGAAAAGTGGCTATTGGATTTAATAATACAAATTGCATTGGTGATCTAAATAATAGTAGTTTTTGTGAAGCAGTAGCAATAAAAACCTAGTGGATTGAGAATGAGAGTAGAGAAAATACAGTCAGTCACTACAGAGAATTCTTTTAAGGGGTTTTGTTTTAAAGAGAAATAAATTGAAGCAGGCACAGTGAAGAGAAAATTTTTTTCATAGGAGAAATAATAGCAGTTGGTGTCCTGATGGGAATGATCCAAAAAAAAGAAGGAATGAATATGATTCAAGAGAAAGGTGAGAATTACTAAAGTCATGCCATTAGTGAAGGAACAGGAATGGAACACAGTGCAATAATTACGCGTTGGCTTAGCCAAAAGTATAGGTGGTATAAGTTCATTATTAGTAGCAGGAAATAAGGTAGAGCGAATACAGCCACATTCAAGAGGTAAGTAGATGAGGTAAAAGAGTTCACGGAAGTTTTCCCCTAAAGACTTAATTTTGCCAGTGATATAGGAACCAAAGTAACCAGCTAAGAGTGAGTATCGTAGCTGGGCGTGGTGGTACATACCTGTAACCCCAGCTACTTGGGAGGCTGAATCAGATGGGTTGCAAGTTAAAATAAAATAGAACTGTACATATAGCTCAGTGATAGAGAACTTACTTACTATGTATGAAACCCTGGGTTCAATTTCCAGTACCACCCAAAAAAGTGATTATGGTGAAGGGGCTATTGGAGGCTTGGAGAAAGAGGTTCAGAAAGCATGAAGTGTCAGCTAGAAGAGTACAGATTGGGTATCTAGTATGATCACAAGTTACTGAGAACCTGCCGAGGGACAGTGGTTTGAGGGTAAGTTAGAACAGCCAGCGTTATTTTGTGCTGCATTCTGTTCAGCATTATGTGGGGGTGCAGCAGCAGCAGGGAGTTGGATTTAACTAGGGTGTGTTTGGCTAAGCACAGCAGCATATCCTAGTCCCGCACCCTACTCACTGACTCACAGAAATATCAGTTATCTATTTCTTCCCTAACAGAACTGTTGTTCAGAGATCATGGTGATTCTGACTCTGCTTTCAATAATTCTCCTAAAACTTGCAAAAGTTTTGTTTGTGTTTTGTCATTCACTTTTTCTCTCCCCATCTCACAATATGTGTTTTTCTATTTTCAATATCATGCAATATAGTTGTACCTTGACTAATTTTCCAAAAGTGTACAGACAATTGTGGAAGGAGAGGCATTATTAACACTCTAGCGATAGCTCAATAACATTAAATATCATTTATTGAGAACTTTCTCTTCTAGGCATTTAGCACACATTCATAATCCTATTAATAAGTTTCCCCATTTTCAAGGAATAGAAATTTAAAAGAAAAAATGAGTCATGCAGCTAGTATATGACATGCAAGCTTTTTCCTGCATGTTCTACAGCACTGACTCCAGGCATGAGACCACATTCTCCAGCCCTTATTTGCCAAGGTAAAATCAAGTTTTTCTTGTCCTAGCTCCAACTGTCACATATGCGAGTGACACTGTATGTGCTTGCTCAAATATCTTTAGTCCAAGGTGTCTTTTCTAGTTTTTCTTTTCAAACGTTAGGTCATTTTATGACCTTGATTTTGAAATTTTAATTTTCATGGTCCAATGCTAATCTGTTCCTAATCTGAACTTTTTCTGATGTTCTCCTACCTATGCATTCCAGGCCATTTTGTAACTCCCTAGACCTCTGCTCACTAGGCTTTGGTAGGCCCTTTCCCCCAGTTATAACAAATAGAAATGTCTCCAGGGAATTGCCAACTGTTCAATAGGAGACACAGTCACTCCAGATTGAGAAACACTGCAAGCATTAAAGTAAACATTAAAGTAAGCATTAAAATCTTGCCCTAAATTTTATATTGCCATAGTATCTATAATTATTATACTTTTAAACTTTAGAATATTTTGGAGTGGGGGTGGGACCGAAGGCACACATTCTGCCCCTAGCCAGGTCCTCATCCCCAAGTTTTAGAATATTTTTTAAAGAAAAAGTTGAGCCCTTCTGAGACTTTTATTTTTCTGTAACCTAAGAGCTCCTTGCCTCAGCACTGTCATTATAGTTAGAATTAACTGTAGTAGTCCTTATGTTCCCACTGTACTTTGAAAAAAAGTCTTATGATAGCATTCGTCACATTCTAGTAAGAGTGCTAAACAAAACCACATTTCTAGCTTTAAGACCAGCATGTCTTTGGTGACAGAGATCATGTAATATTCATCTTTGGATTTCTAGTGCTTGCAAAAATACATAGTATGTACTCAATTTGTGTTTTTAAACCCTGCTGAGAGGAATCCCACATACTGGCTCTTATCTATGAGGACAGATTATCCATTTGTCTTGTGACCTTTATTCATAGCACAGCCCTGCCACCTAGTGGCCAATTACCCAAAGAATAAATAAAATACTTAGGATCAAATAAGTTAATGCGTCATATATCTCAAATACAAAAATATAAAATTATATTCATTATCAAAAGACAAAGAAATTTGCATGCTACTTTTGTATACAAATAAATTTTTCAAGTAATAAAATATTCAAAATTGTATCTTTTTTGCCCAAGGGAAGTTAATTTGTATGTATAGGGTTTTTATTTCTAATATATATAGCATTTTTATGTGAAGACAAGTGAATATACTCAATATATATGGTCCTCCAACTTTTGATTTTATACAAGGTCCATTCTCAATCAAAGGTAGGCATTTCTGCTTTCTCCTTCAAAGACCTTTGTCTAAATCATTCAACAGAATACCTGCCAGGACACAGAACTCTGTTAAACAGGAAGACAAGACAAGCCCTTTAGCTAGCAGGATTCCTTGACTTATTTGATAAAAGTTGTTTCACTACTTGGAACAGCAGATCTCTTACTGTGTGGACTGAATTCATCCATTAATTGGACTAAATGAGCTAATAGCAAATTGGCCTAAATATAAAAAATGAACTGTGAAGAAGCATTTTCATTACTGATTGAATAAATCTCACTAACTCAGTCCACCAAAATGGTTATGTATTTTATAAGTGACTCATTCATTATCTTACTGGTGCAATAACAATAATACAGTTAATAGTGCAGATTGGATAAGGGACAAAAGAATGGGAAGAGAGAGACAAGAGTTTGAAATTTAATTTCAACTTTATTGCTTAGTATTTCCATAAAACTATTACTAATTTATATTTATGAGTTTCAAAATGTATTTGCTTTAGCAGGAAGGCATAACCAAATGTCTCTACATTATGCTGAATTGTTCTATCATTTGTCTTTTTGTTGAGATCATTAACATGCTTTGAAAGCAAATTAAGCAGATGTACAAACTCACAGATATTTCATATTCTTCCTAATATTAGCTTCTGATACATTGTACTTGAAAGATGTATGACTTGAAAGATGAATACTTATTTCTAATACTTCTAGCTTACCAGTGGCATGACCTGTTTTTTGCTCTACGATATTTAAAATACCTGAAGAAATTTAAAAGATTATTTAGACCAATCTCTCCTTGTAGAGATAGAGAAAATGAGGCCTGGAGAGGCCTAGCACCTTGTCTAAGGTCATGGAGCTAATTATAGCAGATGATTCCAGGATTCTCAGTTGCTAGAAAAAGTGACTATTTATTCTGGAGGCCACGCCATAACATAATGCCCGAGGCTGTGCACACCATTAAGAGTACCACAAGATAAGATTCTCAAGCCCAAACCACCAGGCTTCTCATCAGTTTACACTTCCCTAAACTGCAGGATGGCGAACCTCCAAGTCACTCTTTTTCTCACACGTGCTTAACCTACAAGCTCTGTTATCCTCTCCACTTCCATCCTTTCCCAAACTAACCCTTCAGGTTTGTCCTTTAACTCCATCTGATCAGCATCTTTTCCTACAGATATTCCTTTCACCTTCTTGCCTTGTTGAAATCTACCTGGGCCTGAGACAATGTCAGAAGTCAAAGTGGGAGCATATCTTGGTTCCTCCCATTACTACTTCCAAATTATTTCAACTCTTCTCTTCTGCAAAAATGATTGCTTTTTTGATGCTTATGTCTCTTGGATATGTCACTGATTCCTTCTTATTATTTTCTGCCAGTCTCCGAGCAATCTCTGTGCTCATCCACCAGTCTTCTGTTCCTGGGAAAGGGTCTTCCATTCCACCTCACTGCCTTTAATATCAGTTCTTAATTCAGTGACTCAAAAAATCCCCGTCTTCTGTTTTGACTTCCATATGCCAAAGACACTTGCCTTTTCCCACTTCAGTCACACATTCCATGTCACACCCTGGACATTTTCTCTTAAAAAATAGCAACTTCTTCAAAAATTGCTAATGAAAAAACAACAAACTTTGGATCTATATAGCTTCCTATGTGAACAGTTCAATGATGCGAGTACTCCCATGCAACCAGACAATTCTTCAATGCTGTGGGGACATTCAGTCCTTTCAGCTCACCATTTCCTTATTATCTTCTGACCCCTCCTGTCACTTCTCATCTTGCTCAGCACCGATTATAATATCATCCACATAGTCACCATTTTGCAAATACCTTTAACTCTCAGCTCTTTCTTTGCTTCAATTGAGTTCATCTTACAAAATCCCCAAACATCAAATAACTCACCCAGATTCAGACCTATCTGTTTACACCAAAGAAGGAAAGTTTCTATAACAGAAATTACATAATCAGGTGACTAATTTCCCTTGATGTCCACAATCATTGGCCAGAATTTGAATCTTTATTTGACACAGAAATCTTGTTATATTTCTCCAATAAGACTTTTTCTCCCCAGGATGATTATATTGATCTGGCTCTTTCTGCTATAATCTTCTACCCCACTTCTACCTTTATCTCTCAGATGTTTGCTACAAGTGTTATTGAGAGTATGGAACTGTCATATGGAATATTTTTATCCTTCCATGACTAGATCACCAAGATATATCCCTAAACCTTTTTCTCACCTCTATCAGAGAAAGGGTGAGGAGTGTTCCTCCTTTTGAAAGGTATTTCCTTCACATGTGTCCTGTGTCTTTTGTTCTGAGAGCTTCTCAAGGGCACTGATCCTTTTATTTTCTGTTTCTTTAGTAAACCACTCTAGTATTTCCATAATAAAAGGAAGTGTTGTCCTGATCCCATATCCTCTATCTAATAGCAGCTCCAATTTTTTGTTTACTTATTGTTTTCCCTGATTAAAGTTTATGGCTCCAAAAGCAAGGGAACATAGGTAAATGTATTTCCTGATGTGTATACAAATTCTAACTACTTTAATGGCTGGTATAGGCTTGGCACTAAACAAATTTTTTATAATAAAAAGAATGAAAATGTCTCTATAATATAGCAATAATTAGATATATGCCACTTGTCTATTGATACCAATACTATTTATAATTATAAATAAATTCACATTTATTCAAGAGAAGAGTTACCATATATTTCCATTCTTTTTTCAATGTGGACGTAAAATAAGCTCATTTGAAGGTGGCATCTGGTTTTCTAGACCATATTCTAAATAGTTTAAGTATAAAATGATATTGACTTAACCAATAAGAAACCAACAGGAAAGAAATGGGTCTCAGGTACAGCTTGACCCATTAATCCCTATGATGTCACTAAGATACCTTCATCTTTTGGTCCATAATTCATCTGTGTATTGTTTCAATCTCTCCTACTGCAAATGGGATCTTTCCATGAATTGTAAGTGGTAGAATCTGCAAATTAAAACCACAGGAAAATGAAAATAGAAACCACAATGAGATACCAATTCCATACCTGTAGGATGATTATTATTAAAAAGACAAAAAGTAATAAGCTTTGTTAGGCAAGCATATGGAGAAAAAGCAAATATACACACTGTGAGAATATAAATCAGTATAGCCCTTATGAAAAACAGTATGAAAATTTCTCTGTCTTTTTTTTTTTGGTACCGGGGATCAAACTCGGGTCCTTGCGCTTGTGCAAAATTTCTCAAAAAAAAGGAATTACTATATAATCTGGCCGTCCCATTCCTGGTATATTTCCAAAGGAATTGAAACCGGCATCATGAAAAGATATCTGCACTTCTATGTTCATAGAACTCTATTCACAATAGCTAAAATAAATAAATAAACTGTCTATCGGAAAAGGAATGGATTTTTAAAACATAGTGTACACCGTAAATGAATTATTTTCAGCCTTAAAAAAATCTGGATATATTTGACAACATGGATGAACCTTGAGGTCTTTATGGTAAGTTAAATAATGTAATCACAAAAGGACAAATATTGCATGATTTCACATAATGGAGTATGTGAAATTTTATAGACCAAGATGTATATTTAATTTGCATCCATTGATTAGTGATGTTAAACATTTTGTAAATACTTTTTGAACTTTTTTGTGTGTGTGAAGTACTTGGCTGTTTTCCACTTAATGTTAAATTTTGTCTTAATGATTTGTGAAAAGATACTATCTTTACCTTGAGTTTTTGTATCAACTGCACAATGATAGAGTTATCAAAAGTAACTCAGAGTATAGACTGGAACCATAGAGCTTGAAACAATTGACTTTACGTGGTAAATTAAGGTTGATAGCAGGTTTAGAATGATAAACACTATGTTCTGTAGAAAATTGTTTTTGATGGGAAGATTTGTGATCTAATTTATATTGTAGAACAGAGGTCAGCAAAGTATGGCTCTTGAGCCACATCTGACCTACTGACATTTTTGTAAATAAGGTTATACTGGAATATATCTACATGCATTCATTAATGTATTGTTTGTGAAAACTAACTTGCTACACTGGCAGCATTGAATAGTTGCTACAAAGACTGCAATGCCCACAAAGCCTAAAATATTTACTATTTAATTCCTTTCTAGATAAATTTGGCAACTTTTGATTTAGGAGGATACCTCTGGCAGTAAGATGAAGGCAAAATAATAATAGGGGGAAAATAAATACATGAAAAAATTTTTTATTTTATTAGTACATGTTTGCAGTACATAATGATTACATTCACTGTAGGGAATTGGTACATGTACATAACACATTTCAATTCTTTTTCCCCCCTCCCTCCCTTTATTTTTCCAGCATCAGATTCATTTATTTATCTTATAAGGCCTTATAGTTATCATATATACAAACTAATAGTCTAGACAGCATATAAAACATGTAAGATAATTGTATTAAGTCAAGGTACACTTTTAGATATTTGTCCATGTTGGATTACAGTAATTACTTTTTCTCTTTTTTCCTATTATCTGTCTTTTGTTTTGAGATGTATGTTTTTCATATAAGAGAAACCATGTAATATTTAAACTTGTGTGTCTGAGATAACTTTACTTAACATTATGGACTCAAGATAGATCTATTTTTCTACAAATGCCTTGTTTATCCTTCTTTATGGCAGAATAGTACTTCATTGTGTATAAACACTACATTTTCTTTATTCATTCTTCTGATGATGGACATATAGACTGTTTTTAAGATTTAGCTATTATCAATTGTGCTGCTATAAACATAGGTATGCATATATCACGGTGGTATAATGTGTCAAACTCCTTTGAGATGATACCTAGGAGAAAAGCTGGGTCAAATGGAATTTGTACTTTTAGTTTTTTAAGGAACCTCCATACTGATTTCTATAGTGGTTGTATCAGTTTACAGTCCCACCAACAATGAAGAAAAGTTCTTTTGTCCAGTCTTGCTAGCATTTGTGATTGATTTCTTGATGACAGCCATTCTTTCTGGAGTGAGACGAAATCTCAGCGTTGTTTTAATTTGCATTTCTCCAATGGCCAGAGATATTGAACATTTTTTCAATGCATGAAAAATATTTGGAAGAAAACTATGTTAGGTTCAGGTAAGAATGATAAAGACAGTCTCAAGCAAAGTTAGTAAGCATGGAAAAAAGGGAAAATTTACATTTTTGCATATAGAATCATCTGGATTATTACATATGAGAATAAATAGGTAAAAAATGACTGTGCTTTATATCTTTTAGTGATCAGAAGAATGGTGATGTTCTTGATTATGAATGATGGAAAAATAGTGGAGAAAAAGCCTCCAGAAACAATGATTTTCACTTTGAATAAACACAATACCTACACGAGACACACATAGAGCTTTCCCAAATAATATCCAAACTGGTCTCCAAGGCTAGTGGAATTACAAGGGTCACTGATCTGTAACTGGTAGGTGGTGCTATAGGAAATCCACTTAAGGAAATGTAAAATAAAGAGTCCCCCAAAATTTTGTATTTAGTGTGTCACTAAACCATATAAAAGAAGATTACAGAGAAATTCAAGTGAATTAATTAAGTCTAGATATATTAAAATAGATAACTCACAAAATACATGATGAGTTTTAAAAAAGCAAGCTGCCGTGGGTAATGATTCTGTATATATAAAATATTAAAAGTATAAAATAACATCTATTTTACACACACTAATGTAGAAATGACAATACAATTTCACAGTAGGTGGAAGAGAGGAAGAGAATAGGAAGAGAGACTGCTTGAGTTGTCATGTTTTATTTCTTATTATAGAAAGCTACAACTAAGATATCCAAAGAGAGAAATATAAATTGAAAACACAAATTAAGAAAAGATAAAGGTTTTGGCCATCAGAGAGGGAGGAAATATGTTTTAAAAGAAGAGCACAAAATGTACCATCGAACTTTGCAAACAAGTAGAATTATGACCAATACCAGGGACCCCTGCAGAGGATCCTGATCTGCTCGGTGCTATGATGCAAAGCAAGAAGACTGACTCAGAGACAGAATCAAAGCTAAATGGGGAACTAGGATGGTCAGAGCTGAGCAAACAAAGATCCTGAAACTGTTGATATTTATTGGTCACACAATCATTCATTAAGTTGGGGTGAGGGGGTTATGTGTGGTTGTTAGAGATAAGTTGCTGATGCCGGCAAGGTTTGTAAAAGAAGGGATAAAGCATTCTTGCATTAGAAAGAGAACAGGCCAGATATAGGTTGTAGTTAATGATTAATCTGTCTTTTCAGTTAAGGTTTCAATTCTGGGAATGGAATTTGAGTGAGAGTCACCCTGCCCTCCACTGTCATGTTATCTCATATCAGAGTCTCACAGCTTCACGGACCATTTCTCTGGCCTCTGCTGTGGCCATTGATGGGGGAATAATGCTAATCTACATGTCACTGCAATGCCCCTATGAGTCACACAGGTTTCGGTCAGACTCACTTTTTAAAACAAGTCAATTGTGGGGTTGACTCTTTACAGCCTGCACTGCTTATAGCCTGCTTTGGGCATAACCAACAGGGTAGTCTCCCACATACTAAGAAGCTCTGTTTTTGATCAGAAATGTGCAAAAAATTGAATCAGAATAACAGAGGTAGGGGCCAAAGGTGATGGGTAGAGAAGTGAGTCTTGGTACTGAAGTAGGAGGACTGAGAGCAAGTGTTTCTTTCAAAAAGGTTGATAATAAAGAAGGAAAGCAGAGAGAAAATGTGGTTTGACTCTGGAAAGCTCCCAAAGGCTCATGGTGTTGAAAGCTTAGTCCTCAGCCTGACTTTCTTCCTTTGAAATTATTTACCTCAAGTATTTTGTCTAAAAGTAACAGAAAGTGACTAATAATTAATGTGCCTGATGCTTTAATTTCACACAAGATGGGTACTCAAATAATTTTTCCCCCTCAAACATTTGAGTCCTCAAAGCTTGGTTCAAATTACAAATAACATGAATAGTAGTGTTGTGGAAGTTGAGAAAATGTGAGCCCTGAAACCTAGATATTTTCCGGGTGTAGATATTCCATGCAGATAGATAACCTATGAACTGGTTTAAATCTTGATGTAGCCATCCAGTCCAGGATCTTTCAGTCTTTGTGACTTAGAAGCTTAATCTCATCAATGTGAACACAATTAGGATGTCTCAGGAAGCTGGTTCATTAACAAATCTCATTAGACTGATGTGTAAACCTCTTTACTTAAAATGAAGAGTTTGATTGCCAGGTAGTCCAGACTCATCAGCATGACCAGTGAGCCAAATTATCACAAGGGCATTTGAGAAGCAAGGAAGCAGAACAAGGAATTACATTAGTGGAATATTTAATGATACCTGGCTTTGATGTGACAATCTCTGAAATGGTGATATGCTTCCTGAACTGGTTAAGAATATTTTCTCTTCAGGTGGAGATATGCTCTAACAAATTTCGTTTTTTGGCATCTTTATTTCTAAACATCCTTCTGAAGTTCATACAGTATTCATTCCTTACAAATGTTAATACTTTTCTACTTGGGAATAGATGCATTTCTTAAAATGATTCTGCTTTTTGTTTGTATTGCATGCTCTATGCATGTTATTCCTTAACTTTCAGAGTTATTTAAGAACATATTATCACCTCCATATAGTAGACAAAATTTCATTTGTATTTGTAAATTTATAAGTACATCCTAAAGGGTGGTTGGGGTCAATGTTCCTGAAATTTCAGTCATACCTGAACCACTTACATGGGTTTTACTATCTCTGAGGACAATTATAATTTGTTTATTATATTTTTTGAAAAGTAAACTTAATGCTTTACATAAATTAACTTGCAAAAGATACTTTATGTTAATACCATTAATTACCAATGCACTCTGCATTTGATACAAATAAGTTCTAAAGAGATAAGCAAAATAAAAATAACATTTTTTGATTAATTCATTTCCCACTATCTGTACATAGATAAAACCATTATTATCATAGCTGCTAAAACATGACATAGCATTTTGTATCTTCTCATATAAGTTCTAATATAGTCCCTATAATCTCTGCATATTACTAATGACAGCAAATATATTGCATTACCATAACATCAGCACTGCTCTGATTTACCAGAGCCTGAGATAAATGCCAGCTCAGCCTTTAAGATAAACTTTAGAAAGACTATTGAAAATATGAGTTATTTATTTGGAATGTTCATTAGGGTAATATCTTTTAAATGAGACCAAGTTCCATGGAAATAATCTATTATATCTTTCATGAAATTTTGTAAGAGTTTTAATGGTGCACTTAAAGGGCTATCATTAAAACCATCTATTGCTGTGTAGGTGGGGAGTTTTAAAACATTTTCTCAGCCATAAAAAGGTATAACTCTTTTGGATATACAACAAAATACTCTATTCAATAAGCATAGCAGGGTAATACATGCTAAAATATTTGAAAATAATCATCAAGGAAAAGGTAAAGAACTATGGGCTTTATTGGGAAAGGTTCAAAAGACATACTTTCTGAAACTATCTGAAAAAGTATAGAGCTGATCAGGCACAAACAATACTGGAGAAAAGCCTAATAAGGTCTCTGTCCTCTGAGTCAGCAGTGGCCCTGGGTAAGGTTCTTTGTGCAGTAAGCTTGTGTAAGTCTTCAAAACTAAATATTATATTCTGAAATTTTTAGATTTCCTTCTTAAAATGAGTAGCAATTTTACATGTTGAATAGCATTACATTTTAATTTCCAAACCTAGGCCCATGGTTATGTAGAAAACTTCAACCAAATTAAAAAGAAAAAATTTGGTAATATTTTAGGTACTAGAGATTTTGTGTATGTAGGGCATATGATTCAACTTAGTGTTACTGAATTGAGATTCTTAGTTATCTTAATGTACTTTGTTTTATTAGTTTTCAGTGCATTTTAGGGAATAGTGGATATTTGGTGGCTGATTCTTCGGCATCCATTTTCTCATTTTTCCAAGCAAAAATGACCCTATTTTTGTTTAGGAAACCTAATAGATCCCAGTTTAAAGCAACTAACCATGTGTTTTGAGAGGAAAGGCCCCACCCCCAGGTAAAGTCCAGCAAAGAATCTTGCTCCTGACCACAGTGACATTTACATTTTGACCAATAGAATGTGAAAAAAATCACTCAAGACTCCTACGGACGAAGTCTTCCTTCTTCTCTGTAGGAGGTCCAAGAACTTTCCCCAGACAATGTGAGATGAATGTGAGGTCCACTAATGCTGCTGTGAGGAGATCCAGCATGAAAATGAATCTAGCACCCGGAGGATAGAGCTGCAAGGATCAAAATGGATCATCACTACCCTGATGGCATCATGAACCAAAAAGCAAGTTTCTACTCAAGCTTAAAATTAGAACCATTTGTGTGCAATTCAATGATATGAAACTATGTATATATCCCTCAACTTTTGTGTTTGTTTTATACTGGGGATCAAACTCAGAACCTTGCACTTGCAAGGAACTTCTTTCTTAATCCACATTGGTTTAGGTTTTCTATTGTTTGCAACCAAAAGCCTCCCAACATAGGGATGTAATGTGGAACACTGGAGGAGGTACTGTGCTAAGATCCAAGTTCTGGCTTAACTTTGCTGTTACTTCTATTATATTAAGTAAGTTCTTTAACCCAATCCTTTAATCATTTTATCCTTGTTGTCTTAGTTACTTTCTCATTGCTGGGACAAAATACCCACGGTTTAAAGAAGAAATTTTTACTTGGGCTTTGAGTCCATAGTTGGCTGGCTCCAATGCAGGGTTGCGTGGCAGAAGGCATGGCAGAGGAGAAAGAGCTCTTGGCAAGGCAGGCAGGAAGCAGTGAGCATTCAAGGCAGGAGAATATATATATATATCTTATGCTCACAGTGACCCACGTCCTCCCACCAGGCTTCACCTCCCAGCACCATGCCCAGCCATAAATCCACTGGTGAACTAATCCAGTATCACACACTCATTCATGATCAGTCACCTTCCAAAAGCCCACGACCTTATGAGCACATGAGGCTTTAGCGGTACATCTAGATATAAGCCATAGCACGTGTCTACAAGCAGAGCATTAGTTCTATATGATTTCTAAAACATAAGACAGTCTGTCTAGATTTCTGCCAACTTCACTCCTCTTTTTGGGCAAACAAGCTGACTCTATTTCCCACTTTTTCATGCAGTTCAGTTGGGGAATTGTGACTCAGTTCTGGAAAACAGAATGTAGATCAAAGTGACAGAAACCACATCAAGGCCTGGTCTTTTAAAATATTTCAGTTCATTCCAAAGTCCTTTCTTCAGTGACTATGGAGACCAAGTGTTGAGGTTGGTAGAATCCTGGATCCCTGAGTCTTAAATAGAATAGCGCTCCTTAGGATATCTACGCAACCCACAGCAGCTTCTAGATGACTAAGAAATAGACTGAATTTTGTTTAACAATCCTATTTTAGGAAGAATTTTTAAAGCATTAGCTATATACTGAGACTGTTATTGCATAAACAGAGTTTAAATTAGGTTGGCAGTAGTAAAACATGCGGAATTTCTATTTAAATTATTATTCATGTAAATCTGAGGCAGTTTCAGTAGTACCATTAACAAGTATTTTATCAATCCAGGAGAAATGTTAATGGAAGAACAAAAACACGTTGGAAAGTTTTGCAGAATGTCTTATTGATACTTTGTGAAAAGTAGGTTGAAAACTCGAAGAGGATTTTTTTTTTTTTTTGGTACAGGGGATCGAACTTGGGACCTTGCACCTGGAAGGCAGGCTGTGGCACCACTGAGCTAAATCCCTGGCCCCAGAAGAGGATTTTCAATGAATGGGATAGAATAGGGTAGAATAGTGACCATTCAGGTGTACTACATGGGTGTAAATCTACCCCTTAGTAGGCAAAAAGCCACAGCAGAGCTGTGAGAGGTTAAGGCATGATTAAGGGTACTGGCTAAGCGAGGAAGAGACAGAGAGATCAAGAATCTTTTAAAAATCAACACTGGACAACTTATCCCACAAATAAGCAGGAGGAGACATTTACTGAGTAAACTGAGTCCTATACCAATATGGACATTTTAGGTCAGTCTTCTAAATTTGGTTTATTTTGATTAAAAAAAAATAGAGTCAATTGATGGTTTTGTTAGTAAGTATAGGCTCTGCCATAAGCTTATCAGTTTAATCTGCTGTTACAAGTTTCAGTGGAAATTTATTTAAAACATGAATTACTGTGTACTGGAAATTATCTTTTTCTGAAGTTAATAAATTTACAGTACTAAAATTCAGATTTGTAAAGTAAGCTAAAGGAATTTTATTTAGTTTACATTTTTAGCTTAAAAATTTTAGAAGCTATGTGAGCAGAAATGTTTGAAAGTCATAGCTCACTACTAACATTTACACACCTATTCTCATACTGAGAAGGGTGAATCAATGTATACTGTGCTTCAAAACATTTCAGTGAAAACCAAACCCTATTGTACAGTCAGAATTCTTGGTTTCCAGTACAGAAATCAACATGAGCTGATTTAAGCAAGAAAGAAATTTAGTAAAAGATATTATGTAGCTCATATATGCTGGAGAGTAAGATTTAGAGGTTAGGGAACCGGGTAGCAGGTGCTAAACACAGAGCAAAGCTGGGGTAGTCACAATCCTATGGACTCCACTGCCAAACAATACAGACTATAAAGCCTGTGCCCTTATACAGTTGGCATCATCTACGCACCTGGCTCCTCTCAACTACTATCCAGACAATGCTCCTCTAGGAATTTGCTTTTGCTACTGGTGAAGTGATTATCAGAGCATGTTGTCTCTGTGTCCTGCTGCTTTATAGCACTAGTCCACAATATAGTCTAAGGTGGTCTTACTGCAAACACACACACACACACCCAAATACAGGTGTTTCATACATTGAGCTGTATCTACTATTAAAACTCATCAATAAAGAATTCTCAAGAAATAGAAAAAGAAAGTTCTAATGTTAAGCAGCTGAGAAACAGTTGATGTCCCCTACAAATAGCTGTCTTTAATTTGAATTATTTTTTGTTTACACTTGATCTTAGCCAAAAGGTCAAAAAGTGATTACTGTTTTGTTTAAAAGAAAAATAAAAACCCTCTGCTGGGAATTTGTTTCAATCCATTGCATTATTATGATGACATAGCTACAATTTTTAGTTAGTTTTCATATTAAATGCAGATCATTTTCTATCATGCACATGCATGAATATTCCCATTACATGAGCTATCACATGAGATAACCTGGAAAAGTACCTCCATGCTCTTGATTGAAATTTCAGAAACAGTAAGGAAGGGGGAGAAGAAACCACATAAACATTCTTCTGATACCTAATCTGATGTTTTGTTTTTCTCGTTTAATTATTCTTGGTGCAACATGTTAAGTTGAGAAGAATGGAGGAATCATCTCAAAGTTGGTCAAACATGGGCATTATGATAATATGCGAAGCTGCTTCAGGATGATGAATTTGGTAATATGGATGTAAAAGCTTTAGAAATCTCATTTAATGTTAGCTAACAAAATCTTCAAGCTTCCTGTGAAGAAGCAGATATTTTAGGTTTTGTATGCCTCTGTTGTAATCATTGAATACTACTGAAAGGAACCATAGGTAATATACAACAAATTAAGGTTTGTGGCTGTGTGCCAGTAAAATTTATTCACCCCAAATTTTGGTTCATGGACTGCTGTTTGCCAGCTCCCATTATAGAAACTGAATAATAACAACACAGATGCCATTTACGGAAGAAGAAATAGACCAAATGCAACAGAGGCAGAAGTGTTGAATATGTTTCTCCCTCTTTGTACTTGTCCTCACCCAGATTGAAAGGCAGAACCACAACTGCCCAATTCTGAATAACCAGATTTATCTTCATCATATTCTTTACTTCCCTATGCTCTTGGGCAACAACAATGTCAGTGGTGGCATAGTAGAGTGGATCTTGACTCTCTAGATTCAAAGATCAGTTCTGCCAATTAAATGACTTGGAGCAAGAATACAAAACCCAGAAAAGCAACCAGCAAAAACCACAAGAATGCTTGACCAACAACACTTAAGATTTAGATAAGTTTGAACATATGTCACTCTTACGTATCCAGACAGTGAAGTACCCACCCTATAACAAAGACAGTATGCAGTTGACATCCTCTATCTGCAGGTTCTGCATCTCTGGATTCAATAAACTAATGAAAATATTTGGTGGTAAAAAAACAATTGAGTTTATTCTGAATATGTACAGGCTTTTTTTGTTGTTATCATTCCCTAAACAATACGTATAACATAACATTTACATTGTATTTGATATTATAAGGAATCTAGAGATGATTTAAACTAAAATTACAAGCGGATGTACATAGGTTATATGGAACTACTATGTCATTTTATAGGATGAACTTGAGCAATCACAGATTTTAGTATCTAAACTGTGTCCTGGAAACAATCCCCTCTGGATAACAAGGAATGACTGTAATTAGAAAACTACACAGATGAATTAAACAGTAGGTTGGGTTAAGAGACCCATCTTTTTCTTAATGTTACCACGGAGGAAATTTTGGGGAGAAATTTCAATTCAGGAGGGTGTTGTGCCAGGGAAAGACGGTAATGAGCAACAGTACTTAATGCTGTTTAAAATGAACTGAACTTGCTCCTAATCTCTTAGATACTTTCATTTTTTTCCAGTGACTTTTTTTTTTTTGAGACAGGGTCTTGGTATATATAGTTCAGGCTAACCTTGAATTCACTATATAGCCCAGGCTAGCCTTGACTCTCAACGATCCTCCTGCCTCAGCCTCCCGAGTGCTGAGATTACAGGCATGCACCACCATGCCCGGCTTCACCAGTGGTTTTCTTTGGTCAAAATTCAGGAAGATAATAAATTAAGAAATCACATGTATCTATTAGTTTTGTATTGCTCCCATAACAAATTACCATAAACTGGGTGACTGAAAATAACAAAACTTTATTATATTACAGCTCTATAGGTCAGAAGTCCAGTATGCATCTGAGTGGACTAAACTCAAGATGTTAGCAGAATGAATTTCTTTCTGGAGGTTCTAGGGGGAAAATACACTTCTCGCTCACTGAGATTACTGGTAGAATTCAGCTTTTTGCCCTTGTAGGACCAATGTCCCTATTTTGTTGTTGTTGTTGGCTATAAAGTAAGGGTAACTGCGTTTCTACCAGCCTCCACATTCTCTGGCTCATAGTTTCCTTCCTCCAACTTCAAAGCCATCTACAGCATGACTAGTCCTTCTCACATCACATCCCTCAGACCCACTCTCCTGTCTTCTTCCTATTTTAAGAACTCATGTGATTACAGGGGGCTCACCTTGATAATCCAGAATGGTCTATCTCAACATCCTTAAATTTCAACACAAATTACCTAAAAACTGCCTGCAGATGTCTTTGGGGGAGCACTGTTTTTCCTATTCTCCCCATTGGTGTTGATATCTGAAAAATATGAACCTGTCTTGGAATATTGGAAGTCAATTCCCTCTGAGCTTGGAACAAAGTATACATACAAAAGTGGACAGTATCTATGGATATAGGCTGATCATTTGAGATACAGACTATAATTCTACCTTGTAAGATAGTCACAATGAAATGGATAGTATAATTTTATCTAGAATGTGGTCCAAGCTATTAAAAGATTAACGAATCTTTAAAACCCAAACAAAACAACAAAAAGCAAGCAAATGGATTTAGCTTAAAATAATGTTCCTTAATCTGCTTTGTTATAATAACACATACATGGTAATTTATTTAAAAATCTGAAAATATGCAGGTGTGGGTGCTCCATTTGGATTAGTCATACTTTTTTTGGTGCCATTTAAATAAAGCTGCCCCAAGTCACATGAATTTAAGCAGCCATCTAAGGCAAAAAGTGTAAGAACTGCCTACCCCCAAAATTAGCTGGTGTAAAAACAGAATATGAACCACAGGCATAGATAAGTAAAATAGAAGCATGTTAACTTTATGAAATTTAAATTTTCAGTGGAATATTAATACAGTTTGTCGTGTTACAGCTCTGTTTCTACAATACAAATCAGTTCACATGTTATTGCTAAGCGGGGGAGTACTATTAGAATAACAGGGAAGATGGATTGGATCATATTTAATTATTTGTAGCACTTGAATATCTTGTGCTTCACTATAGGTGAAGCAATTCAGCTGAATCGATGACTGCACAAAGTCTACAGAAAACAGTACTCAAATGATATCTTTTCCCTGGACAGTATCCCATTCCTCCATGCCTTGGTTCAGTCATGTGATAGGACTTATTTTATAGTTTTCTTCGATCATCAATAAGACTTACTTTGCTGTTTTCTTAGATCTTTGTGATGTGAAAAAGCAACATCAGAGAGTCAGCTATTCATCTCTAGCACGTCCACATTTCTTGCAGTTTGCAACTACTCTATTTGCCACATCTGACAGTGTTCTTCTGCCCTTCCTTCCATCACTTATCCATGTCTACCCTTCCACAAACTATCATTTTTGGGGGAAGATACTAGGCATAGAACTCAGGAAGTACGGAACTACAACCCCAGCCTTTTTTATTTTTTTCTATTTTTGAGACAGGGTCTCACTAAGTTGCTTAGGCTGGCTTCCAAGTTTTGAATTGCCTGCCTTTGTCTCCTAAGAACCTGGGATTACAGGCAGTACCTGGCTCCATAAATTGTTTTCTTTTAGAGTATCAACTTTTTTGAAAGGTAAAACTCATTAAATTGTTAGCATTTTGTTATTTGTTAGCAATTTTACATGTCCTTTCAGACAAGCTTGTTTTACCATTTGGGTCATTATCATCTCTGGTAATGCTACAGTTCAGCGGTCCCTAAACTTTACTATATATCAGTCACCTAGGGATGTTTCAGAATCTTGATGCTGAGTTTCTCTCCTTCTACTATTTTATTCAGAATGTCTGTGTGGGGAAATCAGGCATCAACAGTAGTTTTTAAAGATTCCCAGGTGATAAAAATAAGCAGCAAAGTTTGATTAACTATTGCTCAGTTGTTCAGGTTTTGAGTGGGTCATTCCCAGACCTGTTTTTTCTTTAGGTTGTTAATTGAACCATTTAAGAAAAGTGAACATTTTCAGAAATGTACATACCATACCGTAGCTAAAATGTTCATATTATTATTTTTTTGTTTTTTCTGTCTGAAGTCTGAATGTTAGTATCTCTCCAAAATTCTTATGTTGGAACCTAATACCTGATGTGGCAGTATTAATAAGAGATGAGGGCCTGGGGATGTAACTAAGAAAGTGGTAAAGGGCTTGCCTAGTATGTGCCATGCCCTGGGTTTCAACTCCAGCACCACACACACACACACACACACACACACACACACACACAGAAAGAGGTGGTATGTTGTGTTGGGGTGTACTTCAGTAGTACAGCAAGGGCTTACCATGCATGAGGTCCTGGGTTTAAGCTCCAGTACCACACATGCACAAAAGAAATGAGGTTTTTGGAAAAGTGATTAAGAACACTCACGAGTGGGATGTGTTCTCATAAAAGAGGTTGAAGGTAGCTCCTTTACTCCCTTTTACTATGTGAGCATGGTGTAAGCAAGTGCCGTGCAAAAGAAATAGGCCTTCATTATATATCGAACAGGCTGGCATCTGCATCTTGGACTAGTTAGCCTCAAGAAGAGTTAAGTTCTGAGTGTTTTATAAATGCCTCAGTCTAAGATATTTTATTATAGCAGCTCATTTTAAGACACCTTTTTTTAAAAAAAGAAAAAGTTTCAAAATTCTAACACATATCCATCTTCCCCTTAATTAAGATGTGTCCCACTCAGTTTGTCCAGTGAGAAAATAAGGCAGTGAATGAAATGTATTAGAATAAGCTTTGGGCCTAAGAAAAGGGTTATTTATAATATAGTTCTAGGTCCTTGAATAATAGTCACTAACATTTATTGCATGCTTTTTACATACCAGGCTTAACAAGTATTATTTTATTTTTCAGCAATTTGATGAAGTTAGTTCTTACTGAGCTTTTAAATGCGCGCGCGTGTGTGTGTGTGTGTGTATGGTGCTACATACTGAACCCAGGGCCTTGTGCATGCTAGGCAAACAACCAAACAAGCATTCTACCACGGAGCTATATTCCCAGCCCTGAATTAGTGTTCTTCAGCACCACTCTACAGTTTCTTATTTAGTACATCAGTTGCATTAAGAAATGGGAGTTTAATTCTTTTGGGAAGATACCCAGTAGAGGAATAGCTGGGTCAAATGGGATTTCCAATCCTAGTTGTTTGAGGTATCTCCATATTGACTTTGACAGTGGTTGCACCAGTCTGCACCCCTCCAACAATGAAGGGTTCCTTTCTCCCCACACCCTAGCCAGCATTTATTATTGGTTGATTTCATGATAGCAGCCATTCTTTCTGGGGTGAGGTGGCATCTCAGTGTTGTTTTCATCTGCATCTCTCGAATGACAAGTGATGTTGAA
>NW_004624827.1:1183103-1196945 GCF_000247695.1 Heterocephalus glaber | reverse complement strand
CTGTAGCACACTGAGGAAAAAACGGCATGCAGTAGACATCTGTAAATCTTGTACAGAAACTGTTCTGAGAATGGTGTTCAGAATTTTTATCAACATGTTAATTGTGGATTTTGACTTCATATTGACTCATTGTAATATATAAATCAAAATATTTCTATGTTTTTATTGAAAAAACTTTTTTGCCTAAATTATAAGTGTGGTAGCTTCATTTTATTTTTCTACTGAATGTAATGAAAGTCTAATGATTTTGAAAACTTAAGAAAATCAGTACTTTCTGATATTTTAATATTTGTGGAAAAGTAGTTGAATTTTTGAGTTATATAAATCATGCATACAAGTAAATAGTACAAAATACATGTATTTCTTTCCAAGATTTTAAAGTTATCAGAAGGTGATCTTCTGATGATATCTAAACAAATCACTGGAATTTATTCTATGGCCCTTGTGATACTGGTAGTGCCAGTGCCTTTAAAAGTTACTGTCTAGCACTTAAGAGATGTGGGTAAAAATGTATTTGGTTGAGTAAAGAAAGAATACCAACAAAGTTTTAATAAATTAGATTAAAAACTAGAATTTGAATATTAAAGATGAGGAAGAGAGGTAGGATTAGTAGAGAAGATAATTTGCAAAGCCTTTGGATGACCAATGAGTTAGATATGAAAATAATATGAACATGTTACTGAATATGAACATGTTAATACTGAATTTTAGCAGTATATTATCTGAAAAATTGATTCCATATAATCTTAAAAGCCACTGTAGTTTTTTACTTTTAAGAATTGGGAAATTTCTAATATCAAAGAGTTTTTGTTGTTTTTATATGTGGGTAAATAAACCTTAGATTTATATTGCAGCAGTGCTTGCTGTTGCCAGTAGCTTTCCATGATTGGTTGCTTCCATAAATCTGATTGGAGAGGTAAACTTGGTCTTTTAAAGAATTCATAGGAACAAGGTTATAAGGAGTATTTAGATAATCCAGGTTAGTCCATAGAAATTTATAATGAAGAAAATTGAAAAATAGTTGCATCCTTACAATTCTAACAACATTTAAATAGTTTTTAAATATGAAAGTATTTAAGATAGAGGTTGGCAAATTTCGGTAAAGATCTAGACAGTAGATATTTTAGACTTTGTAGGCCATGTGGTCACTGTAGCAGGTACTCAACCATGCTGCTGTAACAAAAGCAGGGATAGATACAAATACATGAATAGTCACAGGCTATACAGAAATAGTCACAGCTCTTTTCCAGTAAAACTTCATTTGCAAAAACAGGCAGCAGGCTGGATTTGCCCTGAAAGGCATATAGTTTGCTGATTCATGGCTTAAAGTACTAGGTCAGTAAGAAGAGAAGCTGCCCACTTTGTATAAATTCTGAAAAGGGCTTCTGGAATGGATCCTTTCATAGTTTAGAGGTGAGTTTCATATACATTTTAAAATATTTAAAACCCTTAAAGACATAATTTTGTCTAATAAATAAAACAAGACTTGTAAGGAGAAAGATTTTTTTTCATAGATCATGAAGCATGATTACCTTGAGATAACTTGGTTGATACTCAGTGATGTAATTAGAAGGTTAAATAGTCAGTATTGGTTATTTATAAATACTGGCTTTGTAGTATAAGGTTTTAGAATTGATTCAGTAATAAAATGAAAATAACGCAAAGTGGGTAAGGTAAACAACCTTAGGGACTGAACCAAATATTCTATTTTAATCACTAATGATATTTTAAATTACTAAACTAATTCCAAAAATTTAATGGCAAAACAACGTTAGCTCGCTAAGAAATACATTCTAACAGTATAAATGAAGTCAAGTCATTTTTCCAAAGCACTTCATATATGAACACAGATTACATATGAATAAGAAAACATAATCTGGAAATGCATTCCTTATATGATGTGTCCTCATTTAAAAAATTTTAAAAAATACGTTAGATGTATTTTCCTGATGGAAAAATTCCCCAAATGATAATTTTTGTGACTTTTTATTAATGATGTATAGATGAAGTGAATGATAGTGTACTGATACACCTTTTTTTTCCGTAGATGCACATAACAGACTTAACCAGTTCAAATTAAATTTATATTTTCATGAAAATGGAAGGGAACTACAACCAAGAGTGATGATGTGATTGATATGTAGTATCAAATTTTTTATATTCTTTAATGAAATTTTAATTCTATAATCATTTATGCAAAGTCAAATTGATTATGCTCTGTAATTACCTCTGTCCTTTGTGATTCAGGCACAGGCACAATCCAAAACCAGTTTATAATTAATTAAAAATGTTTCTTAGATAATTTCATTAAAGCTGTTTGAAAAGAATAATTAACTGCAAAAAGAACTTAAGTTTTTTCTTAACTAAAAAGTTAAGTATCTAAAATAATAATTTAAAATAGCTTTGCTTTCAGGTTGAAGAACTTTGATGAGTTAAATGGCCTCAAGCGCTGAGGCTTTTGACTTAAATATTACGAATCTTGGAACAAATCTTGGTTCCTAGGACAATTGATACTAAAGATATTGTATTAATATTTGCTTCTCTTAAACATCATATTTAATACCTTAATCTCCCTGAACTTTTAAGCTAATGAGTGATGTGAATAGGACTAAACACAACTTTCAGATGATACTTAATGCTAATACAGGATAACCATGGCAATATTTTTCTCAGACAAGTAATGTTAAGATTTGCCATGTAGAGAAGAAAGTAAATATTCCCCTTTTAGTGCCATGTCCACCTACTTGTCTAGTGGTTAATTTATAAAGGAATGCTTAATTAGCAATAGAGTATATTCTGGCCCTTCACCTTCAAAATTAGTGGGTAGTAGTTTTTATTTATTTACTGCTTATTATATGCTAGGCATGATGCTAAATGCTTAAACAGTGATTTCAACAGTGATCAACAGGGAGATTGAGGCTTAGCAGGGTTAAGTGTCTTACAAGACATACCAGTAGAAAGTAACAGGCTTTAACTTTTCGAGCTTCTTTTACTTAGATTGTATTTTCTGTCACTGGAAAGTGCAATTTCAAAATGGAGCATCAGAAGCCTGATTGAGAAATAGATGAGCTAAGGCAACTGCCAAAGCTGCTCTGTAGGTCATTTTCATTATAATTACGTGAGATGCTTTAAAAATATTCCTGGGCCCTACTTTCATTGATTGTGGTCTGGTAGTTCTATAATTGGACAAAAAGGGATGGTTGCTAACAGCAAAAGAAACCATGATAGGTGTGCTAGGATAAATCTACCCCACAAAATGCTTAGGATTCACTGATCCTCCTGAGCTGTGACAAAATTGGATGGCATTTAAGGCCCTTGATGTGAATTTTAAGTCATAATAATAAAAAACAGCTATTCTAAATATTTAAAGACCACAATAGGTTTCAAATTTGGGTTTTGTCATTTCATTTTAGTCTGTCCTATTGGCTACCATAACTGTACAAGGAACCTGAGTATATAAATTTGAAGAATTTAGGTTGTGTGAAAGGCATGTATAAGTTTAGTGTTTTAGCGAATATGAGTCGAATTAAGTTTGTTTCTATCCTCTAGACTTGGAGTTTAAGGTAAAATTCCAAAGATTTGTGAAGAGGAACCTCTTCATTTTGACCTTTTTTTGGTGTGTGTGTGTGGGGGGTGCGGAGAGGTGGGTTGTTTTGAGACAGGGTTTTCCTATGTAGCCCAAACTGCCCTTGCACTTGTAATTCACCTCAGGCTTCCAAGTCCTGGGATTACAAGCATGTGTTATCATGCCTCACTTTTCTTTTTCCTTCTTTTTTTGGTTTAATGAGACAGGGTCTCACTAGTCCAGTATAGCCTTGAACTAACTCTGTAGCCCAGTCTGGGCTCAAAGTCACCATCCTTCCTCAGCCTCCTAATTACTGGGATTGCAGGTATGTGCCACCACACTGAGGTATTCTGAACTTTTTTTTTTTTTTGGTACCAGGGATCAAACTCAGGTCCTTGCGGTTGTGCAGCAGGTGGCGGTGAAAGCACTGACCTATATCCCCGGCCCTATTCTGAACTTTTATAGTTATTTCCTCATTTCTTAGATTATGTCATTTTAAATTTCATTTAACTTATTTTGCCTTTTTATTTTTTAATTTGGGCTGTTTGTGGTTTTAAAAAATTTTTTAAGTCATGGACAAACTTGATAAAATTGCTTTTTGTTTACGTAAGTGACTGAAAAAAGTTAGCAAGATGGAGCTGTCTCCTTCAGGCTTGATAGTGATCCATTAAACAGCATACTGTTCTCATTCAACCAGCTATAAATTCATTTAATTGCAGAAAATCAAGTTCTTTCTGTCTTGTTTACAGGGATTATTGGTGTGAAATGTGGTCAGATGCTTTGATGTGATCTTTACTCTTCTTAGCTTAACTATGTAACTTGGGCCTTGGTCTTTGTGAATTGATACAGCTACTTAGTGATCATTGCTTCCTTTGCTCTGTGTCTTCAATTGTAAAAAATAGATTTTGGAATTTTGTTAGGGACATTTATAAGCCATTAATACATGGTAGGCACTGTATGTGAAGATCTGTGTATGTCAAGGAACAAAATTAACAAGTTCTTATCTTTGTGAAGCTTGCGTCTGTTACCTCAGCCAAATCACCTTGACTCAAAGGTTTACTATCTAAAGGTCATGAGTTATTTATCAGATTATTTCAGTATCCTAGGATATATAATTTTTGGGACCTGGATTCATTTAAAGCAACTACAAATGATCTTTTTTTTTGGTATTGGGGATCGAACTCGGGACCTTTCGCTTTCGAGGCAGGTGGTGGAACCACTGAGCTAAATCCCTGGCCCGACCACAAATGATCTTACGTGGATATAATTCATATTAATCATTTTCCCCGTCATTTTTTTTTCTGCTTTAAGATTTCTAAGTCTGTATAGGTTACATAACTCCTAACAACGAAGGCAAAATAGAACTTCACTAACAGAATTTTCTACCATTAGTTAACAGTTAACATCTGCTGCCTACTGGTAGCATTTGGCAGATAAAGAAGTTGGAAACTTCTTCAAGACATCTTTGAAAGAGGAAAGTATAAATTTTAGTATTGAGAATTTTTTTAAATCCATTGTTTGTGTTAAATATTTTTCGTACATTTTTGGTTCATTTTTGATCTTTTTTATACATTTAAAAATTATAGATTACTACTTGCCAGAAGTAGCATGGATCAAAAATTATTAAAAGTTGCATCAAATTCCTATTCTAGGCTAGGCTTGGTGGCACATGCTTGATCCTAGCACTCTGGGACCGTGGGGTGGCAGGTTGGCAAGTCAGAGCACTTTATAGACTTAGTGAGATCTTGCCTCAAAAACAAGTCATCAAACAAAAACCCAAAAAGGGCTGAGAATGTAACTCAGTACCAAGACCCTGGGTTCAATCCCCCAGTATTGGAAAAAAAAGAACTCCATTTCATTAGATACCAGTGTTCTTTGAGCTGCATCATATGGCTTTTTCTCTTAATGGGTTAATGCTCAGTTACACTGTAAACATTTTGTTTTTAGTTTTCTTTTCCCTGTATTAATTGGTTTTACAAATAATGAAAAAGTTATTAGATTTTTATGACATTTGAAATATGTTGAAAAGAATTCAGGAGTAAGGATGAATGTGTTACAGACATCTCTTGAGGGATAGTGCGTTGTCCCATGTATTTAAAATGTGAGTGTGTGTGTTTATTGGGAGAGAACAGATAAGGAGCTAAAGTGTTTGAGAGCTGAAGATGTGCACAAGATATATATGTTTCACTTAATTAGCCTTTTATCAGGAAAATCATGATTATAATAAATTGCCCCCTATAAAGAAGAAAACTCATTAATGGATAATAACTTGCCAGTGAATGCTGTCCTATACCTTATATAACATTTTAAAATAAATGACCTGGAAGAAGTTACAATGACAGTTAAAAGTTAAAATTTTAAAATTTTATTTATTTTAAAAGTTAGTTTTTATCTTTTTAAAAGTTTTAAATAGTTTTTGGTACCGGGAATTGAACTCAGGACCTTGCATTTGCGAGACAAGCGGCGGAACCACAGCTAAATCCCCGGTCCTAGTTTTTATCTTAAACAGCATTTAAATATGTCAACCTGACTTGACACTTAGGTGATTTTTAGAAGGAAATTTCTAACTAGGTTCTTAAATGAGGCCAATATAGCATGGCAGTGGATGTCACAGGCTCTGGAATCGGAGTTGATTTGTAGTGCTGACATGTTAATTTTCCTTTGCCTTGATTGCTCCAGTAAAAATGAGGCAGAGAAACACTTGCCTTTGGGTTATGAAGATTAATAAAGAAGTTGGAATACTAGCTGGAATATACTAATTTGTCAATAATAATAGCTAACATTTATCCTAATAATGATAGATTTCAAGTTACTTATTGTGACTTAAGAAAAGTATGCATGTAATTAAGTATTTTCAGATAAAGTTATTGGATGGGGAGGGGGAAAAAAAACTAGTAAAATTTTGCCAGACCTAGAAGTTTACTGGGAATGAAAATGTCTTTCCCTTATGTAAAAAATAATGTGATATTTGATCACCACTTTTAAATAAAAATGAGACAGGAGATTAGGGTGTGGCAAACTGGCTGGGGAAGTGAGCATGACTTGTTGATCACTGACTTCCAGGACACATGTGCAGAACATTTCCCAAACCCCTGCACTTGGAACTAATCAGAGTGCTATATTTAATTCTCATGAGAACTTGAGCAGGTGTTTGAAACCATGGCCTAGATCTGACATCAGCCTGAGGAATGGGAGACAAAAAGACTGCTACCATCAAGTTGAGGCCACTGTCAACTCTTTAGTGGCCCACGCTGTGGTTTGCAGAGTGTATCTGTTTTCTTTAGGTGGCCCAAAGTTGCTTTGCACAGCATGTTTCTTTTCTTACTTTAATAAATGTAAAATCTCACTACCCTTTCTGCTTATCTTGATCAATTCTTTATTTAAGTCAGGAAGAACCTAGAAACCATCTCTAGAAAGAGACTCCAGCACCCCAAAACCTGGTAACACACACACACATAAACGTGCACCCGCACCCCAGAGGAAGAGAAAATACCCCAAAAAGGAAAAGGCCCCTAAAGACGGTGGTCAGAATTATAGAAAGAATAGATTTCTTTAAAAGGAGACCTATGAATATGCTGCAATTCTGAAAGGAAGAATGAGAAAGAAGTTATATATTTAACTGAATATTAAAACTACCCTTTGAAGATTGGAAAAATAGGGCAAATGAAATTCTACATTAAAAAATGAATAATAAGCCTAAGTAATTCATCAGTAATATGCTTCATTTTCTGAGTATTTGCTACCTGACAACCGTATCAGAGATTTGACATGTCCAGTAGAGTAGGATTTGAAGGCAATA
Organism: Heterocephalus glaber; assembly: GCF_000247695.1. Next base: position 1,189,581 of record NW_004624827.1, on the reverse strand, counting down.
CATGAATGTGTCCAGTGCATGGCATAGAGGTTTCTGTTGTAGAGATATGGGAGAGCATGAAGGGGAGTCTTGGAAATGGATGCACTGTGCTGGGCCCTCAGGGAAAGTAAGGATTTGCATAGATAGGTTAGGAAACCTTTTCAAATTAGTAGACCCAAATGCAGGAATGAGCAAGATGTGTTTTAGTAATAAAGAAACTGACTTACCCTCTCAGTAAAGGGTTAGATCCTGTATTTCCAAAGAAAGGACCTGTCCTTGACCGGCTCCTGGGAAATAGCCTCTGAGCCTTTGGAATATCTGTTTTATATTTCAAAGACCTTGGGCCATGTAGCATCTTTGAAGGTCATGTGGGAACTGAATGTTTATGTGACTGAGCTAGATAAAAACCCAGGGCACCAAGACTTAAGTGAACTTCTGGGGGTGGGGAGGTTAGTACTTTGAGTATGTTGTCAAACATTGTTGCTGAAATAATTATTGTTTGTGCAGCTCCACTGGAAGAAAACAACTGAACACTTGGGCCTGATTTCACCTTGACTTCACTATTTTGGTTTTCCTTTTGATAATTCTAATTTGTACCTTTCTTTTTTTTTTTTTTTGTACCTTTCAATATAATAAGTTGTAACCGTGACTATAATAGCATTTCCAGGTCCTGTGAATCCTGGCATATCATCGAACCTTGGGGTGGTCTCGAAGACCCCCAATTCATTATCTAAATTTTTCACTGAAAATTATGAGAGAAGGGAAAAAGATGACCCTAATAAACTTGGACAAAGTTTAACTTCACTTGTAGAGTAGCAAATTCTATTTGTAATATTCAGTAGGTAAGCTGTGTAAAATAAATATCAATTCAGTGACATGGAAAAGAACTGATAGCCTGAAGGAGAAACTGGAAGCAAATGATTTTAAGTTAGGATGCCATCACAGTAATTAAACTGTCAGCTGACATTTTTTAGGTCAGGTCAGATGTGACTTAGACTGGAAGTGTAGAGTTTCAAGTATCTGTATATAAACTTACAGAAAAGAAATTACAATATTTTAGAAAGATGATCCTAATGTGTAAGGTTGCCAAAGAGGGAAAACAAGTATTAGCTTGCAATAATTTATTTAGTAATGAGAGGCACCCAATGTCAGACACTGAGAACTTAGATTGAACCACAGATTAGTAAAATTCTGGTCTTTGCCTTCAAGAAACTCAACTCTAGGGTAAGAAGACTATTACTCCCTAAGTAATCACTGACCTGGTAAAGGTACGTATTACCTAACAGAGACACCTAGAGAAGGTTTAAGATCAACACTAGGCTGAAGGGATTGATGAGTAGGTTCATGTAGCAGTTTTAATTATAATAAATGAATTATATCAATAAAGGCATTATGCCTATGGCTTGGAAATAATGAGAATAAAGGGCTTAATAAAAGACTGAATAGTTTGTTGGTAGCATCCAAATTACAGATTAGAGAACTAATGATCTGCTATACCCAAACCAATGATTTGCAGATGTTTTCCCAAAGTGTCAACCCAGGTAATGAAAATCAAAATAGTTTTGAGTTTGTTCATCTTAATGTCTTTCAAGCTACATGTCTTTTTGACTTCCCAAAATAATAAACATGTTAAATCTATAAAGAAAGAAATGCAGTAGCCACAAGGGAATTGTGTCTGAAAACATATTTATTTTTAAAATTATTGGATGAAATAATTGTATTTCAATTATATAATAATCCTATTTCAATTATATAATAAGCTCTGAAATGAATCCTAAGTGGCTGATGTAGAGCGTTCTACAGGCAGAATTTGCTGTAGATCTAACTGGTTCCTGAAGTGAGGAACCTATCAGCCCTTTGTGAAGGCCTTAATTTTAATTTTCCAGAAATACTTGTATCACATTTTTAATGGGCTGGAGTATTTATTACAATTAAGTTGGAACCCACAAAAAAATTGGTGGCTCCTATCAAGTTGAAATTAATGTTTTCATGTATGTTTACATTATTTAAATGAAAGAGAACATGGCTAACTCAGGACAATTTAATTATAATAATGTTATTATAACTTAATGTACTTAAAATATTTAATGTACTTTATAGTAATTTATTCCTCAAGTATTTGAATTTTACACCTTTTTTCTTATGTAGTAGGATCTATAACCAAGGCAACTGACATTTTAATGGAACCAATGTTTGCAAATGCTACTGTACATTGTTCTCCCATTCCAGTTTTTATTAGTTTCTTGTAAAAAGAAAGTTTCCAGACCTTAAATTTTGTTTGGCAATTTATGGATAAAAGTTTTTAAAATACCATTCTGACATTTTTCACATGTTTACCAATATTAATATCTAAATTATTTTAAAATTGCAATAATTTGGTATCAATTAACTTGGAATTTGTGGTATCTCAACTTCTTGGACTAGTTTGTAGATTTGCTTCTATTGATCATAAAAAGTTACTAAAACTGCAGAGAGTCAGCTTAAAATAATTATAAAATAATTTGTAGTCAACTGTAGTGCAGTTTAATACACAGTACTCAATTGCAAAAAGCCAATTGGAGTTATTTTGTAAACTGGTAGAAGCTATTTTGAGTTACTTTATGCGTAATAGAATTTTGAGATGCAGGAAAGGTAAGGATCATTTGGCTGGATTCCCCTTATAATAAAAAGAGAGAAGCTTAAAGTGCAAAATGTGCAATTCTGAAGCTTCCACAGAGAATACAGAGGGAGTCACTTGGGTTATGACAACAAAAGAAAATAGAACCAAGTAATGAGCAGACATCTAGCCTTGATTATATCATAAGAATAACTGGATCTAGCCATGTCCAAAATTTTGCCTTCTAGACTCTTCAGTTTTATGACCCAAAAAGTTTCCTTTGCCTAAATCATTTTGTGTTACAGGCTATAATATACAACCACGAGTCTTGATAATATATTGCATTAAATATAGGTAAGTTCTGTATAAGTCTCAATAAAATTTGTTAATCTAGAAATCTGCTTATAGCAGGGTCAAAATGTTAAACCTTCATAAATTTTCAGTATATAATTTTCCCTCTGAAATTCTCTTTTTTTTGCAGATCATTTTCTTTATTACTACATATTCATAGTACATACTGTTTACATTCTTTGTATGTAGTTGGTACATGTACATAATACATCTTAATTCTGTTTTTCATCACCTTTTCCTTTCTTTCTCTTTCCATCCATCTTTTGATACCATTCCCTTTTGAGAAAGATCTATTTCCTTGTTTCCTATTATCTATTATTTTGCTCTTTATACTTTGGGTTTCTTATAAGAGAAACCATGTGATATATTTAAGCTTAAGTGTGTGATTTATTTCACTTAGCATTATGGTCTCAAAGTGCGTCCATTTTCCTACAGAGGAATCAAATTTATCTTTATGGCTTTGTAGTACAGTATTGTGTGTAAATGGCACATTTTCTTTATTCATCTATTTTAAAAATAATAAAAGTTTGTATTTTCCCTAAAGCTATAAATTAAAATATTACATTTTTGTCATATTAAGGATTATTGAATATTTCATGTATACATTAATAATGATATCTTAATTTTTTTCTTTTTAAAGTCATCTTTCATATATTTCTGTTTCCGTCAAACAACCTGTATAATTTTATCTTCAGAGTTTCCCCATGCAGACTTAAGGATTTGACCTTATTTCAAATTTCATAAAGTAATGCCTCATGAATCCTCATGGTATAAATCTAGTCTTTAGATCATGACTACTTTTAGTGATCACTTGTAATATTTTGCTTTTAGACTTGTAAGATTAAGATCCAACTTCTCAAACATGAAGGAGGCAGTAATTCAGAACAGTTTAAGAATCCTGTCTGATGGCTTCATCAGTGTTACTTAATAATAGTGAGGATTCTGGGAATGTGTTGAAATATATACATTAAAATATATACAAATAATTTACTTGTCTCCCAGATTATGATGCAATCTGGTAGTTATTTAGGGTAGGTTTCACAGTTAGGAAAATATTACTGGTTCTGATCTAGGTTAATTTGAATACTGTGATCCTTAAGAACTACATTGGATTAGTGTAAATAACCAGACTCAATTTCAGGATTATTTATGCAGATTATTTATGAATTTGAAGAGAGAGGGTGAGAGGAAAAGCTCTTATAATGTTAGCACACTATTAATGATGAAATTTTAAAGGTCTACATGCATGTAAAAGCACAAATGTCTAAGTCTGGGCCGAACTTCATACAAATGTACAGTATATAGAAGAAAAAATAATGAAAAGTTATCTCCTTGAGAGACAAATAGGTGCATCCTGAAAAAGTGTCCTGTACACTTCCTGAGAGTTCATGTTGGAGAGATGTATTAATCTAAGGGCGAGCTAGAAAGTCCACAGCTTGCTTGTAAAATAAAAGGTCAGGCCTATATTTTCAAATATCATAAGGAAAAAGTAATTGGCCTTTATTCTCAAAACCAAAGTTCACCATTTTACTATTAGAACTTTCCTTACTACTTTATGTTAACATTATTGTTTTCTAAATATTACCATATTTATTTTTTCTTTGAGCAGTCTGAATATCCCAATAGCTGTCACCCATAACAAAATACAAAACAAAGCAATTAACAGAATTCCAATAGGATGAATTAAGGTATTAAATATTTTGAATGTGACATAAAAGCAATTTGATTTTGTAGGAGTAAATCCATTAGAATGTCTCCTTTACAGTCTATTACCAACTTCGGGTACCTTTAGGAAACTACAATTTCGAGTTCTTTGTTGGAATCATAGACCAGTGTTCTTGAGATGCCAGCTTCCTATAGGAACTGAATCTAGTTGCCAATATGAGTGATCAGAAACATCTGAAAGCTTACCCCCAAGGCTTTTGTCCTTTCTTCAGGTTACTTTTGTATAGATGACATCTAGTCACAAACTTCAGAACACAAGTAATGACTTTCTTGGTCTTTATGCCTTCTCAGGGTTTCTGAATCTGAGAGCAATGCTGAAATCGTTCCAGCTCACGTTGTGCAGAAAGTCTAGCTTTCAGGAAACCTTGTGAATGGGTCTCTAGTATTTTAAGCCCTGCCTGTTGTGGGGTGATGTATAATCAGCTGCTTACAGCCCTGCATCTCCAATATGGTGGCTTGAATTCTAGCCCCCTAATGGGCTGATTTCATTAAAGTTTGCTGGTGCTGTTATTTCATGCAGTATTCAATGTATTTCTTCATATATACAGTTATATGGTATTTCTGTAAACTGAATTTTCTTGGGGCATAGAAAGAGAAGTCTTTAAACGAGACATAGGAGAAAAAAGGGCATATGCACTTGTGCTGAGGCAGCCATTTCCCTGGTGACCCAAATTCTGATAAGAACATTCTTTTTAGTTATTTGTTCACCTTTTATAATTCCTGTTTCTCTGCTTACATGGTTTGTGTAAATCAGAGGACTTTTAGAGATGGAATCTGGGCTGATGCTCTCAAACAAGACTGAATTTTAATCTTGCCTGTGCCACTTAAATGCACAAACACTATAAACTTCTAGATGTTGAAATTCTTAACCTGTATCAGACATGCTCAGATTTCTTCCTGGGTTGTTTTAAAGATTAAATGAGAAATTCATTGAAAGTGTTTTGGAAGCCATAAAGTCTTATGTAAGAGGAAACTTAGCATTATTAATAAGTGTACCAGGTAGAACTGCATTTGGCTACAAGCATTGGAAATCCTGACTGATTGTGGCTGTAAGAGACCATGGTTCATTCATTTTAGAAGAGCAAAATAGAGAAAGATAAGGCCTGGGGAAATGCTTAGAGAATGGCCAAGTACCCAGGCCATTATTTTCTACTTTGCCATCCTTTTGTCCTTACAACTGATTTTTCTCTGATACCTCATACTTTATAGTTTAATTAAAAGAAAGGAAGAGAATAGGAAAGTGAGGTTACCATATAGGAAAAACATCTTTCATCAACTTTAATCAGCAGGCTATGCTAGATATATATGCTACATGATTGCTGTTGGCTAACACTTTGTCATAGGATCATACCTAACTGGAGAGGAGACTGAGAACATGACACATTTTATTTTTCATTTCATTGGGATACTTTGTCACTCTAAATAAAAACAGCACTGTAGGAGTCGCATGGAAGATGCCGAATCACCCCGCTGCAGACAGGCAGGTCTGCCCATGCCCTACCGAGGTCCCGAGTGGCATGGAACACGCCGAATCAGTCTGCTGCAGACAGGCAGGTCTGTGCACGCCCTACCGAGGTCCTGAGTCGCACAGAAGACGCCAAATCACCCCGCTGCAGACAGGCAGACACCTGGTTCCACACTACAAAGACGCAGAGGACAACAGACCACCAGACCAAGGTACTGAGTCCCGCTGCTCCTGGCCCAGAGGTAGGGGCATCTGAGCAGCCGTCCCACTGCTCCTGGTCCAGAGGAAGGGGCTTCCCAGTCACCATCCCTCCCGCTGCTCCCAGCCCAGAGGAAAGGGCTTTTGGGCCACCTTCTGTCCTG
>NW_004624827.1:1159412-1181703 GCF_000247695.1 Heterocephalus glaber | reverse complement strand
AATGGTCTCAATTCACCAATCAAAAGAAATAGACTGGCAGAATGGGTCAAGAAGCAAAATCCAACAATATGCTGCATACAAGAAACACAATTCAAAAGGAAACTCATAGACTGAAAGTTAAAGGATGGAAAACAATACTCCATGCGACAGGAACCTGAAAAGAAGCGGGATCAAGTAGATTTCAAACCAACACTTTTTGTTGATAAAATAACAATTCTAGCAACCATTTTCCATATTCACCAGCGAACATATACCTACTCTTCCATTTACCCAGACTACATATAAAATAAAGGACATGCAGTATTGTGGCAATCGGAGAGAATACAGATGTCAAAACATTTTCAGCTCTCTTCATTCACTCTAGTCTGTAGTGATGACACCAAAAGCTCTTGGTGAGTGAAGTTAGGAGAAAATTTCCCTGAGCTCCTTGTAGTGTAAAACCTTAAATTTTCAATTTCTCTACCTCTTTAAAAAAAGAAGAGAAAAGAGAAGAAAATATCTGCATAGCTATTAGAAGCAAAGACTTTTTTTTGTGATTTTAAACTTCATTTCTTAAGATAACTAAAGTAGTAGAAACTACAGAAAAAATTTTTACATTTTGAGGATCTCCTGAGGGTAAACATTTAAAACTATCCCCCATCATTTTATTTTTGAAAAATATGTTTCCAGTTCCTACGAAAATGTTAATCTTTATATATCTTAAAGTATAATGGAAATATTAGGTCAAGAAAACTACCAAATGGCACTGTTAAAGATTATGAGCTGAAAAAGTTGTATTTCTGCTAGATTCAAAGGGTACAATTTAAACATTGCTTAAAATGGCTATAAATATAAATGTATCAATGCTAAATTATAATTGTGTTGTAGTTGAGGCATGGAGTTATACTTAGTGTAAATATTTGGACATAAATTAAGGCATTAAAAATATGATTAGTTTTCTAGATTTTTAACTTCATTTCTGCAAATCCTTTACCACTTTATTGAATTAGAAAAGTCTGATTTGAAAGAAAAATTAAGTGTACTGTAACATCATTTTCGCCAAATATCCATTTGCAAAAAAGTTTGTTAAATGGACACCAATAATTTTTACCTTAGAAAATATAAAGAAGTACTAAAAGTCAAACATCTGTATTGTGAAACATCAATTAAAAAGACAACATATTCAGGATATAACAGAAAAATTTGTAATAAAATTTTTGATGGTAATTTTTAAGGGTAAGCTGTGTGAGAATATATAATTAAAATAAAAGTACTAATATTTCATTACAACATAAAGAAAAATATGTGCAATCTTGTGCAAATGAGAATTTTTCTGTATTTACAAGTACTTTCATTGATAAAGCCTAATTGGTTTTTTTAGAAGTGTATATTCAGAAAACTTAGGTATTATAGAGAAGGAAGGAAAGAAAGAAAAGAAAAGAAAAGGAAGGAAAGAAGACAGAAATATCAGCCATAGCCTCATCACTCAAACAATTGTTAAAGTTTTGGTATGTTTTAGTAGTCTTAAAATTTTCTTAGTAAATTTTTCTTACCTCTAAGAGAATTTATTTACATTTTTCTCTTCAAGAACACAATACATTGTATGTAGTTTTCACTTTCCTTCCAGCACCTTAAACATATCAAGCATGATCTGGCTTCAGGATTATTCTCTGGAAGACTCTTCTTTTAGCAGTTGCCTGGGGTAGCTTTCTCATTTCAAATGAGACCTCAGTGGCTGCTCTGTCATTTTATCACTTAATTGGATTAATATCTATCTCTCTCCTCTTTACTTTTTAGAATGCACGCTCTATGATAGCTTGAACTTTTTGTTCCCTGACACTTATAAAATGCCCGATGAGGGCCGGGGATTTAGCTCAGTGGTTCTGGCACCTGCCTCAGAAACGCAAGGTCCTGAGTTTGATGCCCAGTACCAAAAAAATAAAAATAAAAACCACAAAAAAATAAATAAAAAGCCTGGTGAACTATCTTCTAAATACATAATAATACCTGACACAGGTCAGGCACTGTCCTAAGAGGTTTGCATATCCTAACTTGTGGTTTTCACACTCTTGTTGTGGTAGGTACTATTTGTATTTTCCTTATAAGATGACGACATTGAGGTTCAGCACAGTTTAATAACTTGCTCAAGATTACTTAGCTAGTAAGCCGAGAGCTGGTTATAAACTCATCAGTCCATTAGAATTTAAGCTGAGCCAGTCTGACACAAGAATGTGTACCACTAACCAATATAGCACATCATCTCTCTCAAGAATGGATAAATATATTATCCTCATAAGCTCTATTTTTAATAACTTGGAAAAGTTTAGTATTGTTTGCAAGTCACTAAAACCATCCACTCAAAGCATAGTTTTTGAACTTCTAGTACTAGGTGATATTGAAAAACTAAAGTGGAGAAAACTGTTGACATCAAGGGAATAAACATTTAATTTCCACTATGGTTTCAATCAGTGATTCTTAACTGGGTGCTAAAATATCAAACAATGCATGGAAGAGCCCCGACAATAAGTGATTATGCCAGGAGTGTAGAGTGTGAGACCTTTCATCTAAATTCTATTCTATTATATTCTGGAGATCAAATATGAAAAAGATATTTTATGATTTCATCACTCATTGAGCTCACACATTGTTAGTCTATTCAAGTCTTTCTCAACTATGTAAGTATATCTTTACCATTAGCAGAGAAGGACTGTTAAACTACCTAGAATAGGCAAGGAAGTTTCAGAGTTGAGATGATTTCAAATCAAAAGGAACTTTTTGATTCATTTTGATGGGTTAGGAGGGTTTCTCTGGGTCTTCTAGCTAAAACTTGTTCAACAATAACAAAAATTAATTCATAATAGAGGCACAAACAAAACATCAAAGAATCAGGGGAAGGTTAAATTGTTCATGGAAGTCATCACCAGTTTAATATTGGTGGGGTAGAGATTTGAATTGAGTCCTGAAGGTTCAGGTCAGGTCCTGAAGCCTGGGTAAAATTTTGATATGGGACAATCTAATAAAAATTAAAATAGAGAATGAACCCTGCTTATTTTTCATTTGAGTTTGTGTTAACTATCCATTTAGAAGGAAATATGTACTTTAAAATGTTATGGTGTAGTGCAGGTATAGTGCAAAGATAATTGACCTGAATTTAATTTCCAGGTCTGCTTCTGCCTTACTGTAACACTTCTAAACACTTTTTTAGTTCATCCTCTCAAGTATTTAAATTCTTAGAAGATTATTAAATTGTGAATTACTTTTCATTGTGCTTAGTAATAATATAAAAGATTATATTTATTTTCCTTTAAGAAATTTAACAATAGAAAAAACTACTTAATACATATCTGACTTCAGATGAATATTTAAACTTTCTTTAAGCAGTCATCTAAATAGACTGCTTTCCCCACTCATATGGATGGCATGGAGGAATACGATTTTTCACAACTGAAATCCTTAATCTTAAATTCTCTTTGTCCCTAACCAACCTAGGATTATAGCATAGTTTATGCAGCCTTAGAGCACATTCTCAGGAGGAGCAAATGGTGCTGCCCTCCACGCAGGTCTTTAAAAGAAAGAAAGGGCACACTTCTTTTTTTCTAATTTTCAATGGTACCGTATGAGCTGGTGGCAGCCCTGTTCAGTTCATCATAAAACTGTATGGAATTTGTCCCCTGTGATTATCTCACTACAACCATAGCTAGGGTGGTGCTGCTGCACTGCTGTCTTCCAGAAACCGTGAAACGAGGCCTTTACTTGGGCCACTGATACCTTGATTTAACTTCATTTACACATAAAAATAAGTCCATCATTTTGATGGATGTTTCCATCTTTATATTGTCCTACTGTTCTATTGTTCATCTCCTGCTATGCCATTGGATTCTACCCAGTGCCTCTTCTCTTGGCTTTCCACTTTATGAAACATTTCTGAATTACTCTGATGGAAGACAAACTCTGGGAACTTGGGCAAGAACTTAACCTTTTTGAACTTGTTTTCTCATGTGAAAAAGTGGGTTTTCTGGAGATGGGAAGGGAATCCAAGGATAGGAAGAGATGGTAGGGAAAAGAGGGAGAAGGAAAGTTAAAAGGATTAAGATGGGATATATACCAGTTCCCCACAGTGAATGTATTCGTTATATATCACAAACAGGTATCAATACAAAACATAAAAATTAGTCCCAAGTTTTCTGAGTAACATTTGGGAACATGTATATTTAGTGACCTTAGAAACCATGGGACCAATTTATATTTTCTTTTTTTAAATTGGACTCCAAAAAGTCTACTTTCCTGTTTCTATTATCTGTCTTTCATTTTAAAATTTAAATTATTTACACTTTGAGTTTCTCATATAAATCATATAATATTTAACCTTCTGTGACTGATTAATTTTACTCAGTAATATAGTCTCAATGTGGATCCATTTTCCTAAAAATGCCTTAAATTTATCCTTCTCATATTCTTCTAAATAGAGAATAGATGAACTTATCCACCACCCCTGTCTGTCCCTCTCTTCTCCTCCTGCCAACACTGGGAATATCAATCGTTAGAATCTGCTAGTTGTATCCTGGTAGAGGGCGATCATTTTTCATATTTATTGATCATTTTGGGGGGTAAGAGAGTATTAAATACTTATTCATATCTTTTGCCAAATTTTCTCTTTTTAACTTATTTACATAAATACTTAAAATATTAGGACTACAAATATGTAATTATTTTATATGACAGTTTTTAGTTGAATCAGCTTTGGTTCAAAGGTTTCTAAGTTAGTGATTTCTTGTAGCAATCAGCTCCACTCAATATTATATTTATCCTTTGATAAACTACTACATATTTGAATATGCACTCTCCTTGTAGTTACTGATATTTCCTTTCTAAATATAGATATTTATAAGTGATTATAGTTTGAAAATCTAGATTAGTTAGCTCACAAGGGTTCTTATGGCACCTATTCGTCTTTTAAACCTATGTCATTGATAAATAATGAATCTCATTCAATCCCTATAGCTAAGAAAAATTTCTTTTATGTAACTTTACTGTTCTTCCCCTATCCTTTCCACCATGTTTCTGATTCATAAATAATTGTAAGGTCAGTGTAATAGGAATTTGTAAGAGATTTTTCCTGAATATAATTTTAAGATATTTTATTTGTTTTTTTTTAATTTGTGAGAGAAATCTTTTTCTTTATAACTAAATGTATAATTCTAGAAAAAAATTTTTGTCTCCTTTCCTGTGTAACTGTATGCCATCTAGTGGACAAATTAAATATTACTTTACTTTGTAGATTAGATGATTCTGTGCAAGGTATGTGGAGATAGAGAATGAAATTGATCAAACATATGCTCATATTTTTCATTAGTATACACTAGATCAGATTATATAATACAAAAATACTTAATCTACCTTTTCTTCAGTCTTTATAGGCTGACATTAGAGATAAGCCAGTTTATCATAGATAAATCATATTGTTCCTACTACAGATGCAGTATTCAGAAAGGGAGGTTAAAAAACCAGTTTGTGACTTGGCCCTGTGAGCTGCAGCAGCCATGGCCTGCCAGTCGCAGGCAATCCAGCAGCTGCTACAGGCCAAGCGGGCCTCGGAGAAGGTGTCCGAGGCCCGCAAGCGAAAGAACCGGAGTCTGAAGCAGGCCAAAGAAGCTCAGGCTGAGATTGAACAGTACCGCCTGCAGAGGGAGAAAGAGTTCAAGGCCAAAGAAGCTGCGGCCTTAGGATCCCATGGCAGCTGCAGCAGTGAAGTGGAGGAGACCCAGGAGAAGATGGCCATCCTCCAGACCTACTTCCAGCAGAGCAGGGAAGTCCTGGATAACCTCTTGGCCTTTGTGACATTCGGCCAGAAATCCATGAAAAGTACCGCATCAATGGATAGAAGAAAGAAACACCTGCTCTGTGGATTAGCATTGTAGATGCTCTCATGGAATATGAAGCTTTAGCAAAGTTGATTTCTGTTATTAAGAAATGCATTAAATTATTTCTTATGTTGTGTAATAAATAGTTCCCTTCACTTTTTGGAGAGTAGCATATCTAGCTTCTTTGGACAAACAGTACTTTTTCCAAAGATTTCATCTTTTTACCTTGTATTTCTTAGAAATTTAATGAGTATATGTTGTCTATTTTCTGACACCTTTAGCTCAAGCAACATGTGTATCACTGCTGACTTTTTCATTCTTAGATTTAGTAAGAAAAAGAAAAAACAGTTCTTTAAAGAAAGGAAGGGATTAAATAACTTTTTTTCCCTTACACTTTCTTAAAGGTCAGGGGCTTTATCTATGAAAAAGTAGTAAATAGTTATTTGTAACTTGTGTGACAGCCTTGAACAGCATTTTTTTTTTTTTTTGCAGTACCAGGGATCGAACTCAGGACCTTGTACTTGTGAGGCAGGGTTGGTGCCACTGAGCTAAATCCTTGGCCCTTGTGACACCCTTAAAGTAGTATATTTTGAGGAAGGATTAGAACAGCTAATACTAGTATACTTGCTTGGGCTGCACTTAGTTTATCTTAACCAAAATTACTAGATGAGCTGGATGTGGTGGTGCATGCCTATAATCCCAGCACTCGAGAGGCTGAGGCAGGAGGATCACAAGTTTGAGGTCAGCCTGGGCTACATAGTAAGGTCCGGGCCTTCTTGGACTATATAGTGAGACCTTATCTCAAATCAAAACAAAACAAAAAAATTCACTAGATGATAGGACTCAAGAACTTGTTAATTATTATTTGGTGTATTGATAATCATTTACTAGTAAAAGTAAAGACTTTGTCATGCAAAAAAATTAAAACCCCACAAAAACCCAGTTTGTACAGATGCTCCTTGAGTTACAATGGGGTTTTGTTCTGATAAAGCTATCAAAATTAGAAATATCATAAATTAAAAATGCATTTAATACACCTACCCTGTCAAACATCATAGTTTGGTCATCCAGTTGTTCACCCTTGTGATCTTGCATCTGCCTGAGAGCCACAGGTCACTGACATTCCCCACCATCCCGAGCAAGTATCATACAGCATATTACTAATCCAGGAGAAGGTCAGAGCAGAAACTTGAAAGCGAGTGTGGTTTCTACTGAATGTGTCATTTTTGCATTATTATAAAGTTGAACAGTTCTAAGTTGAACTATCCTAAGGTGCTGTCTATATGAAGATAACCAGTTGTTTAAAAAGTTAGTACAAGTGAAGGAAAGAAGGTGAACTAGGAAATGGGAGAGTAATTACACAAACAGGAAGGCTAATGAGATTTAGAAGAAACAGGTCGGGGAGAAGAATATGTAGCGAAGCAGGATGGATGGGGCTCAATCCAAAGATGTGGAGAATGTTGGCATACTAAGTAAGTTGGAAGAAACAGCAAAGAAGATATAGAGGGTTTGAGGACAAAGAGTCCAGGAGACAAATTTGAAATGAGAAAGGGAATTTAAAATGTGTCCAAAAGAAAAGAAAGATAGGGCTAAATAAGTTGAGAGACCTGAGAAGGTAGGTCAGTGGTAGAGTGTTTCTCTAACATACTTGAAGTCTTGCGTTTGAACCACAGCATGGAGAGAAAACATGGGGTGAGGGAGAAGGTGAGAAATAGAAAGAGAGAGGGAGACAGATAGACCGAGAGAGAGAGTTTAAATTTTTTTTTTTTTTTTTAAGTACCGGAGGGAGGTCGAACTCTGGTCCTTGTGCTTGCGCACCAGGCGGTGAAACTGCTGAGCTAAATCCCCGTCCCCGAGAGTTTAAAATTTTAATAATAAATTCTAAAAGTTCTGAACTTGATTCCCTCATTCACTATGTCCTATAAAGATAAAAAATCCTGTATCCAAGTTTTAAAATTTATTTATTTTATTATTTATTAGCACATGTTTACAGTACATATGTTTACATTCCTTTTGGGAGTTGATATATATGCACACCATATCTTAATATTCTTTTTATCAGCTTCCTCTTCTCTCTCTTCCCCATTATTCCTTTATCTTTTGATCGCCTTCCCATCTGTGAAAGATCTATCTGCCTATCTCCTGTTATCTATCTTCTATTTTGCTCTTTATTTATATTTTGGGTTTCTCATATAATAGAAAAAATGCAATATTTTAGCTTGTGTGTCTGATTTATTACACTTAACATTATGGTCTCAGGGTGCATCCATTTTCTTGCAAATGACTGAAGTTTATCCTTTTTAATAGTAGAATAATAGTCCATTGTGTATAGATGCTAATATTATTAATTCATTCATCTGTTAATGGACATATAGGCTGCTTTCAAGATTTAACTATTATGAATTGAGGTGCTGTAAACATGGGTGTAGTATGATGTTGTATTACATTGTAGTATAATATCTTTAACTCTTTTGGTAAGATACCTAGAAGGGGAATAGCTAGGTCAAATGGAATTTTTAGGTTTAGTTTTGTTGTTGTTGGTGGTGGTTTTTTTTTTTTGGTACCGGGGATCGAACTCGGGTCCTTCTGCTTGTGAGGCAGGTGGCAGAACTACTGAGCTAAATCCCCAGCCCTAGGTTTATATTTTGAGGAATCTTCATACTGATTTTGATAGTGGTTGTACTAGTTTACATTTACACCAACAATGTAGAAGGATTCTTTTTTCCTGGCAGTCTCTTCACTCTGATGGTTTTTTCCATTTCTATCCTGAAGTTTTTAAATTGGAAATGATCCCAGTTTTTGATTCTTGATGATATTTCTTTTGCAGTTGGAGTTCAGTTCAGAAACTCTTTGCCCATGCCTATAACTTTGCTTAATCTTTTTTCTCTTCTAACAGATTGTTTCTGGTTTAACATTTAGATCTTTGACCCATTTTGAGTTTAGTTTAGTACATGGTGAGTCAAGGGTCAAGATTCAGTCTTTTGCATGTGGATAGCCGGTTTTCCATCACATTTATTAAAGAGTCTATCTTTCCTCTAGTGTATGTTTTTGGCCCCTTTGTCAAAAATCAAATAGTTGAATGTGGTTGGGGTGTTTCTACATCCTTTATTCTGGTCTGTTGATCCACCTGTCTGTTTGTGTGCCAGTACCATGCTATTTTTATCACTGTAGACTTGTAACATACCTTCAAATCTGGGATTGTGATAGCTTTCACTTTACCCTTTTAATCCAGGATTGATTTTGCTATTCTAGGTCTCTTTTGGTTCCATATGAATTTTAGGATTGTTTTCCCTATTTCTTTGAAGAATGCTATTGGTATTTTCATTGGTATTATATTGACTTTGCCTATCCAGGAATAGGATATGGATATCTTTCCATTTTTTGTTGTCCTCTTTGATCTCCTTTTTCAGAATATGAAATTTTCTTTGTAGAGATTTTTCTCTTCCTTACCAGTAGTTAAGTCAATTCCTTAGTATTTAATTTTTTGATGCTATTGTGAATAGTACAATAGATTTGTACTCTAATTTCTTTCTCAGAGAATTTATTGGTGTACAGGAATATTATTGATTTTTTGTGTTGATTTTTTAAATTGCTGTATTTCTTAATTTGGTTATTAATTCTAGGAGTCTTTTAGTGGATTTTAAAAGTCTTCTATATAGAGGATCATGTCACCTGTAAATAATGATAATTTGACATTTTCCTTTTTTCTACATTCCATTTTGTTTCTTTTACTTGCATAATTTCTTGTGTTGCTGCTTTGAGTACTATGTTGTGCAGGAGTGCTAATATAATCTTGATTTTAGAAGGAACGCTCAGTTTTTCTACATTCAATATGAAGACAAGTTTGTCAAAAATGGCCTTTGTCATGTTGATAAAAGTCCTTCTACACATATTTTATCAATCTTTTTTCATAAACAGATGTTGGATTTTTAAAAGGCCTTTTTTCTGCATCTATTGAGATGATCATGTGATTTTTTTGTACTTGCTTCTGCTTATATAATGTATTACGTTTATTGATTTGTGTATGTTGAACCATCCTTGCATCCCTCAAATGAAGCCTAGTTGGTCATGATTTATGATGATTTGTTGATGATTTGTGGCATTCTGTTTGCCTGTACCTTGTTGAGGATTTTTGCATCTATATTCATTAAAGATATTGGCCTGTGGTACTCTTTTGTTGAATCTTTGCCTGGTTTTGGAATCAGGATAATACTAGCTTCCAGGAATGACTTTGGGGTACTCCTTCCCTCTCCATTTCATTAAAGATATTGAATATTAGTGCTGGCTTTTCCCTGAAGTTTTGAATTGAGCAGTGAATCTGTATAGACCTGGGCTTTTCTTAGTTGGTAGGTTTTGTTTTTTATTACTGCTTAAATTTTATTGCCTGTTACTGGATTATTGAAGGTTTTTATATCTTCTTGGTTCAGTTCTGATCATTCGAATGTACCTAGGAATCTCTATTTCTTCTGAATTCTCCAATTTATTTGTACACAGCTTTGCAAAGTAGTTGCTAATAGTTTTCTGGCTTTCAGCAGTGTCCATTGTGATTTCACTTTTTTTCATTTTAAAATGCATTTATTTTCTTTCCTTTTTTTTGTAAAATTGCCTAAGGGTTTTTCTATTTTGTTTTTTTTTTTTTGAAGAACCAGATCTTTGATTTATTGATTTTTTGTATTGCTTTTAGTCTCAAATTTCACTGATTTCTGCTCTAATGTTTATAATTTCCTTCCTTGTACTAGCTTTGGGTTTGGACTGTTCTTGTCTTTCTAGGACCTTGAGATGAATCATTAGGTTATTTATTTGAGTTTGCTCTCTTTTACTGATGTAGGTATCCACAACTATAAAGTTCTCTCTTAGGACTGCTTTCATACTGTTCCATAAGTTCTGGTAATGTGATTCTAGGAACTGTCTTATTTTTTGCTTAATTTGTTCTATAACCCATTATTTTTGAGCGTATTGTTTAATTTCCATGTGTTTGCATAATTTCTGTTTTCTGTTGCCATTTATTTCTAGTTTCATTGCACTGTGACCTGATAATATGCATGGTATAATTTCACTTCTTTTGCATTTACTTAAGCTTGCTTTATTGCCTAGCATGTGATCTATTTGAAAGAAAGTTCCATATGCTGCTGAGAAAAATATGTATTTTGTTGTTGTGTGGAACCTTCTGTAGATGTTTATTGGTTCAATTTGTTCAAACATTTTGTTCAATTCTGATAGTTCTTTCTTGATTTTTTTGTTGATTTTGTCTATTTGTGACATTGGGATATTGAGGTCCCCTACTATAATTGTCTTTATGTTTATCTGATCTTTTATCAGATCATTTGTTTTATGAATTTGGTGCACCTTTATTGGGTGAATACATGTTAATTGTTACTGTTTCCTGTTGAGTTTTTCCCTTAACCAATATTTAGTGACTTTTTAAAACTCTTCTCATAAGTTTTGGCTTAATGTCCACTTTATCTGAAGATAGAATAGCTACCCCTGCTTTTTTTCAGGTTCATTTTGCATGGAATATTGTTTTCCATGCTTTGATTTTTAGTGTATGGATTTCTTTTTGGGTTTAATATGTTTCTTGTATCCAACATATCATTGGGCTTGGTTTCTTGATCCATTTTGCCAAACTGTGTCTTTTTGGGGGGGAATTGAGAACATTCACATTGAGGTTATTGCTGATAGGTATGATAGGTATTGACTTCCTTTTGTCATTGTATTTTTTTCATTAAGTTTATTGGTACATTTTAGGTAAACAGTATAATGATATTCATCACTTGGAATTTGTGCCTTTACATGATATATCTTGGTTCTTATTTTTTCCCCATTTCCTGTCCTCCCTTCACCCCCTCCACCTTTCTCTATTTTCAAAGACTTTGTTTCCATTTTTTCTAGTTCTCATATTTTTTCCTTTCCCCTTTTTCCTTTCTCCTACCTCTCTCACTTCCCCTTCCCCTTCCCTTTTGGACCTTTTCTTCTTATTTCACATTATCTATTATACATTTTGATCCTCATTTACACTTTCAGTTTCTTATACCAGAGAAACTATTTGTTATTTATACATGTGTCCTATTTATTTCACTTAAGATTATCACCTCAATGTGCATCCACTTAGCTATAAATGTTTCTAGTTTCTCATTCTTTATAGCTGAGTAGTACTCCATTTTATAAAAGAAAAACACATTTTCTTTACCCAGTCTCCAGTTGGTGGGCACTTGGGCTGTTTCCAATTTTAGCTATTACAAACTGTGCTGCTATGAACCTGGGTGCACATTTATTGCTGTGGTATGATTCTTTTAATTCTTTTGGGAAGATACCCAGCAGGGAAATAGCTGGGTCAAATAGGTCCTTTAATCCTAGTTTTTTGAGGTATCTCCATACTGATTTGCACAGTGGTTGAACCAGTCTACACTCCCACCAATAGTGGAGAAGGGTTCCTTTTTCTCACAGCCCCACCAGCCTTTGTTATTGGTTGAATTCTGGATAGCAGCCATTCTTTCTGGAGTGAGGCAGAATCTCAGCATTGTTTTCATTAGCATCTCTCCGATGATGAGTGATGTTGAACATCTTTTCTTGTGTTTATTTGTTGTTTCTACTTCTTTGTCTGAGAAATGGCTGTTCATTTCAGATGCCCATTTTTGGGTTGAGTCTTTAAATTTGGGAGGTCTGATTTTTTTAAGTTCTTTATAGATTCTAGATAGTAGACTTTGTCTGAGGAACAACTGGTAAAATTTTTTTCCCACATTGTGGGTTATCTCTTCACACTGTTGGTGGTTTCTCTTGCAGTGCAGAAGCTTTTTAATAGGAAATGAGCTCCCAGTTGTTGATTCTTTGTGCCGGTTCACATGTGACTGAGGTTGTGTTCATGGAGTCTTTTCCTATGCCAGTGTCTTCAAGGGAGTTCTATCTAACCTATCTTCCAGCAGGTTTAGTCTTTCTGTTCTAATATTTAGATCTCTGATCCAATTTGATTTTAGTTTAGTTCATGGTGAGAGATATAGATCTAGTTTTAATCTTTTGCAAGTTGAAACCCAATTTTTCCTAGCACCATTTACTAAAGAGGCTATCTTTCCTTCAGTGAGTTGTCATTGTATTTTTTTTTCCTGTTGCTCATTGCCTTTCTTTTCCTTCTATTTAACTGCTCACCTAATATGGAATTTTAATTCTATGACATTTTGACCTTGTTATCTGTATTGTCTCTTTCCTTGAGAATTTTTGGGCAGGTTTGGTGTTCATAAACTTCTTAAGGAGCTCTTTGTCATGAAAATTTCTTATTTCTCCATCAATTTTGAATGATAGTTTGCAGTATATCAATCTGGTATGGAAATTGTTTCTTTTTAGTGGTTGAAACACTTCACTACAAGCTCTCTCACAAAAAAAATCATTTGGCTAAATTTTGCTTTCATTCTCAAAATCTACATCAGGTGACAAACATGACCACAGCCATCTTCCCCACACAAACACAAACAGAGCTGTTTTCCCCCAAATTGTAAAACAAATGAATGGTTTATGGTTATGAATGGTTTATGAAGTTCATAAACCAAGGTACCACTGCAAATGATTTGGTGCTTTCTCTAACAGCTTTTAAGATTCTAATTTGTGTTGAACTTCTGGGATTTTGATTATGACATGTCATAGGCAGGTTCTTTTCTGATTTTGGCTATTTATGATTCTATATTCCTCTTTTATCTGCATGTTAATCTCTTTTTCCTCATTTAGAAATTTCCTCATTTCTCTCTTCTCTTATTTCAGAATATCAATTGTGTTGTTTTCTGATTTTTCACTAATCCCAATTAATATTAAAAGATTCTTCTTCTTTGCATCATCTAGCAGCGGTTGGATCCATTTTTCATATTCTCTTGTTTTTGCAGTATCTATCATTAATTGGTCACTGACATCTGCCATTTTCTAATTCTGATCCTTTTTCCTCACACTGGTCACTTCTGCTGCCCATACTTTCAATAGAATTTTTAATATTCTGAATTTTTGTTTGTACCTTTCAATGGGCTCTAATTCTTTCTACACTGGTCATTTATGTTTTGTATCATTTTACTTAGCTCTACTAGCTTTTTATTAGTGTCTTCCCTAGACTTTCTATGATTTTATTAGGGTAGTATCTGTGTACATTTTCTGTGAGCTTACCAAGTGCCTTTTTGGTCTGTTTTATTATCTCCTCTGTTATCCTTTTAAATAATTCAGCTGTTTTTGGTTTTTATTTTCTCCCTTTTGCTGACCCATGGATCAGCTTTGGGAGAGTTGTGAGTTTTCAGAGGCATTTTTATTGCATTGTCTTCTTGTATTTCGATTTGTTTGTTTGTGCTGAGGCATGTGGGTAGATTATAGTAGAAAGCTTTGTTGTCAGCATGGAGACCTCTTTAGTTGTTGTCTACTTTTAAGTGATGTCCTCTGGGCTTGGCTAACTATTGGCCTTTGTCTCTGTCCCAGGATCCAAGCACTTTTGTTTATTTGGGGGGAAGGGATTGCAGCGTATTTGCCCAAGTTCCTAGTTCTCTGGGAATAGGGTAAGTACTGTATTATTCATGACACTAAGGCAGTGATGGCAGACCTTTTACAGCTTTAAATAATAACAAACAGCCGGCTGCAGCACATGTGCCATAGGTTTGCTGCCAGTGCACTAAGGCAAACCAGATATTGGTATCCCAAGAAAAGCAATTCATAGCAACAACTTGCTATATTAATGAAAGAGTGAACAATAAATAATTGCATCAAAGACAAATGAGATATTCATAAACTCTAACAACCAAAAATATAACATCTTTAACTATAGAAAAGAGATCTATTATTATAGTATAAACACTAAAACAAATCCATTATTGATTTACAGAAACTATTTACTAAGCAAAACAACTCTACCTCCATGAAGAAAACTGTATTTAACAGTAATAGTTTAATGTTAACTAGCTCTCAAAAGATTCATAAAGCTTAATAATTATATTAGTAAAAATAGAGGGGTAGGGAACCGGAGAATGAAAAAAGTAAAATTTGAAAAATTAATCAATGAAAGATGAAAAGGAGAGAGAAGTGAGATAAGCAGTCTTATTCAGAAGGATAATAAAATTAATTATTTTAGAAAAAGTCATAGAAAAGAACAAACAAGAAAAAGAAGAAAAAAGAAAAACAGAGCAAAATATAGGACATACAGTGGTACCTCAGTTCACAAACTTAATTCTTTCCACCATTCTGGTTGCAAACTGAATTGGACAAGAATCAAATCGAATTCAATGGATAGGTTCAATGTTGATCTTATGGGGAAATTGATTCAATTGTTGTCCAATTTGGTTTGTGAGCAGAATTGTGGAAATAATTAGGTACCAATGTAAAAGAAACATAAGAAAAAAGAGAAAGGAAAAAGAAAGAAAAAATGTAGAAAATCCCAATCCCTGACAAAGTGAAGGAGAAAGAGAAATAATAAAAAACTGAAGAAAGATTGAAAAATCTGCAGTCTTGCAATCAAGCTAGTCACAATTTTCTCCACCTAGCTCTAGGAACTGTGGGTTTGTGAGGTGCTCTTCCTTCATCAGTGACCCTTCTGTCCATTCACCCCAGACTATGGTAACCATCCAAGCCAAGGGATGTCCTTGGTTATGTTGGTAGATGGGAAAAGCTATCGGTCATCTGGTCTCTGCTGGATGTAGACAGCAGGGCAAGCTTGGGGCTTTAAGAAGACTGTTGGATTTAATATTGACATCACTCAGCCTGGTTTCTCCCTATGAAAGGGAGGGTCCCTTTCCTTCCCAGACTGTGCTTAAATTTCTCAGAGCTCTATATCTAGTTCACACTTTGTGGCAATCTCCTATAGTTTTATCTGCCTTACTAACTTTGGGAGTGTAGCAGTGGAAGTCCTGAAGCTCCTGGCCCTTTCTGTCTGGATCTGCTGCCCCCCAGGCTTTCCTTCTCTCCCTTGGGCATTGTACTCATACAGGACTAGGTAGTGCAGTCAGTCTGTGCTTTGGCTGCCTTATACC
Source organism: Heterocephalus glaber (assembly GCF_000247695.1). Next base: position 1,165,883 of record NW_004624827.1, on the reverse strand, counting down.
AAGGGAAGCAAAATGTGGAGCTAGTTTGACTTGCCAGATTGTTGCTCCATGAGTGATGGCCTGCTGTGTCCCCAATTTTTAAAGTCTTAAGTTACATGAATACAAAAAGATCCACAAGTCATATGGAAAGATTGTTACATTGAATGAATTTGCATCCTCTCCAGTATCTACTATATTTCTTAGCATATTCTCAGCACATATTAATGTTAAGTATTTACTGAGTGGAATCTTTATTGAATGGATGAATGAACTGTTTAATGTATTTTAAGAGTCTTTCAAAGGTTGAAAGTTTCTACAACTTTTATACTTCATTATATTTATCTGTAGAGTTATTAAAATAATGGTTATAAGCTAGAGAACTTGTTCTATTATTGATGAATAATATCTATAAATGGTTCATTTATATAACTAGATTGTACCTGCATACGTATTAACTCATTTACTCCTTAGGTAGTTTTGGTATTCAGGCTTCTCATAGTTCAGGGAAATAGTAGAGTCATGCTTCTTTCACTAGTACTTATTATTTCACATAGAATTTGTTGTAGTAATTAACAGTGATCTATACATGAAATATGTCACCTAATTGCCTTGAACAATTAAGGCAATTGAGAGTGCTAGAAAATAAGGTTAATTAATGTTTGCTTTAGGAGTTTTCCTCAGAAAAGTTCAAATGTTCCATTCAAACAATACATACTAAGTTTCTTATAAGTACTTATTAACTGTGTTATGGCAGACATGTACTAGATATGTCAGCACTAAGAGACAAAACATCTTACATTCTATTAAGATTTTTCAGCTATCTGCAGATGGTACAGCCTGAAAATCTCTTAGGTTTTAAAGAAATTATGTTTTGGTTTATATGAGACATATATACCCTGTGTGATAGGCAGAATTATAAGATAACTCCCAGTGATTCATACCTTTATATAAACTCCCTTTGTATGTGGGTGAATCCTGTGAATATGATGAGATATTATTTCTGTGATTATGTTACATTCAATGGTAAAAAGGGAAATTATCTTATTTGGGTGTGACCTCATCATATTAGCCTTTGGAAGCTAGCTCCAGGGGTCAGTCACAAAAGAAGTCAGAGATGTATATGTGAGAGAGATTTGAAGTGGCATTGGCATTGAGGATGAGGAAAGATCATGTGGCAAAACACAAGAGTGACCTCTGGGAACTGAGAGGATCCCTTAGCCACAGCCAGCAAGAAAAGATCTCAGTCCTGCAGACACAAGTCACTGAATTCTTTTAGCACTTTATGAGCTCAGAAGAGAATTCTGAGCATGAGATGCAAAAGCAGGCATATGAACACCTTAGTTTAAGACCCTGAGCACACAGTCCAATCATTCTGTGACAGAACTTTTGATTTATAGAACTATGGGTTCATCATTTTTCAGTATACATGTTTTTGACTTCCCTAGTCAAGTTTATTCTAAGTGCTATTAGAAATTGTAAAATGTGACTTTCTTGTTTTCTTTTTAGACAGTTCATTGTTTGCATAGACGTGAAACTGATTTTTATATGTTGATTTTGTATTCTGAAAATTAGCTCTTTTATTACTTCTAAGTTGAATCTTTAGCATTATCTGTATATGAGATCACATATTTTTACATGGTATCTGCCAAGATGTTTTAGTTCCGTTATGATTTTGATGCATATTATTTCTCTTTCTTGCCTAAGTATTTGACTAGAACTTATAGTGTTTTTTTAAACAGTCATGGTTAGAGTGGACATCCTTGCCTTGTTCCTTGAGAAAAACCTTTCAGTATTTCATGATTGAGTATGATGTTAACTGTGGCCTTTTTATATATGACCCTTATTGTTTAATAAAACTTTCTTTTTACTATGAAAGGATGTTGAATTTTGTCAAATGCTTTTCTATATCTGTTATGAGGATCATGTAGTTTTTATTCCTTATTCTGTTCATGTGGTGAATCACATTAACTGAATATTGTAAGTTGAACCATCTTTGCTTCTCAGGATAAATCCAACTTGTATGAATTCAGTTTTCTGGTATTTTATTGACATTTTTGTACCTATGTCCATCATGGATATTGTCTATAGTTTTTTTTCTTTGTGGTACCTGTTTGACTTTGGTATCACAGCAATGGCCATGTCAGAAAATGAGTTTGGAAGTGTACATCGTTTTCAATTTTCAAAAGCATTCGAGAAACCTATTTCTTCTTTAAGTATTTGGTAGCATTCACCAGTCAAGTCATGCAGTCATGCAATTTCTTTTTGGGGAGGGTTTTGATTATTGATTTAATTTTCAAACTAGAACAGTTCTGAACCTTTCCTTAAAATATCCCACTCAATTGTCAAAGGGAAATATATCTGGAGTTTCCATTCCTGTTTTTGTTTGCTACCAATTATGTTTGTGATTATCTAGTAATAAGTAAGAAAAGATAAAAAGTCTACCAATAAAACCTATGTAATTTAACAAAAAATTTGATGAATTAATGCTGTATTTACAGAATGTATGTATTGTACAGGTTCTTGGGAAAAGGAGACGAACCCTCTCATCATCAAGTATAATTTTTTTCTCATCAGAATCATATGAGATTAATGTGGTATAATTATTTTATATTATTCATAAGAAAGACACACTAAGTTTTGTGTCCTATTTTCCAGAGATTGGCCACTCAGTCAATGAGGAAGTATATTGTGTGTTATCTAGATCATTTTGGTTTATTTTTATGTTTCTTTAAAGGTAGGACAAAATATCTTCCTTTGTATCTAAATAAATCAAATAGAATATCACCACAGGTCCTAATTTCTCCTTCAGGTTTAGATATATGTTTGTAACTGTGCTTTCAATTACACACACACACACACACACAAGAAGAATCATTCAGCTTTTTTCATATGAGACTTGGCTGTACACTGAAAGCCCTCCTAGGCACTGTGACACACCTACTCTGGCACTCAAATGTACTTGGACTATTGAAGAATCCAGACTTCAGCAGAGAGGCTGAAACATTCTGGGTAGTATCTAAGAGTTCTAGTGTCCTGGAATGATTACATTATTTTCATTATTAAAGAATCAGAGTATGATCTTGAGTAAGAAAGTCGAAGAATAACAATGGGAATTTAGAAGATGAGAGTTCCGGAGGCTGCTAGAATTTTATCAGTTAATTGTTGTAATCTTCCATCGCATATTAAGAAGCCCTGAGAAGGAACAATGGTTTAGGTAATACTCTTGTAAAGGAAAACATCAACCTTTTCCTTTGGACTCTCTCTTGATTCAATCTGTACATTAAATGTCATGCATTGGTATAGTTTTAATGGGGGCTGATTTAGAAGACAATTGGATCAGTTGTTATAGTATACATCTTCATTCTTCAAAATTTGTGATAGTTTACTTCTGTAAGTAAGGCAAAGCTGTGTAGTGATGATGATACTCTAAAATCAAGAAAATAGTTGTAATTCTATCAACTAAGTTGGTCTCAGTCTCCTTTACATAGTCTTAGGATCTTAAAGGCTACATGTAGAATAGCCTGCTACTAATAATACATTAAAGGATTATATACATATTATTTCAATGGTTATATATACATATATGTGGCTGCATATGTATATGTGTGTCTACAAACTAAACATATCAAATGTCACTAAATCAGTAGTGTGTATTATATACTTATAACAAGAAAAGGAATGATTGTCATGACATGAGTTCTATGTAGTCAACTATCTTTTGTAAACTGTGGAAGAGGAAGGAGTGATGAATGTACTGTATTTTGTTTTAAGTAGCTACCAGTGATTCAGGTATGACATATTCTCAGATTTTCTCTGCTATTGCTATCTTCCTGCTCACCCTGGATTTTGAGAATTGTTGATTCAGAAGTAATGTAAGAAAAAGAATCTATTATCTAATGTATACAGAAAGAAGACAAAGTGGAAAAAAGGCCAATCCTTACTGAAATAAAAAATATATTATTATATTCTTGTGTAAAATCCTTGCTTTGATATTGAACTGGAAATATTAAATGATTAATTTGACTTCTTTTTTACAATTAGAAATGGCTCATATGTCCATCAACAGATGAATGAAGAAATGTAATGTGATATATATATATATATATATATATATATATATATGAATGATAGAATACTACTCGGCTATAATGGATATATTTGAGTCGTTAGCAGGAAAATGAATACATCTTGAGACCATATGAGAAGTTTAGTAAATCAGACACAAAGCTAAATATCATATGGTTTTTCTTATGTGAGAACTCCAAAAAAGAAATCATTTAAAAAGGAAAAAGAAAAGAGATGATTTGAAAGAGGGAACTTTGGGGAGATGGAAAGATGAGGAGAAGGGGAGGGAGAAGAAAAGAGGAAGTAAAATGATTAAGATGTGATATGTATATGTACTAGTTTCCCAAGATGAATGTAATTATGTATCACAAATATATACTAGTCAAAGAAACATACGTATGTCTTAATTATATCTAATTTCCTTCAATATTTTATGGAGGTCTGTGATGTCATGAGTAATTGAATCCCACAAATAATTGAAAATTTTCATTTTAGATGTTCTTGACAGCTTCCCTCATTATTGATTTCCCAGGATTTCTAAAATGGATTAAGGTAGTCAACTGGAGGTTTGTTTTATCATCTTTACCTCTTTGTCACTAATCAAAAGCTATTTTAGAGGTGTATTTTGTCGATGAGAAAATAAAATTTAATACTTTCAAAAGAATCAATTTCATTAATTCAAATACTAATTTAATTGATATTCAAAATAGGCAATAAGGACATTTATTATGGTCTCATATAGAACTGCTAACTAGAAATATTAAAAATAATGCATATTTTCTTCAGACATTTGAAACAATTTATTTTATGATTATTATATTTTTCTATCTGTTTTGGTAAATAATGTATAGAACTTATGTACTGCTGATGACATAGAGTATCAAAACCACCTGTGTTTGTAATCAAATATTCTTGATGTGTGAAAATGTAGAAATTACAAATATTTTTTGAATTTGGTTTATATACTGTAGCTGAAGGCAGCTTCAGAATAAAGAAAGTTTGGACCAGGGATTTAGCTTAGTGCTTCCACTGCCTGCCTTGCAAGCACAAGGTTCTGAGTTCGATTCCTGGTACCAAAAAAAAAAAAGAAAGTTTGCTTAAAGAATAATCTTTTTTTTATACGAGAAAAAAATAGTCCTTTTTACCCAGAGAAAAGCAGAAATAATTCCTTTCTAGTAGACATGAAATGTTAAAAAAAGACATTTAAGTAGAAAGAGTATGCCAGTACATAGGAAAATAGATATAAACAAAAAATAAGGCTGCAAATGGAAAACATTAGGATAGATTAAAAAATTTTTTAATAAATGGAACATATATGCCAACAAAAGGCAAAGAACATGTAGAATTATGCTGTTATAAAAATTTCATACTACATGTGAAGTGGTTTCATATTATTTGAAAATAAGTTGTGATACCTAATTCATGAACAACAGTAATTTTTTAAAAAACTAGATATCATCAGGGCCTGGAGATTTAGCTCAGTGGTTCCAGCACCTGCCTTGCAAGCCCAAGGTTCCAAGTTTGATCCCTGGTACCAAACAAAAAACAAAAAACAAAAAACCCCCCAAAACTAGATATCATCAATAAGTCAATATTGGAGGTGAAATGGATTAATTAAATTATGTAGTGATTCCAAAAGAAAGGAGGAAAAGAAGGAAACGGTCAAAGACTTGTAGATAACCTGAAAATGAGCAAAAAAGGTAGAGTTAATTTTAAACATTTAAATAATTGCATTAATATGAATTATCTAAACACTCCAATTAAAGGACAGAAAAGGTCTGTACATCAGACATGAAAGAAAAACCCAATTCTATAATGTCCATACAAAATATATTTTAAAATAAAGAGAAAGAATGGTTTTAAAAATCAATTGAGGAGACGAGCAACTGAAGTTCCCAGGCTCCATCCCGGGCCCCGCCCATGCTACAGTGAGGTCCCAGGCGTGGCTTGGAGCCCTGCATCCAGCCTGCGCTCCAGTTAGCTGTGCTGGTGCCTCCAAGGTCCAGTCCCACTCTACCCCCTACCCCCACCTCTGACCTTCCAGCTCTTCTGCTACCTGGTCCCACACTATAGAGGCACAGGGGATTATAAAGGCCCTTGTCCTGAGCACCACAGGCTAGAGCAGAAGTTAGTAACAGAAAGAGGGCTTCTCAGGCTCCTCGATGAAAACTGAAGCTCAGCAGAAAAGTAAAGAGAATCTCTACAATAAAGGCACACCAGACCACTGTACTTGGTAAGTTGGAGGGATCATCACCTGGGACCACTACCTCCCATCAATGCACTATCGTCAGGGGAAGGGCAACTGGAACCTGCAGTAGAACTTTTCAGAGTTCAACCCTGCAGGAGGACAGGGAGCTCAACTTGGGGATAGCAGCCAGAAATCTGCCTGAATCTCACAGGTCTGCTGCTGGCTTGCCGAGACTCATT
>NW_004624827.1:1138940-1154402 GCF_000247695.1 Heterocephalus glaber | reverse complement strand
CCCCAAATTCAAAGACGCAATTCAAAAATGGGCATCCGAAATGAACAGACATTTCTCAAAGAAGTAAAAGCACCAAATAAATATATGAAAAAATGTTCAACATCACTGGTCATTCAAGAGATGCAGATGAAAACAACACTGAGATTCCACCTCACCCCAGAAAGAATGCCTGTTATTAAGAAATCAACCAATAACAAATGCTGGCGGGGGTGTGGAGAGAAAGGAACCCTTCTCCATTGTTGGTGGGAATGTAGACTGGTGCAACCACTGTGTAAATCAGTATGGAGATACCTCGAAGAACTAGGACTAGAGGTCCCATTTGACCCAGCTATTACCCTACTGGGTATCTTCCCCAAAGAATTAAACCACCGTGATATATGTGCACCTATATTTATAGCAGCAGTTTGTAATAGCTAAAGGTTGGAAATAGCCCAAGTGCTTATCAACTGGAAACTGGATAAAGAAGATTTGTTTTTTTTTTATAAAATGGAGTACTACTCAGCCATAAAGAAGGAGAAAATAGAGACATTTATAGCTAAATGGATGCATATTGAGGCCATACTCTTAAGTGAAATAAATAGGACACATGTGTAAATACCGAATAAGTTCTCTAGTGTGAGAAACTGAAAGTGTAAATAAGGATGAAAATGATTAAAATGAATAATTGATAATTTGAAATAGGAAAATGTCCAAAGGTGTAGGGCTGGTGGGAGGGGAAGGGGAAAGGGAAGAAGGAAAAGGAAAAATTATGAGAAAAGAAAAAAAAATGGAAACAAAATCTATGTAAATAGGGAAGGGTGGAGGGGGTGAAGGGTGCACAGGTAATGGGGAAAATATAAGAACCAAGATACATCATGTACAGGTACAAGCACCCAATGATAAATGTAAATGTATTGTATACCTGAAATGTACCAATAAAATAATTAAAAAGAAGAAAATGTTTAAAATGAATAATTGGTAATTTGAAATAGCAAGAAAATGTCCAATTGGGTAGGTGAAGTGAGAGGGGAAGGGGAAAGGAAAGAAGGGAAAGGAAAAAATTATAAGAAAAGGAAAAAATGGAAACAAAGTCTTTGTAAATAGTGAAGGGTGAAGGCGGAGAAGGGAGGACATGGAATGGGGAAAAAATAAGAACCAAATTACATCACATACACCATTATTATTATTATTTGTAATTTTTGAAACTAGAAACAATTTAGGTGTCCTTCAAGTGGTGAATGGTGAAACGAACTGTAGCACATCTATACTATGGTGTACCACTCACTAATAAAAGGAAGTAGTGATGCACACTACCAGTTAGATGACTTTCCATAGGATTATGCTGAGTGAAAAGCTTATTTATTGAATGATTCCATTTACAGAACATTTATGAAGTGACAATATTATAGAACTGGAGAGCAGGTTAGTAGTTGCAAGGGATTGAGGAGGTGGTAGGGAGAAGTGATGGGGCTGTGGCTATAAAGGCAAAACAGGGTAAGAGATCGTGTTGATCATGAAAACCTCTATTCTATAACTTCACTGCACCAGTGTCAGTATCGTGGTCACTATCAATGTCACAGTTATTTTGTATGAAGAAAATCAGGTAAATAGTAAACGAGATTTTCCTGTGTTATTATTTGCAACTTCATCCTAATTGACAATGGTTTAAAAATAAAAATATCATTAAAACTTATGGACATATATGTTAAAAAGTTACTAGAGCAAAACATATTCTTCTGCAGGTATGAGTACTGAGACATAGTTTACTTCTTCTTAATGCAAATTTCAGAGAGAGTCACTTAATGTTTTTATGTCTGAGTTTCCTTTTACATATAGTTGGAGAGTCATTTTCTGTTCTGTGTGCCCAAACATTCACATTTTTCCAGAGGTATGAAAGTTGTTGGCAGCTAGAGATCTCTAAAAAAGATTATGTATTTATTTTTCTAAACAATAAGTGGCATCTGAGTTTCACAAATGAAACTGATGATTCATGCTTATGTATCAGAAATTTTTTAAAAATCAGTTTAAATTTTAATTTACATAGCATTCACCATAGTTTATAAAGTATTTATAAGTATTAAATAGTTGAAATAGATTCAATTTTATCTACAACATGATCTGTTGTGAGAATTGATTTAAGTTAAATAATATATATGTAAGCTACTCTACAGTTCTATTATTCTTTTTTCTACAGTTAGCAGTGGAGATTTTGCTTCTTTTGGGGAGAATTACTAAAATAAACTTCAGATTTCATAATGCAGTTTTATGTCCCTCTGAATATAATTTATATAGTATGTGAGAATACTCTTTCAAAACTATACTGGAATTTTTAACTAAAATCTAGTAATTTCTACTTCATGTGAAATATGATATTTTCCAATTTTATTTAATACCATTGAAGTTTGTAGGAAAAGTGAGTGCCAGTATTGAATATAGGAATGATACATTTCCAATAAAAATTGTTTGAAAATACTAGAAATTCTAACTCTATGAGCTTTGACTACTTGTTTATAAATCTCAGGCACCAAATATTGTCTCCTCCTTTTTAGGATTTGAATCTTATTTGTGGAGGCTATTTTAAGTTTGATGAATCACCATAGTGAAACTAATCACTATCTATTGTTTTAATGTGTTCAATACCTCTACTCTAGTTTTTTTAAAAAAAGTCTAGATCCTTCTGAGTTACCACCAATAAGACTGTATATTTGCATTCTTATACAGAGCTGTTGATTTAACTTTTTCCTAACAGCCACTGGACTATACTGGTTCTGAATATGTTCACATTTTATGTTGTGTATTTATCATGGTTTTTGTCGGCACATAACCCTGCAGGAAAGGCCATAAAGAAAGCCACCTACCTGTCTTACCTTGGCTATCTGCATGCAGGCTTTTGGCCTTCAGCCACCAGCTCAATGAGGTGACTGAATGTCCAAACCCCGATTAAATGGATAATATAAACAATCATAGGTTTTCCATTTAGGGAATAGATAGGGATCCATGTCCTGTCATTTTTGAGTCCTATAACTATGCTTAAGTTCAAATCTGAGACTCTTTCATTTACAACATGAGTTGTTGTGAGAATTGATTTAAGTAATACATATGAGAGCTATTCTGTCACTGAGGCCTTAATTTTTTGTTAGATAATAAAATTTTAAAAAATGAATTCAACTTATAAATTCAAGCTATCATTAAAAGAATACTAAATAAAAATTTGAGTAATACCTAGCTAGCAATTGTAAGCTAAATAAAATTTAAATTAAGGAAGAAAAAAAGGAAAATGCACAAAAAAGTTGGAAGAAAAAATTATTTTCACTTTGAAAATGTTCAGTGAAGGAATATTCTGTATTGTTACGGTTTCACTCTGATCTAAATATTACTATAAAATATTTTATTTCAGAGTTTAGGAAAACAGAAGCTGCTATGAAAATGGCTTGTTTTCACCAGAAAAGGTAAAGACAGGCTTCAGAAGATGTGAATATTGTTGGAAGGGTGTTGGCACTCTTGCCGGTGTATTTTTGAGGAAAAGGAGCTATTAGGAATCAAAGATATGAATTTATGTTTTAAAAATTTAAACAACATCATCTGACAGCAAGATACTATCATATCATAGCCGTATCCTATCATATATTTAATCATTTTTATGTGAATGTGTTTTATTTCTGTAAGGGCAGCTTTTAGAATACTAATGTTTTGTGTGTTCCTTAGGGTGTCTAGCATTATAATATATATTCTGATTATATAGTAGATAATAAATAATGACTTCAATTAGGTTTTGTATCTTTAAAAATTCTTAAATTTTGTATGTAGATTCTAAGATGGTTTTATTTAATTTTGAAGAACATATCAGTGCACATCTATTATTTCATATTTTGCTTCTATGATCTTCAAGTATTGACTGTAACCAAATCTCTTTCATTAATACTTCTTTAAAAATATATAAATGCAGTACATTGTTAATAGAAAGATAGGGAAGGCCTTAACTATATTTTCTACTTGAGGTGACTGATATCTTTAAAGTATATGTATACTAATTAGGCCTAACTAATAAGGAAAATGTTTTGCTTAAGTCCTTTCATATATAATTATAATTTGAGGATAACAAGTCTTTATATATTACACTGCTAACTTAAATGAGCACTCTCAGAATTGACTATGAATTTGACTTACACAGTGAATGCAGGATAAACTTTATGTGCCTCAGGAACTTTTTCCTTTTAATTTTTTGTTTATGCCATCTCTAAATTATCAAACATTTAAAAATTGTTTAATATATCCAGATTTAAAAAATAAGTTCTGCAATGTTATCTTAGACTTGGAGTCCACACCAAGGAGTTGTGTAACTCTTCTGATACACTGAGTATGACTCTTTATTAAGAAGAACATGGTTGAAAAATAAGTAGTATATGGACTCTCTTTATTGTGTTTTTTCTTAGTTGATTTACTTTTGAATCACTGTATAATGAATTGATCAAATCAAGTTAAACTTGTTGAATTTAGAAGGAACATGGCTTTTATGTTCTTTGCTAAAACATTTCATTACCAAACTGATCATCAGCAAATTCTATCAATATTAAATTTCATTGGCCCTAGTGAAACATTCTTATAACACTGCATATGCACTCATGTAGAAAACAGTTAAAGAGGAGTGCAAAGACATGGCATATTGCTTTTTATTTATGAAAATATGATTTTTATCTTGTCTGCACTGGATAGGATTGAAGTAGCACATTCTAGACATTCACCTATCTGTGGAAAATGGTTTCATGGGAAAATTTAAATAAGGGAAATATGCTTAGATTTTTAAAATGAAGAACACATGCTGCTCACATAAATTCTTTTTGCTTGGCAACAGTGCTGAACTTAGCATAACCTGTTTCTATTGTAAACTGTCCAAAAAATCTCCAGTCCTGTATATATTGAAAGTAACAGTAATATGGCAGACAAATTAGCTGTAGGAATGATTGTTCATGCAGAGTGATCTAATGCTAACATTAGTTCTACTTTATTGGCATTAGCTAATGTTCTATATTGCAGAAAGTTTTGAAAGATCTTGTTATGCATGTTCCCTATTAATCTTAATAAGGAAGTGAATCCTTTTCCTCTACATAACAATATTTAGAGAAGGAAGAATTAGTGAATAGATTTAAAGCGGGGACTAGATTTTTCTAGTAAGTGGGTTTCATGGTGTTTCCATCTCACATAACCATTTGTATTTCCTACTGTACATAGAAGACAAAAACGTCTTAACCTTTGTGCATCAATGGGGTTGAGACAATTTGAGGTTTAGGTGACTGCTCCGGTAAAAGACAGTTTGCATAGATAAAGGAATAATAGAATTTGTTAATCCAGCAAGGGAGCCTGAGTTAGAAGGAGAGCATAGCTTACAACTATGTGGCTGATTATGAGCAATTTTATTACTTATCATATTTTTAAAAACAATTTTGTAGTATTGTCAGTGCTGCCGAAATGAAAGAAAGTAGTTTGCTACCCAGGAGCAGTGCTTCTCAATAGGATTTTTCTAAACCAATCTTTGAAATCTCAGCATGTGTCTGGGGTAACCAATGAAAGAGCTATATCTCTAGCCATCAAAAGTTTGTACTTCAAACAAAAGAATCCCTTTCCTATCTCTATAGGATGTAATACAGAAGACTCATTCTCCTTAATTTTCCAAATATATGATGCAGATTTTGTTTTTATTAGCCACAGCCTTAGTGCCCTGTAAGGTAACACTTTTTTGTCAGTATTTATGTAATCGATTTTTAGCTTTACTTGGTAACAGTTTCTATCATGTAGAAGCACTGTTGACACTTTACAGTAAAATAGCAGATTTGGACTGGCCCTCTGGAGTTCAACTACTATGGAACAATGAAATCAGTTCTGATTTGTTAGCATGAGTACACCTGTTTGGGGTTCTGTAACAAAGGTTGTACTTCCCATAGCTGAGCAGATGGGAAATTGGAGCACTGAAATTTAAATATTGATGTGACTATATCTGCATTTGCCAGCTGGTGGAGCTCATATACTGATTTTAATAGCTTACACACTACACCCAATAGTTCTGTATGTTTATGCACAAACTATGTGTAAAGGGATAATCTAGGACAATATTGTGTATGGGTTCTCCCTGTAGTAACTAGGCTTGGTGATAACTTGCCTCAGAAATCGGAGAAGATGAAAAGGAAAAGGACCTGAACTCTAAGATTGTTCTTTTCTTTGACAAAATCCTAAACTTTTAGAAGAAGAAACATTAACATGTGAAGGCTGTTGAGCACAATGAGACAAGAAAACTTCCCAGAGATTGGGAAGGGGATGTGTGTCTGTGGGTTCTGGGGATTTTTCTTTTCTCTCTCCTCTCCTCTCCTCTCCCCTCCCTGCCTCTCCCCTCCCCTCCCCTCCCCTCCTCTCCCCTCCCCTCCTCTCCTTTTCTCTTTTCTCTTCTCTTTTTCCTCTTTTTTTCATATTGGTATTCCAGAGAGGCAGTAGGCTCTTTAAGGTGCGATTCCAATCATTCCTGAAAGTTCCCTTGTCCCAAGTATGGCATGAAAGAGGACCCAAGAGCAAGCAGACCAAAACAATGATTGTCTCTATGAATTAAATGCCAGTGACCAAGGATTTGCCTGAATATCTATGCAACTGTATGGGATATGAGGGAAGGCTCAAGAATAATTATTTGACTTTTGTATCAGGATAATCAATTGGGGTTCAGAGTCAGAATTAACTTAATTGACATAAAATGTTGAAATATGTCTTCTTTTTCAATCAATACAAAGAAAAACAGTTTATTATGTGTCATTCAAATGAAAGATCAGTTTCCAAAACAATCCTTTCACTTTGAAAGAAAAAACATCAAAAAATTCCCTGATTTTATCAAATATTTTAGTTAGGTTTTTTACTATACTTATTCAAAGTAATTGTGAGCTTGTTTCAATGGTAGCTCAGCAGAAAGTTGGCCATAAAAAGTTTGCCCCTGAATTAAGTTAAAGCTTTTGTGTTTGCTACTTTTGACATCTTCATCTTTTCTTCAGATAGCTCAGATCTTCAAAAGGATTACTGAGCTGTGATCTATATGGATTACTTTACAAAATGCATAGTTGCTGTGCATTGGCATTCATACACCCACAAAAATTATGATGGCAGAAGCTACTCATGCACAGCAAAAATCCAACAGTCTGTGTGCAGTCTCAGAAGCCACCTGAGGAGGAACACATAGTAGGTGTTAGGTTTGCACACAGGACAGCCTTCAGGGATAACTATGACTTGGCTATAATTAGGAGTGACTTTAATGTGGGTGCTTACATAAAATGTTGAAATATGTCTTGTACTGTTAAATGTATGGATGGTGGACTGAGCTTCTTTATCATTGTTTACTAATATGAGTATTCTCCTACATAGATTTTTAATTAGAATATGGTTAAAAACTTTATCCACTGTGGACAATAGGATTATCTTTGTTCTAGTCCAATTTGGGTTTCCCCTTTTTCTACTTCAAGTCACAGTAATCCTCAGTTCATTGTTTAGGACTTCTGTCCTCAGTTTCTACATGTATACAAGCTCTGAGAGTTTTTAAAGCAAAGTCTTTCTCTAGTGGTTGTTGTGCAATTTTGTTTGCCTAGTATGCCAGAAAAAAATTCTGAGTATCTGCCTTACTTGTTTAGTCCTATTTTATATCCTGAATCTTAAAGAAATATCTCCTCTTCTGGCTACAGAACCATGTAAAATGCTATTAAGGTCACTTTTTCTTTTGCTCTGGGGATCTCCCTCCCCATCTTGTATTCCACAACTCTTTCCACAGATTCTTACCCATGGCTATTAATTATGTTTGTCTTCATATTTTTGGACCTTCTCATTTTTCACTCATTTGTATGTGGTAACCTAATTTTAGATTTGTTTATCTGAAGTCTAAAATATAAAAGCAATTAACTCATGCTTCATAACAAAGCACTCCACTCAACATAACTCAGACCCCTTTAATACCGTTGTTATGGTTTGGGTCTCTATGTCCCTCCAAAGCCTCATGTGGTCATAGGTGGCTTTTTCAGAGGTGGCTGAATCTACAGTGTGTGATGCTGGGATTGGGGCATGTGATTACTACATGAGTACACTGATTGCTTTAGCACTGACCTAATCCCAATAGTTGGAAAAGATAAAAGGGGCAGACAGGGGCTGTTAAGACTCTCTTGTTGCTTTTGCTACCTTGTGGGCACCATGAACTGTTTCTCCTCTGCAGCGTCCCTCTGCCATGTGCCACTCTGCCATGGAGCCATGATTATGGACTGAAACCTCTATAAACTGTGAGCTAAATAAACCCTTTTCCCCTTTAATTTTGGGTGTCAGGTATTTTGTCTCAGCAAGGAGAGAAACGTAACTAAGACAACCATTTTCACCTATTTCTTTTTCCCCTGCTTATCTCCCTCCAATTTAATCCAAAGAGAGCTATGAGCACAGGGAAACCTTTATATTTTTTGTTTCTGAATGAGTGAACTGCCATGATGACAGATGACGTGTGGTCTATGGAACTTCTAAGGAGATGGAGTCAAAAGGCTCCCTATCTGGATGGACATTGCCCCATACTGTGGTCTTTGCTCTATCTCCATGCAGCTCTACAAGTAGAACCCATGTTGGATTTAAAGCTGCACTTAGCCCCTCAGTCTAGTGTCTTTGTGCCCATGTGCTTCTATTCCTATGAAGAAGCCCTATTTTCTGCTTCCCTTGGTGAGAAAAGCTAATTTCTAATGTGGGTCTGAGCAGCAATACCCAGTTTATCCTCTTGTTTGTGGCATTCTTTTCTCATAAGAACATGACTGCTTTTTCCTCACAAGTGTACTAACATTTTCTATATACAGCAGGACTTGACTCCCTGTTAGGTCAGCCTGGAAAGATGAAAAATTGCAGCCTCTGTCACTACTCATTTAATGTGATGGCTATTATGTATATTATCACATACATTAATTGTTCTGCTGTCTGTATTTAATACATTAAATGGGCTTTGGAATTTGATTTTTCTTCCTTTAGAACAGAGTTTCTCCATAGCATCACTATTGGTGACTCAGGTGGATAATTCATTGTTTGAGGAGACTGTCCTGGGCATTGGAGGATGCAGCATTCTTGGCTCTACCTACTAAATTCCAGTCGGCATTCTCCTCTCATGACAAATAAAATGTGTCTCTAGAATTTCCCAGTGTTCCATGATGGTACAAAATTATTTCTATTTGAAAATTACTATTTTAGAAGAAGTTGGCATGATAATTCATAGTTGATTATTTTGGATATACTGGTAATTTTTACATGCTGGCACACATAAAAAGTTTTGTATTGCTTTCTCATATTTCTATGAAGATTCATTAGCACTGGAAACATGTATCAGTGGCATTTTATATTATAGCAATTTTTCTTAGTTCTACAGAGAGAATTTTGGGGAAGGACCTTTTAAGAAGGCAACATTTATATTAAACAGAAATATTTGCAAATGTAGCTTATTCATGAATATTTTTATGTGAATATGTTCATATGCAAATTTATTTTTCTGTTATATCTGAGTTCAAATGAATTAGTGTAAGAATAAGAATAGATGATGTATTTTAGTTTTTCAGTACACAAAAAAGAGGAAATTGTAGTAAAAGTCAAAGTGTCAGCATTCTGAAGTGGTTTGTTTAGATATAAGGAAATCAGATTTCCTCAAAAGGTGAATTTTAAAAAGTATATTCAAACAGATTTTCCTGTGTTGGAAGACAATAAACTTTATTTCCAGCATATTTAATTTGCTAATAAAAATTGTTCATTTCTAAGAAATTTTAAAAGACATATTATAAAAAAGTACTTAGTTATTTCCCAAAAGGCTTCATTCTAAAAGATAAGCGAACACAAATTTAAACCTTATTTATGACTTGTTAAGTACATCTATTACAGTACTTTTTGCTATAAAATCTCTTCAAATAGAAAGGAGCAAAAATTAAATCTGTATTCTGCATGCCAAGTCTTCACAATGTTTCCCAGCTGTGTTGGCATTCCAAGCTGGGCTCTTCTCTTTAGAGTCAGTGTAATGAGCTATAATTGATGGTGCAGCGATGATGACGAAGCATGAAGTGAGTATTTCTCATGTAAGCTGAAAGGAGTTTTGAGCAATCACTTGTGTCATCTTTTAAATTTTTATAATGAATGAACAAAAATATAAAATAGTTCCCATTTTGAACTCTAATCAATTTATTTTTCTTTTGCTGGCCAATGTAACCCAGTTTTTCCCCTTGTTTTATAAGATTAAAA
The DNA here is from genome assembly GCF_000247695.1 of Heterocephalus glaber. Next base: position 1,144,163 of record NW_004624827.1, on the reverse strand, counting down.
ATTGATTCATTTTCTAGACGCTTTCTTCATTCTGTCAATGGTCTTTTATTCAAAGTATTTATAATAAATAGTTTCAAGAAGAAAATTTGTAAATTAAATATTGTGAATGTACTTCCTTTGTCTTTTAGAGACTGCCATGGTTTTTCTGTGGATTTTAGTGTGCATCATTTTAGATTATTAGCAACTGGTCTAGGTAGTATATAACACTAAATTCAGTAATGGCTCGCTAAGCTGTCCTCATATACTCAAATATTTAAACATACATGGTATTAGCTATAGTTTAATATTATTTGTATTAAGGCAACATTTATATACAATGTAATGCTCAACTCTTAAATGATGAAAAATATATTGAGACTCTACATAGAAAATATAAGAAATTCAGTTAGGCATCACTGACTTGTTCAGTTGTGAAATCCTGAAGTTGAAGGAGACCCTTAGGAGACCTTGAGCTCAAAATATTCAAACTTGTTACAAAAGTCATTTCCAAAGGCACAGGGTCCCCTAAAATGACACTTGATGAGTAACTTTGAGGAGTGACGAGGAAGCTAAAATTATCAAAAGTGCTAATCTTCTCTCCTGGCTAAACCTCTTTGCATTCTGTTGCCCAGTTCTTTGTATCTCTATTTTTGAACAGACAACATTGTAGATGAAGGTGAATGGCTGCTGATAGGTTTCCAGATAGAAAGTATTTGATTTGGCACTTATCCCTCATTTTCCAAATTTAAAGCCACATCTTAGTCTGCTCTTTAAAAAGACACATGTAAAGTTTTTATTCTCTCTCTCTCTCTCTATCTCTTTCTCTCTCTCTCTGTCTCTCTCTCTCCTCTCAGATCGAACTTGGGACCTTGTGCTTGTGAGGCAGGTGACAGCGCCACTGAGCTAAATCCCCGGCCCTATAGTTATTTTCTTAACAGTATCTCTCAATGAGCTGAAGTTCTAAATTTACGAAGTTGTCTTAGTCACTTTTCTTGTACCTGAGACACAATACCAGACACTACAATTTAAAGGAGGAAAGGTTTCTTTGCCTCAAGTTTATTGTCCAAGGTGAGCTGCCTCCAAGTCCTGACAGGATGGCAGAGGGGCACAGCAGAGGGTCATGGAAGAGGAGAGTTGCTCATGGCAGACAGGAAGCACAGACTGTGAAGAAAGGAGTGCTGCAAGGAGATATAATCTCGGCCACTCTCTTAGTGACTCACCTCCTCTCCCTAGGCTCCTCTTCCCAGCGTCATATTTAGCTATAAACTCGTTAGTGGATTATTCCACTGACAAGTATCATGTTCCAGTGAGCCAGTCACTTCCCTAACGACCCACCTGTGAGTGAATGAGGACATCTAGATATAAAGCAAAGCAGAAGTCAATGTATTTATTTTTTTAAAAAAACTCTCTTGTGGATATTGTTCTCTGAATCTTCCTGAAGAAATCTTTGCCTATCCTCCCAGAGTTATAGGATTAGAGGCCTGTGGAACTATGTTGCAGTTCATGACTATGGCATGGCACAAAGAATGAGAGAAACTTGGAGCCAATGTCCAATTCAAACTCCAAGAAGGCCCAGAGGGACTGCCTTTAACTGAGACAACTCAGTGTGAGAGAGTGTCATAAAGACAGCCCCAAACTGAAGCTTCTGTGGCTTTTTATTGGTAGAACCAGGAAGCAAAGATAAAGGACAAAAGAAGGATGTCTATTCATGAATTCATTTAGGGGACAGGGGAAGGACAGGGGGAAATCAGGTTGGTCTGTTATATGACTGACCTTGGGACCAATTTTAGTAATAAATTTGAGTATGGGGATAACAAGGGCCAGAGCATTTATTCCTTAAGGAAATCTGTTTGATCCTACTTGGATTTGTGGCACTGCAGGCTATCTTTTGATCTCTAACCATTCATTCTAGGAGGGAGGTTTTGGGCATGTGGCTCCAAAAATCCCTTCCCTGTGCACATACATCTCATACATACCTCTGGGTATGCCCCCACAGCACTACTCTTGACTCCATGGGACCTTTTCTACATGAAATTTTTCTACATACACTTGCTAAGTCACGGTTCCTTCATTCTGAATTTGTGAAAGTTTTGTTTATATTATATATAGAAAAATTTACATTTAAATCTATTATATTTTATCTTATTTGAGCCCAACTTGGTTCATTAATCTTTTATTTTGACTCTTTTTACATTTTTTTCTAGCTTTGTAGAAATTTAGATTGAGAAAAGAAAAATGAGTATCTTTCATTGAATTGATTTTCTATTAGGTTTTTCTCACTTTTATACTAAATTATAACTTATAAACCCATGAGTATTGCTAAAAGAATTTTTCTAAAGTCAATAGTCATGTAACCACTATCACAATCAATGCATATAATATTTTTCACTGACCCTGGATCATCTCTTTTATTCTTTTCTCTAGTTGTGAATCCAGTGAAGGTTCCATTTTTATCACTATAGTTTAATTTTGTCTGTCTTTGAAATACATATCAACATGTAATCATATTTGTGCATTTTCTTTTAATTAACATTATGGTTTGGAGGTAATTTCATGTTCCAATATGTGGAAATCTCATTGCTTTACTATTCACTTTTACGTCTGCATTGCATCTAAAATTGACTTTTGTGTAGAGTGTATGGTCCGAAACTTACTTATTTTCACATGGATATATGACAATAAGAGGCTTCACCTGTGGGTCTGTTTCTTGTCTCTTTTCTTGTTCCTTTGATCTAATTGCCTATTCTTCTATCAAATATACAGTTTTAAATACTTAGCTTCATAATAGTTTTGATACTTGGTCATTTAAGTCTTCCAAACTTGTTGCTCTTCAGGATTTTATTTACTTTTATTGCCTTATTCAAAATTAGTTATTGGAGAATGGTATTAAATATCTATACATGATTGTAAATGTTCCTGTTAGTTTTTGCTTTATATATTTTATGTCTGTGCTATTAGGTTCAGTGTTAAACACTGTTCCATCTTTGTTTTGAATTGACCTTTTATCTTTATGAAATTTCCTGCTTTCTCACAATTATGGTAACAAATTTTGCCTTATCTTCTACTTTTTAATGTTTTGTAGCCTACATTGCTTCTGGAACGTCTTGTATGATACAGATTTTACTTTTTAAAAAACTTTAAACCCTTATTGTTATTATACTTATAGTATGTTTCTGTTAATTTATCTTTTAATGATAGTATACATTCATACACATTTAATTAAATAACTACAATGTTTAAGTCTGTTATCTCATGATTTATTTTTTATTTGTCCAGTCTTTTCTTCTTTCCTTCTCCTCTTTGTTATCTTTCTTCAGAGTGATAAATATTAATTTTTTATTATTGTATTTTTTTCTACTGTTTTATCAGTTGTATTCTATTAGTGGACTCTATAAAGGTTAAATGTTCATATTGTTTTTGAGAGAGCCTATAGAAGGGCTAATAAAAATCTAAATTAATATTCCTCATTGCTGTAAGCTGTGGTTCTTTAATAAATGTTTCAGAATTGAGGTTTGAACAACTATCCTGCCCTTGAACATAGAGTATCTGGCACTCATCACCCTGGAAATTTCATGAAGAATGGTGAATCAGGATTTCTGTGGGTGTCTATAAATGAGCTGTTAGATAACTTCACTTGCCTTTTGTAGACAAAGGAAGAAAATCATAGTAGCTGAAGCAACTAGGACACCAGTTGGTAGTCAAAGGCAGCTGAGGCAGTGAAGGATCAACTAAGTTTCACAAGTTGGTTTGCCCTTCTTGCCCATTACCTGTCTTCCTACTTGGCTTTATGAAATAGTGCACTAATCAAGAATGTATACATACGTGTGTGTGTGTGTTCTGTAATTTATCATGGTGTTGCCAGGGCGTTCCTAAGTGTTTTATATTGAAACTTAAGTTAATACTCAGAATAAAACACTGTTCCATATTTTACAAGATTAAGTTAATTTTTGTTTTCGCAATCCTAGAGACTTACAGTATGTTTTGGGAAGCAAGATCCCATACCACTTTCTAAGAAAATTATCAAAGTTTGGTGAAATGTAGATCCTTATATTGGAAATTAAGATTAAAAATAACTCCTTTTTGATGTTTGAACTGAAGGATACTGAAAGGAGAAAGCAGTGATGCATATGAATTTTTGGAAAGTATAGATAGATATTGTCTAACTGGTAAAATGGCACAAGCAGTCCACGAAGGAAGTGGGCATTTCTTTTCTATCTTTGTGGAGGCAGTAGGCGCCTAAGTGGGTAATTACTATGTAATTGTATGAGGTAAATAATGGAAGCACAGAAGAAGTCTATTGTCTGTCAAATGTTTGTAAGTTTATATTAAAAGGAATTCATGTAGAAGATGATAAGGGAATTCAGTTGACCACAACAGATACTATATTAAATAGTATTAGTACTTTAATTTCAGTCAAGTGGTTTAATTTAAACCAGTACTTCAAAAGGTGAAATTGAGTCCAATAAGACCATTGTGTGAAGGAGTCTTGAGAAAGAAGGACATTTCATTCTAAGAGAAAACTCAGAAGCTTCAAGTGTGCTTACTCAGTGTTTCTGAGCTATATAGGTTGCACAGTAGGAAATGTTGGAATGATTCTATGGGATGCTATGGGAGATGATACTGGAGAGGTCAGCAGGGCCAGACTACAGAGGGCTACAGCTGCCAAGCCAAGGAGTTCAGTTGGCTGAAGAGTGTAATAAATTACTGAAAAGTGTGAAAGTGTGAATGAAGTGGAAATTGGGAGAGCTATGGAGCTAGATTAGTTTGAATATCAGTTAAATCCTTCTGATAGCACTATGGAGCATAGAAAGAGAAATTAGCCAAGGAGAAGAGCTAATGGGCTACTACAGTAATCCACATAGATTATTTTAGAATGTAACTAAGGTAGTAAGAAAGAGGAACAGATTTCAAAGTACAATTCTTAATTTTGCAGAAGTTCATGGCATAAAAACTTTTTTCTCTTGATATATTTTGAAAGTTAGTATTTTGTGAATTTTTGTTAAATCTTTCCTTTTGTAAAATTGACTCCCTCCTCAAGCTATTATACATTGTAAATTAAATTATTTTTGGTAATATTTTAAAAAATTTTAGCTGTAACATTTACATCTACTCTGGACTAGTAACACCTAAACTCCTTAGTGAAATGTAGATTATTTTAGTGAAAAATAAGATTAACATTTGTAGATACTTTTCTACTTGTTTTGAGATGAGTGATATCAGTATACTTTCTTCATACTTCTTTAA
>NW_004624827.1:1087734-1124253 GCF_000247695.1 Heterocephalus glaber | reverse complement strand
CATACCACAGTGATATATGTGCACCCATGTTTATAGCAGCACAGTTTGTAATAGCTAAAACTTGGAAACAGCCCAATTTCCCATCAACTGGAGACTAGATAAAGAAAATGCATTTTTAAAAAATAAAATGGAGTACTACTCAGCCATAAAGAATGAGAAATTAGAGACATTCATAGCTCAATGGATGCACATTGAGGCGATACTCTTAATTGAAATGAAATAGGACACATGTGTAACTAATGAATGGTTTCTCTGGTGTGAGAAACTGAAAGTGTAAATAAGGACTAAATGGTTTAGTAGATAATGTGAAATAAGAAGAAAAGGTTCAAAGGGGAAGGGGAAGGGGAATGGAAAGAAGGGAATGCCATTAATGGAATTAATGGAATTAATATGAGAAAATGAAAAAATGGAAAAAGTCTTTATGGTAGGGAGGGGAAGAGGGGTTGAATGTAGGGCTGGGGAATGGGGAAAAAATAAGAACCAAGATAGATTATGTAAAGGTACAAATTTCCGGTGATGAATGTTATTATATTGTGTACCTGAAACATACCAATAACATTAATAAAAAATGAAAGACCTATAGAGTAATTATTAAGGAACAATCTGAAGAAAAGAAACTAAAAGAGCCCTACCATAACTGTGCATAATGAATGATTGACTATGCTTTTGATAATGTCATATAGTATATACCACAAATCACATTATACAATAATTATATTGAACAAAATAATGGATAGCAAATGACATGGGCAGTACATCTTTGGTGAATTATACTATTTGAGATAATTTAAATTAGAAAAGAGAAATTATTGTATATAGTTACTATCAGCATCCTTTTCCTACTTACATCACATCCATTCTGTGTGTGTGTGTGTGTGTGTGTGTGTGTGTGTGTGTGTATGTACTGAGAATTGAAACCAGGGAGGGCTAAGTTACATTGCTAGCTATTTAAACGTTTTATTTTACCATAAAAAAGTTCAATGATGCTCTTGATTTTAATCCCCCTCATCACTTGGATTTTAAATAAAGAAGCCTGGGGCACCATAAAAAAAGTTTGATAAACATTTTATTTTGAAGTTGTGTCTTATTAACTTGACTAGGCTGACTTCAAACTTGGGATCCTTCTGACTTAGCCTGGTGATTAGGAAGGACTACAGGTATGTACCATCACACCAAATTTACATCTATTTTTTGTTCTAAAGTTTGTAATATCAACATCCAGAACTCATTTGTAAAGTCATGTCCTAAAATTTTATTCCCATTGACTATTATTATTATTTTCACCAGGAGGCATTATTTTAGTGTGTGACTGAAAGGTTCCTGTATTAGTAAGCTTTTCACTTCTCAGACAAACTACCCAACATATATGCTAATTAGAGGAGAACAGGTTTATCTTGGCCCACAGCTTCAGAGGATTCCATTTATGATTGGGTGGCTCTAAGGCAAGCACAATTTATCAGAAGTGTGTAGTTGAGGAAAACTGCTTATTTCATGGCAGCCAGGAAGGAGAGCAGAGGAACAGTACTAGAGATGAAGGGGTTAGGGACCATATATAGTAGCCAAGCTCATGCCTCCATGTCCCATCCAGGTACACATAGAATTTTGCCTTACTAATATGCTGGACATTTCTTAATCCAGTCAATTTGACACAATAGGATTAACATTCCCAATCCATCCCTTCTCAATTACATACACAAACCCATCCCCTTAAAGTATAGTTAGCCTCTACTATTAAGTGCAATAAGTAGGACACACATGTGTAAATACCAAATAGTTTCTCTGGTGTGAGAAACTGAAAGTGTAAATAAGGATCAAAATGTATAATAGATAATGTGCAATAGGAAGAAAAGTTGCAAAGAGGAAGGGGAAGTGGGAGGGGTGGGGAAAGGAAAGAAGGGAATGGAATTAATATGAGAAAAGGAAAAAATGGAAACAAAGTCTTTGTAAATAGGGAGGGGTGTAGGGGTTGAAGGGAGGGCAGGGGAATGGGGAAAAATAAGAATCAAGATATATTATGTAAAGGTACAAATCTGCTATGATGAATGTCATTCTATTATATACCTAAAATTTACCAATAAAATTAATAAAAAAGCTATAGTTAACCTCCAAATAGAAATAAAAAATAGCAACTACATAATTCTGCCTAACTATCCTGTGCATAACCAGAAACACACTACTTCCTTCTGCAGAGTCTCAGCAATTGCAGCATTTTTCAAAAATCATAACAAAGTCTCTTCTGAAACTCAAGGCAAACTGTTGGCTGTGATTCTCTGTAAAAATGAAAGAACAAATTACACGAACCCAAGGTAAAATGGCACAAGGGAAACATTCCCATTCTAGAAAGGAGAAACAGAAAGATAGAAAAGAATCAGACAAATTAGGACTGCAACATAGAAGGGAATTACTATGTCCTGTAGCTTTATATCTGCTATTCTAGGGGGATAGTGGTAAAATGTGAGTTCTCAAGGGCTTGGAAAGCCCAACTCTATGGTTTTACCAGTTGTAGTCTACACAACCTTTCTCTTCGGCTGGTTCCATTCGTGATCTGCAGCTTTTCTCAGTAAACATTCCATGTTCCTGGGATCTCTAACTTCCTGGGGTCTCCACTGTACTTTTACTTTAATTCTCATAGCATCATGCATTTTCTTCTGAAAAACTTCTTGCCTTGACATCCGGGTGGAAGCCTCCATCATCCCACAGCTCTTGCATTCTGCATGCCAGTGTAATCAGTGTCACATGAACCACATCAAATTCTGCTGCCAGTTTGAGCCTTAGGCAGACTCCTTTAGACCATGACTTCAGCATCTTCTGAGTGACTGGTTGGCTGAGCACAGTGAAATGAATCCTGGGAAACAAAGTCTGTAGGAGAACCTTCTTGAGTATGGGTCCCAGAGAATTTCTTCTCACATGAAAGGAAGGCTTACACATTTGTACCCTTTAGCTTGAAATGGGTGGAATCTTGCATCTTTTGAAATACCTTCAAGGTATCTTTTTTATTCTTCCCGTACAAAGTACTATGTTTCTTTTTATGGTGTTATTCTCTTCATTAACCAACCTCGTTTGGCTCCAACTTTATAAGTGGTTGATTATCTGCCAAAATTCTCATTATAAATCTGGGTAGAAACAGCCAGCAGCCTAAACGTTGGGATGCCCTGAAATTTCATCCACCAGATTAATTAACCCATTGAATTTAATTTTCCAGGACATGGGAAAAGTGCAGACAAATTTTTTGCCAGAGTGTACCACACATGGCTTCTAGTCAAACTGCCAATGGAGTCCTTGTTCCCAACTGAAACTTCTCAATCCTGGCCTTTACTGTCCATATTTTTACCAGCATTTTGGTATTCTAAGCCCTTATCAGAATCACTTGTTAATCTCAATTTGCAGAATTCTAGGGTTTCTGTAGATGGCATCTCCAAACCTTTCCAAACCCCAAAAAACTAGGTGAAAAGGCTTTGAACCCCATGGTCAGGTATAAGTCAGCAACAACCCCCATCTCTGGCACTAATTTTCTGTATTAATGTTTTTTTTGTTCTGAAACTGTATACCTGACATACACGATTTAAAGGAGGAAAGGTTTATTTTGGTTCACAGTTCCAAGGGATTCTGTCTATGGCCAGCTAAATCCAAAGCAGGAATAGTATTCTGGAAGGGTGAGGTGGAACAAAGGTGCTTCAATCATGGCTGCTGAAAAGGAGAGCAGGTGAATAGTACCAAAGAGGAAGGAGCCAGGGACCATAGATAGCACCCAAGGTCAGGCCTTTATGGTTCACTCATACCCAGAAGGTATGCCTTACCAATATTTAATGTAGTCAAATTGATATATCATCATTAACAGTCACAGGTTTATTTTTACAGTGAAGTCAAACAAGAAAATTCAGTGACCAATAAAAATGAACATTGTAACCTTCAAGGGCATGTGTAACCTTTAAATGCTAACATGATTGTAGATAACAAACTGATTTCCTTGAAGAACAGATGATGAACTACTTTTGTAAATAGTTGAATCTACATTGAATGAAGTTCTAAGACCTATAAAAGTTCATAAAGCTCATTTTTCTTAAATAATTTGCACTAATTGTAGAACATTTAGTAAGTTTGAAACCATTTTTTTCTGAAAATAAGATTGAAAATCATTTTTCAGCCTGAGAAATCAATTTGTTTATTAAACCCATTCTTTATACTGAGTTGAAATATATATTTTAACCCAGCTCCATTGAATGATCAAATATCCAAGATTATGTTACATTACTCAAGATTGAAATATAGTAAATGTCTCATTTTTTCCAAAGCTTGTGTGTGCATATGTATATTAATAATTTAACTTTTGATATAGAAAAATCACTATATAAAAGAAAGAAAAATTAACTTACAGTTAAAAATTACTTCTTAGCATCAAGTTATTATCACTAAAAATTTATGAAACTAAGAATTTATAATTCTTCCTATGACTTTAAGTATATTTACTTATATCAAAGGAGTCTTTTTTACATAATTAAAGCCTCATGAATTCTGGGAATGGTGGTACATGCCTGGAATCCCAGCGCTTCAGGAGGCTGAGGCAGGAGGATTGTAATATTGAGCCCAGCCTGGGAAATGGAGGAACTTAATGAGACCCTACCTCTACATAACATATTTTATAAAAGGCTGAAGAAACAGCATAATGCAAAGACCCTGGGTTCATCTCCAGTGCAAAAAACCAAAACAAAACTCAAAAAATTTTATAAGTTTTGGGAACTTCTGAAATTTTAATACTTTTCCTTAAAAATATTTTAGTCATGAGTTACTCAATACATGATTAAAGACGAGTCAATTTTTGATTTACTAATTCTATATAATCTTTAGTTCTAAGTACTAATTAAAATTTGCATGAAGAATTCTAAATGTAGGCAAATTCATAAATTTAATTACATAGTGTAAGTGCTCCAAAGAACAATATCTCTTTTATACACTCTCATGCCCACTATTTACAAGTACTCCAATAGAACTTTCTGCTATGATGGACTTGTTCCACATCTGTGCTCTTCAACATGTTAGCCACTTAGCTGCATATGCCTACTAAGTGGTTGATATACAGGTAGTGTAAACGTGGAACTGAATTTTAAAATTATATTTAAATTTTAGCTACCACATTGTACAGCACAGAATCTGGACTTTTATGTTCTTAGCTAGAAGCTACTTTTTCTACAGTTTAAAGTTCAGCTGAAATCATTAGGCATAGGATGTTGCCTTTTCTAAGATATTTTTGTTTGCTTGCAAGTACCTTTATTTTCCAATATCCCCTTATTATGACACTACCTAAGTTAAAAACTGGATAATAAATAATCAATTAACTTAGTAACTATTTTTTGATAGTCATCAATAGCTAGGTACTTAAATGTTTTAGCAAACATTTGACCAAAATTACTGTATATAAATGACAACTGCCCACCTCTTTATTAATTTGATGCACTTCTTCTGTCATAAAATTGAAAGCATTAAAGTATGTGAGATCTATAAGATATTCATTTAAATTTGCATAATAGGGTTATGGAAAACAAAAATAAAGCTAAAAAAATAAAGAACCCTCTAAGACACATTTTGAGAATGACTAAGATTTAGTCTGGGGACAAAATCCAAAGTAAACTGCATCATCCAGTGACTGAAGAAATATACAATAGCCGAGGATTTAGCTCAGTGGTTCTGCCACCTGCCTTGCAAACGCAAGGTCCCAAGTTTGATCCCTGTACTCCCCCCCCAAAAAAGTAAGAAATATACAATAAATAACCAAATACCATACATTTACTGAACCTTTATATTGTGTCCAACATTGAATTACTGTAGATACATAAAGGAATATATCATTTTATAATTTAGTGAAAAGAAATGATGAAATAATAATTATTGGATTTTAGAATATGCATATGGGAAATAACAAAGAAGATGAAACTGGCCAAATAAGAGAAGTTAGTAAACATACACAGCATTGGCTGTTGAAAGGCCAAAGACCTTAGGGAAATACGTAATTTGTGAACATACTATTTTAAACTGGTTAGTGATATTGTTTCTAATCTGAATTGTATATGATCATGATAATGATTATGAGCAATCTTTTTTCAATTGTAAGGGTTTTGGACAATTTATGTGTGATTGTAATGGTCAAGATATTTAAGTAGGAGATGCAAAATTTGTTTAGCTGATAGAGCATTGCATTAACTCTTAGGATTTACTTCATGTAGAAGAGACAATGAAGTCTGTCTGATGCCTGTTAATAGAGTGAAAGTTGATTTTTTTCAGCTTTTAATGTCTTACTCTTTAGGGTATAATTATAAATACCCATATTCACTGTTTGAGCACAGTGTTTTCTGATTTTTAATGCATATTATTATTGTTTAGATCAGGGTTATCCCCCAAAACTTTCATGTAGGGTTTTGGAAAGTGATTGGATTATGGGGAAATTAGTTCAATAGCTGGATGTGCTCTTAGGTGACACAACTTGATTAATCCCTGGGGATGTGACCCAGAAGGGCACATCTAGCTTCTCAGCTTCTTCCTTGCTCTGCTTCCTGGTTCTTGAGATGTGAGCATTTTCCCTCTGCCGTTCCACCATGCTGTTTCTACCTGTAGTCAGCTGACCACAGACTGAAAATGTGGACTGAAAATATGAGCCAAAATAAACTTGTCCTCCTTAAATTGCGGGTGAGGAGTATTTTGTCCCAGTGATAAGAAAGTTACTATGATACATGCATAGATTTTTATAGCTACCACTCCATCTTGATGCAAAACAATTGTAATATGCCAGAAAATTCCCTCATATTGACCTTTTAACTCAGAACGTTTGTCCTATCCACAGCTCCTGCAACTAATGATTTATTTTCTATTTCAGTCTTTTTTGTGTTCTCTTCCATAGTATCATATTAAGTGAATCATTTTGTGTGTAATCTTTTCACTCTACTCAATTTTAATTTCAGTAAAGTTCCTTTAAGCTTCAATTTTTGTATAGCAAAGGTTAATTTTTATTGAGTAAAATTTCTTTGTATTGATGTACCATAGTACTTAGATGTATTGGTTTTTGTTTCAGTTTTGGGTAACTATAAATAGTGCTATTGTAAACAGTCATGAGCATGTAGAATTTAAAAACATTTACTCTGGCTAGACCAGTTAAAACAATGAAAAGACAATTCAAAAATTAGAAGAAAATATTTGCAAATCATATTGTGTACAGAATATTGAAAGTTGACTCTTGAATTATATTAGAAATGGTTTGCCTGAAACAAGGAAAACAGTGTTAGGTGACTTGAATGTTAATTTTGTGAGGCTAGCCAGGGTTATATTTTGTTCTTAAAAAAACCCCAATAATAGGAACATTATAATATGGCTACAACAGTAATGTAAAATTATATGGCACCTGGAGAGGTGTCTAAATATGGGCAGGCTAGATTATAGTGGAGATATATCTATGAAAAAATAGAGTAAGATATTTATTGCAAAAATTTACAAGAAAGTAAGAGGTCATTGCGTTTATAGGGCTGCTGCACACATTTAAAATATGAAAGCATCTAAGCATTATCCCTGGCCTTTGGATAGCTTTAGATGTAGAAATCCAGGTCACTGAAGTGATCAACCAAAATGTCATTATCATAAAATATGTAGGGAAAAGGGGAACATGATTTCCTGGTTGTCTTAAGGCTGAAAATATATTAATGGGGATCAGAGAAAGGAATGGAACTTTGAACAGAATTAAGTCATAATTCTTGTGGAACTAATATGTGTAGTTGATGTTAAAGGCTTTGGGAAACAAGCATAAAGAATCTATAGAAAGGGAAGCAAATGAGAAAGCATTTATGACAAATGTAGAAAGAAACTAGGTGGTAAAAAAGAAAAATGTGCACATGGCAGATTGTAGATATGGGCATTTCGGGAGATGGCAGTACCATTTCTGCATGCTGTCCTAAGGACAAATATATATGCTTCAAGGATAGTGGCAGCTGTACATGTAAAAATAAAGGAAGTTACATTGCTTTTGGAAGGAACTGTTTTCAAGAAATTCAGTGCTGGATGTCACATTTCTTTTCCAGATGTTTCCTGAAATTAAACTTTGTTCAGTCCTTGCTCTTTTTATCCTGATATACTTTTAGAAACCATCATATAAAATAGAGATAGCATTTTCCTCTAAGGAATTGTATTATAATGATGTCAAAGAATTCATGTATAACAAAAATATGTACTAATATAAAAATATTTGATAATGTTGACAATTATATTTAATAAATATGTGTTATAGCTGTTATGGGGCTAAGCAGTTTGTAAACGTCAGAAACCATTCCTAAAGTAAAATATGTCCCATTAGAGGCTGGGGCTAGCAAGAAGTAATTATATGCAGTGTTTTGTAGCTTAAATTATAGATAACTTAACTTTAAAAAATATGAATAGAAAACTAATTTACATCTACTAATCTGTATGTATATATTTATATTTTATCATTGTGTATATATAAATAAAATACCATTATACATATTTATATTTACATTTATATATCATCAAATAAGAAAGGAGAAAAAGAGATTTAGTTAAGGGTTTTTAGGAAAAAAAGGGCTGATAAAATAACTCAGTAATTTGAAAGAACATCAGAGAGACTTATTTGAATATAAAGTTAATGAAATAGCGTATAAAGCCTAGAAGAATGTGGCAAACACAGTAGCTTCTTGAAAAATTGCATGTGATAGTCTCCTTCCATGGCTTGGGCAGTGTCACTTTTGCTCCATATTTGAAACCTCTCATCTAGATCAGAGAAACTCTATGTTATAGTACTGCAGTTTTCTTCATTGCATATTATCATGTTATATATAAATATACACATATATTACAGTTTTAATAGGTGTGAGGTGATATCTCATTGTAGTTTTGCATTTTCTTGATCAGTTCAGCATCGTTTCATATGCATGTTGGCTACTGTACATCTGTTTTGTTTTAAGGGCTTTCCCCATTTTAATTGGGTTATTATAATTTGCTACCTAAATGTAGGAGTTTCTAAAATTCAATCTTTTGCATGTGGACAACAAGTTTTCCCAATTCCATTTGTGCAAGACAGTGTACTGTCTTAATTTTGTATTTTTAGCACCCTTATCAAAGATCAGTTAACTACAAATACACAGGATTGTACCTGAGTTACCCACTCTGTTCCTGTTCCCTTGTTTATATGTCTGTCTTCTGCTGGTATTATTGCAGATAGGTAAGTTAATTAGATATCTTGTGTGCAGTTAGACTGGACCAGCCCTCCAGGAGCCAACATAACAAGAAGCCAATATGGAGAACAATTGAGGCACATTCACTGGTTAGCATTATAAAAAGGAAATGAAGTACTACTTCCCCTAGAGATAGATAGCAGTCATTGATATTCTAAATGGGAAATTTCTTGTATGTGATTTGTCTTCCCATTTGATACCCATTTAATCAATATTACCTGGGTGACTGTACTTGTAACCTTATTGGTTGGTCATGGTTTTGTCCCACCTCATGCTCACCTTGTAAATTTCCATTGGGTCTTATAGTTTTGTCTCACCACATGGCTTTGCTGTATAAAACATCTTTGAAAAGTGGGGTGAGCGGGCAAGCCACTTTCTGGTCCCCCTTCTGTCTCTCTTAGGCAGAAACTTTCTTTCTTCCAATAAATTTTTCCTACTCTTAACCTCTGTTGTTCCTAGAATTCATTCTTCCATTTTAGAGAACACGAACTAGAGTTTCAGATATCTAGTAGGTTTGGAATTTACATCTCTTCCCTCTATGTCAGTACCATACTGTTTTAATTAGTCTACTTTTTATTTATTTCAATAGCAGAAAATGTGATGACGTTAGCTTTGTAACTCTTCTTTTTCATTAATTTTATTGGTACATTTTAGGTATACAGTATGTTGACATTCATTATTGGGAGTCTGTACCTTTACATGATATATCTTGGTTCTTATATTTTTCCCCATTCCCTTTCCCTCCCTTCAACCCCTCCACCCCTCCCTATTTACAAGAAGGGAAAAGAATAAATATGAGAATAGGAAAAACATGGAAACAAAGTCTTTGTAAATAGCTTTGTAGCTCTTTTTCAAGATTGTATTTGGCCACTCAGAGTCTTGTTTGGTACCTTTTGGGAAGTACAGGACAGACCTTTTAACATATTAAGTCTCCTGATCCACGAACATGAAGTTCTGTTCATTTGTGTATGTTTTTCTTTCTTCAATATTTTGTAGTTTTTAATACACAAATCTTTCATTTTCTTAATTTATTTCTAATTATTTCAATCTTTTTGATTACTGTTATGAGATTATTTTCCTAACTTCATTTTTAGATAGTTTACTATTAATGTACATAAACAAAACTGATTTGAGTATGTTGATTTTATATTCTGCAACTTTAGTGAATTCATTTGTTTAGTTCTAAAATTTTGGTGGAATCATTAACATTTTGCATATATAAGATCATGTCATCAGCAGAGACAATTTCACTTCTTTCTTTTCCAATTTGGATGACTTTTATTTCTTTTTATTGCCTGGGTAGACCAGGACCTATAGATTGTTTTTCTTAAAGACCTATATACTTGAGAAAAGCCAGGATGGCAGAGTGAGTATTTCCTGAGCTCAGTGTTCAACTGTGACACAGACCCACCATGTGTGCAGTATTCACTGGGCCTGTCTCTTCATCACCCTGTGGACTTGGTGGGGGCAAGGTCAGTAGCCACCAAAGTAATGTGCACATACATTGAGAGTCGCTATCAAAATGAAATGTTAATAGCTTATCAAGTCTTTTCTGTACTGTTTGATAGGTGAGTGATATTACTGTACTACTACAAGCAAATAAAAATTGTACAACTTTTAGAAAGAAAAGCAGGCAATTGTGCTCAAATTTGTAGGAAAATTTCAGTTCACATGTATTAGTGATAAATTTGCTTTTTTTTCATGTTTAATGTAGTAAGGTCCTCAACCGAGAGTCTAATGTCTGGAATGACCAGGATGATGACAAAACAAACTCTGTATTGCATCCATATGTTAACTCCAAATAGCCTTAGGATTTCAGTCTTTTAGTTTCTCATGAATATCAAAAAAGTATTTACATTTGCAATCTTCAGCTGGTCTCTTTTGGATTTGCATCCAAATAAACATTCAACTCATCATATGCATTTTCCGCGTCCTCAATCTCTTTAGTAGCTTTATTATTTACTCCTCAGGAGAAAACTAGTTTGCATTAATAATGAGAAAGTATCTCTTTTTCTACTGCCAATATATTTGCTTTATAAGTACATGAGTGCCTTAAAAGATTTCTAAATCTTCCATTTTTACATTTTAATTGTGAAGGTGTTAGAGGCCTTCTTAGCTCCATGAATCAGGCCACTCTTATGAGCCATTCTCTAAAGATTAATTGAACTGGATTCAGGAATTGCTCTAGCTGAATTTTTCCATGAAAAATAATCTTTTCTTTAAAGTGTCACAGAAATTCTAACACAAATATCTCTATATGTAATAATAACCTGTGGCTACCTAGCTCATGAAAAGTGACCATGTTGTGGCAATAGAAACTTTGTTAATTTAGTAAATAAATTACAGACACCCAAGACTTTCTCCACTACTTCTCCTTAGTGGCATGATTGTAGGAAACCATATCTCCTTTTAACAAAAATAATGTAGACACTTCTTGACATCAAGAACATTCTATATGTATATTTAAAATATATAACCAGTTCATCATCAAAAGGCAGATATGATTCAGACCATTATATAGCTATCAAGAACTAAGAGAGTCAAGTAGTGAGTAAATGATGGGGCCTGGGGAAGGGAGAAAGAGCTAAGAAAGATTTTTTTTAAAATTAAATTTCAGTTTCTTGTAACTTACAAATACAGCCATATGTGTTGTGTTTAACTACTAAGAATTCTGAATCTGTACTTCTAAGAGAGAAAGTAGAAAATATTTATCTCTGAAAGTAAGTCTTTTTGGCTTTTTTTGGAAAAATTCTGGGAAGAAATAATGCACCTCTGATACTTTCTAATAATATTTTCAATATGTAAAGCTATTAATAGCATATATTTAATATACTCAGTAAATATTTTACTGTGGTGAGATGTTACCATGTAAATTCTTACTTTTCTAGATATTAATTTTTGTTAATATGATAGGAACTCTGAAAAATTAAAAAGTCAGCCATATTCAGGAAAATTATATACCTAACTAAAAAATTTACATATTTGTTGTATCTACTTGCTTTTATATGGTTTTTCTAATTTTATCATCACAACTGACTATGTATTCTTTTGTACATAAAAGTCAACAAAATCCAGTGCATTCTAGGAGAGAAAGTGACTAACAAGATAGTGGCAGAGACTGGCTTCAAGGTCACATGTTCTGATTTTAAACCCAGTGTTTTTCCTATGTTTTAAAAAAGTTCCACAATAAACAGGAGGAAAAAAGAAACTTGGGCTGTTGAAACTATCCATCTTTAAGGAAAAGTGATTGAATCTTCTGGGGGAGAAGAGATTCCTCTCTTCATTTTAGAAGAATAAAACTGAAAGGGAAGTTTTTCTTCTACAACCTAATGAATATTTCATTGGAGAAAATGTTTTTGGGTTGTGGAGTGTAAGTCGAGGCCAAATGGACCCAAAGGAGACTCCTGAGAACAGAATGTAAAAGGATGTGTAAAATATGACAGGATAAAATGCCAGACCTTTAGATGACCATGGGAAGTGTCACCATGAGAAAAGGTGAGAGACTGAATCATTCTGGCTGATTATGTTATAAAATAAGCATCTTTTGCCAAATGTGATGGTCACCCTGATGTACCCAGCGAAGGTTCACCAATGTAGGAAGATACCAGCATGAAGAAATGACAGATCTGTACCTCCTCACCCCCTAAAAGTTCACTAGAAGAAAATGCAGAGATGTCAGCAAATATAGAGGGAATATGGTTCTTTATTAACCAAACTTGTGACCTCTCTCTGTAAGATACCATGTTAATTTTAAAAAAATAATAAACCATTGAAGATGCACCTATGTGTCTGAGCTCAAGAGAAAATGTGATTGCATAGGACCACTGAGTAGTATATAAATTACCCATATCAAGTTGCTCAGATCTTTTCTTTCAGTAAACTTTCTCTGGCTTCCAGGGCACCAGACTTGGTCTGTGTCAGGTAGGATCCCACGTGAATCTTCTGCAGGCATAGGTTTGTGGCTCTAGTGGAACTGCCAGTTCATTGCTGGAAAGGAACTTAAAAGATGGTGAAATCTGTATGATTTTCAATCTTTTAAATGGCTTTTAGGTCTATGCTAATAAATTTTACACCCATATTTCATAATTTTTAGTTCAGCCACACAATCCTTATTTTGTTTACTGTCTCAAGAGTCTTAACATAAAATGCTAATGTCATCATTGTTGATACTTAAGAAACACTAGCTGCCAGCTTGAATTAAAAGTAGATTCTTTTTAAAACATTGTAAGAAAAGTCTTATTAAAAAATACTAACTCCCAAACCTATGTTCAGATATTTTAAAGTTATGCACAAGATGATAAAGAAAACAAGAAATAGAGTATATGCTTAAACTTATTTTATAGTCTAATTCTATGATATTATATGGATACATATATTTGTTACAAATTATGCTATGCATGGTGCAGTGATATGTGTAACACACTAGATTTGTATAATTCTAGACTCATTTCTGTTTCTTCTTGACTATATGACTTTGAATGAGTCATTTATCTTACGATTCTTATCTATAAATGAGATGATATTTGCCTCCCACACATTATTGGCTCCCCATGCATTACACCAAAAATAATATATGGGATATAATTCATATATATACACATATATATGCTATGAAATTAGATGATTTATAATAGTAATGAGAGGTATTTTACAGTTAACAATAAATACAATTCAAAAGTTTTCAGTAAGCCAAAGTTTTCAGTGAGCTTTTATAAACAGGGTTGAATACCCATGATGAGGGCTGGGACAGAGCTTAATTTCATAATAAAAAGACCTTATCAGGGTACTGTGTTCTGTTCTGCAATGGTCACTTTAAAATGTCCCTTAATCAAAGTAAGGTGTATATGACCAGGCAATGAACAAGATTTTAGGCACTATTTGAGGACAGACATAATATAACTGAAGATATTTTGCTTAGAAAATGAGCAAATTAGGAATATAATAGCTGTCTTTAATTATTTGCAGGAAAGTAATATGCAGTAAGGTTTTGACTCAGGGTTGTGAAATCCTGGGGGAGAGGATTGGTGTGGATAGGTAATATTATAAGAGAGGAACATTTGATTTAAGCTAATTTCTAACAATTAGACCAGACCTCATAATGGATTAGGGACATAAATCTCTCAAAACTATAAATGTCCAGACAGATGGTTTTAGGAACTTTTGTAAAGATTTAACTTAGATTTTCTCTTAACTCTCAAGATCCCTTCCCCCCCTATATATTTTTAATTAATTTATTTATTACAGATATCTATCTATATAGATATATATATCTTTTATTTTGGCCAGAAATCTTTCTTTGTTCTTATCATTTGTTTTGTTTCTCCCTTTTGGAACCACTAAGAATGAATCTAATTCTTCTTCAATTTCCAGCACTTTGTACAATTAAAAACAGTGACCCTGCTGTCTCATCTTCAGTTGTGTCTTCTGGGATTCCTGCTACATTTTCAGTGTCATTGTTACTTTGGCAATTTCTTTTTGAATAATATGGCTTTACCCATCCATTTCAAAGTCTGTTGTTCATAAGTAGACACAATCCTGCTATAGATGTGGTTTGACTGTAAGGAATAAAACAGGTACATTGCCTCCATATTGTTGTCTTTATTCTATTAATATAGACTTAGACTATCTTTTATATTTATATTTTATATTTATATTTTATATTTATATCTTTTTGTAGTGGAGGGAACTGATTCTTACTCTAATTCTTTCATTCACATAATGTATATATGATATATATATCATATATATATGTATAAAGTGGTGGATATGTATTGTAGCCTTTTCTAAGCAAATAAAACAGTGAGCTAAACAAATGAAAAACTTATATATTAGAAAAACATGCCTAACGAAAAGCCTTTATTCTTTGCAATAAGTTCTGTCATTAAACGATAATGTCCACCTTGAAAACTACACTGTCATTTATCCAAGTTTAGGACTTTACATTTTCCTAGTGAGATCTCATCTTGAAAATATATTGTATATTATTTTAATGTTCTGAAATCTTATGAAGATTTGATTCTATTATCCAGTGGATTTACAATGACTTGTGTTACTAAGAAAAAGTGATACAATTTATATCATTTTTCACATTAGGGATTAGAATGTCTAAGAGAAAATACTGAAGACTGAACTAAGTGGTATGTGCCTAGGAAAGTCCTGCTTTTATCTGTCTTTTCTTTGTGAGAGTGTTGTCTATGACTTGTACTCTGAGTAGAATTTTGGCCATTCTTTTAAGATTATTATACACAGTGTATTAACTATTGCTAGCCTCTAATTATTGTGTTGTGAAATTTTGTTTTACTTTTTTCGTAGAAGTAAAAATATTTTTAAAATATTTTCTTTATTAATATCTACTTGTATTGCATTAAAAATAAAAAAGAAAAAAAGAAAGTTAATTGAGGAATCCAGGAAAGTTGTTATCTTTGATCTAGTTTACTCAAGTATGTAAGGCCACTTTGAGGATGGCTAAAAAGGATTCTGATTAGGGCTATTGTATCTATCAGAGTGGTAGATATGAGAGGATGAAGGTGGATGTATCTAAAAGTTTAAATAACTACAAAAAATTGCAATGACAATTTCTGCTCAACAATTTAATGGGATATAAAGAAACAGGTTTTAAATAAGCTGATAGGAGAAAACAGAGTATGAGGAATTTTTGAAATGCAAAAGCACGCAAACGTTGATTCTGCCCACAAAAATCAACATGCCTATTGGATGAGGCCTGCCACCTTCAAAGATAATAGAAAACGTCTAATATAATTTTCCTGGGGGCTCTGTGGATATTTGGCTGTTTGAATGGAACAGTATACATGTGATTCTCCCCTAAGATTGTGTTCAATCTGCAGAGAAAATTTAGGTGTAAGATAAACAGTGAGTGGCAAGAGAAAGCTGTAAAAATTAAGTTCATGCCAAATGAGGATTATAGTTCAACACACACTAATGGGAACCACATGAGAGGACTGTTATCTATGTAAACAAATAAAAACTTGGCTGTAGCCAACCTCTATTAAAATTTTGGCTAACATCACTTTAGAAGATCCAGGTTTATATGTAAAATCGAATGTAGGTCATTTAACGAAAAGCCAATTCACCAAATGACCATTTTGCTAAATAATTCCTTTTCTTTTAACTATATTAATTTTAGTTAATCGGTTTCCATTTTGGCTTATAATGTTTTTAAAGTAATGATCAATTTCTTTCTTTTCCAACTTACCAAATAATACTCTTTTTGTTTCTAGGGCAGCTGGAGACCAAGAGCTGCAGTGATGGAAAGACAAATGGCATAGGGCATGTTTTTGATTATGAAGAATATTTATTGATAGATTCTTCATGCTTATATTCTTTATGAATATAATCGTCACACGTATATTCATTAAAATTTATATTTATTTGTAAATAAAACTTACTTTTAAGAGGATATTGTTATGAGTATATTTTAGGATAGTAAATATATAATTAGTCTTATCAATATTTTAGAATATCACAAATTTCATGTTTAATTTTATTGTTTAGTCTTCACACACATATTTATCAATTCCTCCTCTTCTCAATTGATAGGTCTATTTTACTTTATTAGTACAGTAAGTCCTCAACTTACCAAGGAGTTTTGTTCCAGGAAAACGTTTGTAATCAGATTCATTAGTAAGTCTGACAAAGTGAATCTTGCACACCTTTGACACAAATATACAATGTATATTGCTTTGCACTTTCTAGCAGTCTCCTCTACATTACTATTGCTTTTGCTTTTGCTTCCAGACATCTTGGGCTCTGACTGAGCACTGCACTACTGTACACTATCACACTGTATGGTAAGCACACAGTAGCACAACTATGACAATGTCCGGCAGACATGTGAGCTACTTCTACGATCTGTTCACAACTATGAATGTTCTCTTTGTAATGCGAAGTCCCTTGTATCTGTGAAAGCTCACAACTTCAGTGTTGGGAAGTCGGAGACTTATTGTATATGGTTTGCAGTACATTATGAATATACTCATTGTGTTTAGCTGGTATATGTACATGATGCACATGATGCACATGATGCCTCTTATTTCTTTTCTTTTCTTTCTTTTTTTTTTTTTGGTACTGGGGATTGAACTCAGGACTTTGTGCTTGTGAGGCAGGTGCAGTGCCGCTGAGCTAAACCCCCAGCCCAAATCTTACTTCTTTTTATGTCCCTTCCCTTCCTTGTCCTTTTTTGTGTCTCTTAGTCGCCTTTCTATTTGCCAAAGATCTATCTTCCTATTTCCTATTGTCTATTTTTTTAATTCTTAAGTTCTTCTATTGGTACATTTTAGGTATACAATACGTTTACATTTATCATTGGGTGTTTGTACCTGTACATGATGTATCTTGATTCTTATTTTTTCCCCATTACCTGTGCACCCTTCACCCCCTCCACCCTTCCCTATTTAGATATCATGTCCATTTTTTTCTTTCCTCATAATTTTTCCTTTCCCTTCTTTCCTTTCCCCTTCCCCTCCCTTTACCCCTACCTCTTTGGACCTTTTTTCCTATTTCAAATTATCAATTATTCATTTTAATCATTTTAACCCTTATTTACACTTTCAGTTTCTCACACTAGACAGTGATATATGTCCATCCATGTTTATAGCAGCACAGTTTGTAATAGCTAAAGCTTGGAAGCAGCCCAAGTGCCCATAAATTGGAAAATGGATAAAGAAGATGTGGGGTTTTTTATAAAATGGAGTACTACTCAGCCATAAAGAATGAGAAACTTGAGTTATTTATAGCTAAATGGATGCATATCGAGGCCATACTCTTCTGAAATGGTGTCATGAAGATAAAATAAGAACTTTCAATGTAGTTAGAAGAAATAAGCAAATTAGGTGAAATAGTGAATTCTTTGTCTTCTGCAAGGGTACAAACTTGTTGAGGGAAAGTTAATTTCTATGATTTCACAGTGGAAATATAAACAGAGTAATAACAGCAGAATAAATTAAATCACCTAAGTGTTAGTGTAAGTGCTTGAGATGAGAAATTTATACCCATTTTGGGCCATTCCTATATTGGCTGTATCTTGGTTAGGATTTATGTTTATAGTGCTAGATTGATTTAGGAACTATATGACTATTATGCAAGATTTATAGTCCTGCAGTGGATTTGTCACTTATCCTGCCATAAATGTGGGGGGAAACCTTATGCATTATGGCCTTTTAGAATATGTGTATGTGTAAGTGTTTTGCTTTCTTGAGTATAATAGAAAGTAGTACACAAAAAGTAAAAACTAAGATATTCATATTTCATATATATTCTTTATTGATATTAAAATAATGCTGTTAAATCAATGCTGAAACTAAAGAAGGAGGTAATCATTTTCAGTTCATTTTCTTTGAGAGATTTAAATAAACCTTCAGTAAAAGAAGATACAAGAATCAATATGTTTTCCAGTACTTTTAATAGAATGTTCTCATCAGAACTTTTCATTCGTGTGGTGATCCTCTTTTAGTGCTCTGCTATACTGGTCATTTACAGACTTGTCAAGTTTACCGCATTGTGCAGTATGAATGCTATTTTTTTCCATGTGTTGCATGACCTACGGAAATTAGATAGTATTGGCTGATAGGACTAATGTTACACACTTTTACTCAAGCTTTAGGGATTGTGTTATTGTTCCTTTTACATTGATGGCTTCTGGGAAAATCATAAAATAAAAACTATTCAATGAACCATTTTTCTCTCTTTCCCTAAAAGTTGACTCAAAAAGACCTCCTTAGCACTTTTGTCTTTTTTTTTTTTGGTACTGGGGATTGAACTCAGATCCTTGCACTTGTGAGGCAGGCAACAGAACCACTGAGCTAAATCCCTGGCCCTCCTTAGTACTTTTGAAATTCAACTTCAAGGAGAGAGCAAGTGACTGAACATGATCAAGATCAAGGAACAACCGCTCCATTTCTGTGCCATCAACTTAGATGTAACAAGTAGACAACCTGAACAGACACACACACACACACACACACACACACACACACAAGCTGAGCAAAATTTATTATTCTGAGAGACATTTGGTTACTGAAGCAGAGATTTGCCAGGTGACTTGTATGATGACTAAAGCCAGAAATGAAAGTCATGGAGAGATGAGTAAGTAATAGCATCCATAGCATCCTGCTATCATTATAGATCTCTGTTAACTGGGGATTCATCTGAAAGTCAAGAGCACAGAGTCAAAATAACAGAGATCATATCTCTGACAACTGAAAATATTAATAGAACCTTACTAACATGAATGATTATTAGAAATCTTTTTTTTTTTTTGGTACCGGGGATCAAACTTGGGTCCTTCTGCTTGCTAGGCAGGTGGCGGAACCACCAAGCTAAATCCCCTGCCCTAGAAATCTATTTTAAATGAAAGAAAACAGAATTGGAAAGTTAATCAAAGCAGATCATAAAATATGTCCTTATTAAATGTTCTTATATATCAGATGGAATGGTTGATGATTACTGTGTTAGTTTCCTATGGCTCTTGTAACATAGAACCATAAACTGAGTGGCTTAAAACAGCAGAATTTACCCTTTCACAGATCTACAGGCTGAAAGTCAGAAGATGAGAAATCAGCTGGTTGGTTCCTTCTGAAGGCCTTGTTTCATACATTTTAGCTTCTGGTGATTTCCAGGAATACTTGGCATTCTTAACCTTCTAGATGGATCATTCCAATCTCTACTTCCACTTCCATTCTCACATGATAATCTTTCTGTGTTATCTCTTCAGGTCCAAATTTGTCTCTTTTCTCATTTATAAAAGCAGCAGTGTTGGAATAGGTCCCATTCTAATCCTGTATGACCACATCCTAACTAATTACGTCTACAAATCCTGTATTTCCAAATATAAATGCACATTTTGACATTCTAGGGTAAGAGTCAATCCTGTACCATCCATATATTTATCTATGAACCTAAATATCAGATGGTTTTGCTATTCTTGTTTTGGAAGTGTTGGGACTATTATTTCCTATTAGCCAAATGTAAAATAGGAATATATAGATAAGAAATCAGTTTAGGTTGAAGTAACTAGTCATGGATTGCGATTAATTATATTATTTAATTTTGCATAACCTTGCCAAAAACAAAGGGGAGTAACACTCAAATGTAGGAAGATAATAAGCCAAAGCAAAGAAAAAATAAGTATAAACTATTATCAAGTAAAAAAAATGTGTACTCTAACCACGACCTCAAGTTTATCTTGCACCATGAACTGTTGCAAAATATCTTCTAGCTTCAGTGGAGTGAGTTACATAGTCTCTTCATGGTTATAACATAACAAAGAGTAATTAAATGGGATAACATATAAAATACCATAAACAGTTTCTGGCATTTAGTAGGGCCAAAATAAAGTTGAATTTTCTTTTACCAATGTTTATGAGGTTTTAATACATGTAACTAAAGAAAGGTTTACAAACAATTACAGAAAAAGTTGTAGTACATACGCAAACTTTAAATAAATTTTCAGGATATTTGTCAGACTTTGTAATAAGCATTTTAGCTAAATTGGTTTTACTGTCCATTCATATTAGTTAGCTAAGGTAATTTTAAATATGTTACCTATTAAATTATGGTTTTTTGTACCTTTTAGATGTCAGTAAAATGCCAAATTTAGTATGCATTTACCTAGGAGAGTTATATACAAAGGAAATCTGAAGTCCAAGCTCTCAGAATGTTCTGCTGTGGGTGCTTTTTTTTCCCCCTCTAAATAAGGATTACCCTTGTGAGTATGTGACATTCTTTTCACCTTCTCACTTGCTTGAGTTTATCACTGGAGCTGATCCATGTACTCTTGTTCATGGGGACTTTTTCAGATATTGCATCACTTTCTCTGAATTAATTTCTGCTCCTTTTGTTAATAACGCAGTTCTTTCATCTGCTGCATTTTCTGAGGATTTTCTTGCTTTAGTATTAAGTTTCACTCTGAATTCATACTTTGTGATTTTTATGCTATAAAATCTGATTTTCTCCTATTTCCAATTTCCATGTAGTTTTCTGATCTTGTCAGGGTGTTTGACAAGGTGAGTGTTCAATAAACTGTTGTAGATTTTTATTTTTGGGCTCTTTAAGTCCTGATTATTATTGTTTTTCTACTTCTGCTTGTGGGAATGACTAGTTGTGTTTATATAACTAGTACTAAGTGCACTCAAAAGACACAAGATTTTACTTGCTTCATTATGTCAGATTGTTAATTGGCAACTATTCACTGAGGCAGTTCCTGTACCTGGTGTTAGAGAATATGTCATGCATATAATATGGAGTTAACTTTTAACTAGACAATGAAAACAGCCCGTCAACTAGATGTTTTATCTCAGATGCAAAATATCTAGGGAGTTTCAAATATAGATACTTTGGTATATCAAGCATTAGACATAATTTATATTGTTAACTATGTAGAAACGTTAAACTCATTAAACCAGGAGACATTTAATTGCTTTGGTTATTATCTAGTGACATAAAATATTGAAAGAATTTATATATAGAAAGCAGGAATAATAATGTAAGATAATAAAGTTAGACATTAAAATACCTTTTGTGTTTTCTTGGACTGGTATATAACAAATTACTTTAGTTCGAGTTATCTATAAACAACAGAAATTAATTGCTCTTAATTCCACAGGCTGGGAGGTACAAGATTAAGGTGTCAGTAGACTCCATGAATGGTGATGGCTTGCTTTGTACATCCATAAGTTGGCATCCTCAAGCTGTCATCTTACATAGCAGAAGAAGCAAGGGAGCTCCCTGAAGCATCACACACTAAGTCCATTCGTAAGTGTAGAGCCCTCATGACTAAGTTCCAAAGGCTCATTTCTTAATACTATTGGCTTTGGTATTAGGACTTCATAATTATAGCAGTATCTAAAATGAATTCCTGGTGATAATTACCTTTTTCTATCATTGTATTTTTTTAAATCACAAGAAGCTAGTCATATTCATGGTACGGATATATTTCTAAAAATGAATAGCATTTTATCTTGATATATAAGAAAAAAATATCACCTTCTACCCCATAAATATATAATTATCACGTGTCAATCAAAACATTAAAACAGAAAACTAAAATGGAATTTAAAAATTGTTATTAATTACTTTAGGCAAGACCTATTTTTTTTTTTTGCTTACATTCTTTTATTGGTACAATTTAGGTATACAATACATTTACATTTATAAGACCAATGTTTTTAAAACAAAACTATTCAGGAAGAATTCACTTTTGAATGCATTCTTATATTGCTAATGAAAACTTTGCTGTCATGAATGAAAGGAAAGAAATACCAGTATAAGAGATAGCTTTTCTTCATAAATTTTATATTAACATTAATAGAGTTCTGAGATGCTGTTAATGCCCAAGCAGGTTTAGGATTTCAACAGTAAAGGAATACTGTACTTTCTGGTTGCAGGAATTTTGTGTTTTTCATTTCCAAGTCTCTGTATGGGATTAACATACTGATTAATGACACTAGTTTTACCATTTTTCTGCTAATCTTTTAAGCCACAACTTGGATGGTCAATCAGAGGTGGCAAATATAAATGCATAATTTTGTATAGTCATTTGTATTTGTCTTACACTTTAACTTTCCAACTCTTTTTCACATAGCTGAGGAGCTTTGTTTCTTTCAGTGCAAGTAGGACTATCATTGAGATAATGGGACAGGACATTGAGCATCTAGAATGTTTTTCTCCTTGTCTTGAAATATGAAGGAAAACACATTAATTTCTTTTGCTTATTTGAAAAGCTTACCTGATCCCTATGCTAGATTTAGGTTATGTTGATTAGGATAAGGGAAGGAAGTACTACATGACATTTAGATTAATGGGGTGTTTATTAGGGCAGGGCTATTAGGGAGACATGAAGAGTTTAACATATCCTTAGTATTTACCACATTTTAGGCTATAAATATGAAAGTTAATAACACAGTCTTCTGTTGCTGACCCCATTCAGCTCCTTTTTCATCTTGGTTATTTGAAATCATTCCCAAAATTACTAATGCATGGCTGTCTCTTAAGCAGATCTCTCTTAATACAAATGTGTTATTTACTCCCTTATTAGAAATTTCATATAGGCTCTCTATAGGCACAAGAAGGAGGTCAAACATGTTAACTACCTACTCCCTCACCCATCAGGGCTCTCGGCCTCAATGAACTCATAAACCACCTCATGTTTCATGCTGTACTATTGAAACACTTCTGGGACTTTTCATTTCTTCACATTCTTACTATTTGTTTTGACTTCGTGGGATACTTTTTTTCTAAGGAGATCTTTTCTGAATCCCATTAGGGCTAAGTACCCTTGCTCTATGCATTCATAGGACTCTGTGCATCCTATTGTCAAGACAACAACATGGGTGATGACCCTGGTTCTCCCCTTTTATATCTGGATAACTATAACACCTCTAAATCTCTTACTGCTCATAGCAAAATAGGATATTCATAATAATCATAGTACTCATTTGATAGATAAGTTGTCAGTGAGTTAATATTTGTAAATCACTTTAGCATAATGGTTTGCACATTGTAAATGTGTAATAGATATTTTAGTGTTCGTGTTTTAATATGATTTATCATTACTATGTTAGCAATGTGGAAACAATTATCATAGCATCTTTTGTATCATCTCTTTAATATTATCTGTGCTGTGAGCTTGTCTCTCTTCTAGATAGCTTGCTTCTGTAAGGCAGCAGTCATTCTGCACTTACCTCTGATTCATCAAGGATGTGTATTGAGCCTGGTTCATTGTAGGAAGTCAACACATGTTGAATGCTCACTATATTCCCACCTTAAACCCTAAATTATTAAATTATAACACTCAGCTTTGTAGAAGGGATAAGTAAGTGAAATGTTTCTTTGTAGGCTGGAGGGCCAGAGGGTGTATTCATTTACCTTTGTGGTTCCTATGATGTAGCTTCTAATGACCATTCCTGACATCTTTAGCATCCATAGTCTGCCCTTTCTCTAGTGACCAGAGACACCCAAGGGAACTTCTATTCTTTAGCATTTAGAAGGTACTTAAAATAAATTTTTGAAAAGAAGGTACTTAAACATTTAACTCCCATTTTTAAAGTTTAGAATTCAATAATATAACCATTTTATTGTGTGTACATATTTCTACTACTATTTTATGCCTTTAATTCTGAAAGTAGAATAACAGACTGTCAATCTTCTCTGATATTTTCTTGATTTTACATGTGATAGAAATATTTTTCTAAATTTTTATTTTTAAGGCTTTAGAAGATTGCAAAGTTTTTGCTTTTACAATGTCAATGTTGTTCAATAGAGTAAATGTTTCTTTGACTATACCTTTTAGTAGCTTATCTTTAATATTTCTGTTTCTTTAGCTGAAATGAAGGAGATCTTTGGAAGCAAATAATTTCTTCCTTTAATGTTGGCAGAAATTTTCAGTTCTGTTGACATAAACATAGGGTTTTAAATTTAAAACTAAGATTGCTAAATATAGATGGAGATTTACTACAAAATTCCAAGCCTTCTAGAAGATTGATATATTTTAGTTATTATTCCATGTCTTCTCCAGAGCTTATTTTTCATTGCTTAATGCTTCATTTTTCTTACTTTTCTCTGGAAAAGCTTTCACCATATAATATTGCAATGCCTAACCTTTTGATGCATATATATATATATATATATACACAGCACCTAATTTTTCATATAGTGATTGTTACCAGCATTTTAAGGCAAAAGCCCTGGTTCATGGGGTCCCAACAGACCATGCTAAGCTATCCATCCTGTAACACCAATCAAGGAGATGAAAAGTAATGAAGGACAGCAAAAGAGCTTTTATTAGTATGGCCATACTAGGAATCACAGATAAATAGGTTCAGTATATGTCTTCAGAAGGCTGACAGAAAATTTGGAATTTTTAGAAAGGGGGAACAAAAGCCAAGTTTAGGGGTTTGCATAGCTGAGGAGTCTGCATAGCTGGCAGCATAGGAAATCCTGGTCATATAGTGTTCTGGTTGATTGATATCTCAGGAGGGCCACCTCCTAAGACTATTACAAGTCACAGATTGTTTTAGCAAGTTTTATTATGTGGATTCATCTGTATCTTCTTTGGTCTGATTAGAGTTTAGAATTGTCTCTAGTAATTAAGAATCTGCTGTTCTTCCTGGTATGGGAGTGTGTTATGGTTTAGACTAAGAATGTCCTGAAAGGCCTCAAAAGCTCATAGGCAGGGTTTCTGCAAGGTGATTGAATCATGGGGGCAATATAGCTGACATGCTGTTAGGAGATGGGATGTTGTTGAAAGGGGAGGGCCCATGGAGGTGTGGTCTGGAAGGGTATATATCTCCCTTCCTGGCTCTGCACTTCTCTATCTGCTTCCTGGCCACCATGATTTGAGCACATTTCTCTGCCTGGACCCTTTGATTGTGCCATTATTGTGTTTAAGCTTGTTGAACGTGGTCTGAAACTTAAACATGAGCCAAAATAAACTTCTCCTCCCTTAAGTTGCAGGTGTTGAGTAGTGTTCCAGCAATGAAAGACAGAGTGGGAGAGAAATAATTTTTCTTGTGTCTCTTCTGGACTGTTGATTTCAGCTCAAAATAGTCCTTATGTCTAATAGAGGCATATTTTGGGGTAGCATACTCTGAACTTTGTGGACATAGGGAAGTTACTCCCTTGGAGAATTTGTTCATAATGAATAGCATCAATATATGGCACATATTTTGGAATACTGATAGTGCGTGTGGTGTGTGTGTGTGTGTGTGTGTGTGTGTGTGTGTGTGATATACAAGGGGAATCCAAATCAAGCCCAATACTTTGTAGTTGAGAAGGATATCCCCAAAAGAATTCAAGAAGGTCTTTTTACCAGTATAACCTACCATATAGGGAACATGTAAGTAGTGTTTCAAAAGTTGTTGCTCTATTCAGTTCCTTAAATTAAGATTTAAGAGTTCTAGCAAAGATCCTATTTTAATCAATTCTCTCTTTCATTTACACGGATTGATTTAAAAAGGCAGGAGGGGGATTTATTGCGTGCTGTGTAGAGAAGAACAACTTGTACTAATCTTTTGTTCCAACAGACTCTTGCCTTTAATTAAAAGCAGTCTAGCCTCATTGTCTGCTTGGTTGGTATATTGTTGATGCTTCTAAGGATTGTAACTTGGCTGGTCTTGCTACATATCTGGGAGTGAACACTGTAACACTGAGTTTCTTGGCTTGAGTGGTCTCAGAGTCTCATATAAATAGACTCTGGCAATAGCTTTAGTCTCAGTTCCTAAGTAGGATCCTGGGTTACTCTTTAATCTTTTGTTTTGTGTATCAGAAATAGTCTATTTTTCTCAAAATTATGATAGAAGTGGAGCCAGCCTTTTGCTTAAAAACGTTAGGATCTATTACTGACTCTATTATTTTATCTTGTTTATGCAGACTAAATAATATGAATTGACTTTTTTTGGTGATAAACCTCTAATTTACTTACTTCAAGTAGTGCTCAAACATAATATCTGAACCTAAATATCTTAAGTACTATTTTCACTTTTTTCCCCAAGGAAAGATGTGACTCTATTATTTTGGAAATTTTCCCTTTGGATTATGAAAAGGTCTATAATATGTTTGCCATGTGGCAGATCAACTAATTCTAAAACTTAAAAAAAGGAATTAGAATAGCAAAAATAGTAGAGTTGCAACTTTATTCTTGTGAAAAAGTGGTTCACACTATTCAAATTACCCAACTGTAAGGCCATCAAAGAGCTATAGGTATAAGACAACGTCAATATAAGACAACAGCCAAAGAATAGACACACAGATCAGTGAAACAGGAGAGCAAAATGAGAAATAAATTCCCACAAATATTATCCATTGAATTGTGACAAAGGAACAAAAACAAATGGAGTAATTGCATATCTATAGGCAAACACATAAACTTCAACATGTAATTTACAACTTTTATAAAAACTGACTCAAAATGGACATTCACCTAAATGTAAAACAAAGCTGTAAGACATTTATAGGAAAACTTAGGTGAAAATTTGAGTTTGCTTGAGTGTAATAAGAGTTTTTAGATAAAACATCAAAAGCCATACTAAGGGCTGGGGATGTACCTCAGCAGTAGTGTGCTTGCCTAGCAAGTGTGAGGCTTTATGTTTGATCTTGAGCACTTGGAGAAAAAAGAGTGCTAACTATAAAATAAAATTTGAAAAATTTTACTTTATCAAAAATTAATACTGTGTAGAAGACACTGTTGATAAAAGTCATTGTCTCAGTAAATAGTGGCAGATCACATATCTCTTGAGATATGTGTATCACAATTATTTGATAGTCTTTTGAAAACAAACAAATCAGTTTTTTAAATGAGCTAAAGATTTGAAAAGACACATTAACCAAATGGCCAAATTTAATATCACTACTAGTAATAACATATATCATTTATTTCCCCAAATCATATCACATATATCCTATTCCATTGTTATATTTGTCCCCAACAATCATAATCTCATTCTAATAGTGAAGATATGAGACAAACCTAAAATTGAAGAATTTCATTGAAATGGCCTGAAAATTACTCTTTGAATGTGGCAAAGTCATGGAAGACAAGGAAAATCTCAGTAACTATTACAGATATGAGGAGAACTGTGACAGTTAAAGAAAATGTAGGATCCTGGAATGGACAAAAAGACATTAATGGTGAAGCTGATAAAAAGCAAATAAAATCTGTAATTTGAAAAGTAGTATTTATGTTCATTAATTTTATATTTCAACTTGACTATACTAAGAGATGTTTAGATATCTGGTAATACATTATTTCTGGGTATATTTGCTAGGATCTTTCTCAAAGCCAGTAGATTTGAATCAATAAATAGTAAATAATTTTTGCCTCATCAGTGTGGGAGAGCATCTTCCAAGCCATCGAGGGTCCATCTAGGACAGAAAGGCAAAGCAGAGGTGAATGATCTCTCTGCTTTTGTGCTGGGACGACTGTCTGCTGCTCTTGGACATTGGAACTCCTTCTTCTTGAGCTGTCCAACTCTGACTCACACCAGCACCCTCTCAGGTTCTCAGGCCTTTGCCTCAGACTGAGGTGCATTGCTGGCTATGCTGTGTCTCAGGCTTTTGGACTTGCACTGAATTATATCACTGACTTTCCTGGTTATCCAGATTCTAAGCAACATATTGTAGCCAAGACTTCTTGGCTTCCATAATTGCATGAGGCAATTTCTGAAATAAATATCCTCCTATAAATACTTATTGGTTCTGTTTCTTTGGAGAACCTCAACTAATACAATATGTATCAATATAAATTTGTTAATTTTTATCATTGAAAGATGCTAATACTAGGAGATTCTACATAAAGGGTATAGGGAAATTCTTTTCTATTTTTGCAACTCTTCATCTCGTCTAAAATATTTTGAAGTACAAAGTCAGTTATATGTGAAATTGCATACAAGTTATACATCCAAAAAGCTGTCAAAATGGTACAATTTGAAAAGGACTATAAGGGACCTAGGAAATTTTACATCAGTTAATATAAACACTAGTAAAATCAGGTTTGAGTAGGGGATCAGAAATTTTAGGAGACAGTGCTCCAGTGATGAACAGAGATTCAATAGAATATAATTGAGAGCTTAGAAAAAATACAGATATGATATGGCAATAAAATAGAAAATTTATTTAAACTTCATGCTAAGTTATGGCCCACAGGAGTCACAGAATTTGGGCTTATAAAGTAGAAAATATAATTCTAGAACAGTTTTTTTGTAGGGAGAGAATCTATATAGTCATCAGTCTCCACCTGACCCTTGTAGGTGATGTGTCATCTTGCCAAATTGGAAATTAAAGGTTTCTGGCTATGGTTGTGGGGTAAGAAGCTGTATAAATATTTTATTTAAATTTATATAGATGATCAATCAGAGTAGTAATAAAAGTATTAGTGGAAGATATAATTAGAAAGTTAAAGAAGATCATCTTTATTTATCATATTGGAAAATTATATTCAAAATATAAAGATGATTACACAATGAAATTTTGATACAGCCAAATTATTTAGAAAAGAGAAATTAACCACTTGTTATGGCTTCTATCTAGATGTTCCCCCCAAAGCCTCATGCACTCGTAGTTGGGGCTTTTCTGAGGTGGCTGGATCTAGGGTGTGTGAATGTGGATTAATGGTGTGTAATAATTGGATTAACCTGTGGATTGGTTAGCATCATTCTGAGTGGAGGTAATGGGAAGCCCCAACCTGGGTATAAATGGCACCAATCAGTAGGCTTGTACCTGGATAGGATACAGAGGAGGGGGATAAAGAAGGCATGCTTGTTGCTTACTGCTTTCTGCCTGCTTGCCATGAAATGTTTCTTCTCTGTCATGCCAACCTGCCTTGGAGCCAGCAGACTATGGACTGAAACCTCTACAAACTCTGAGCTGAAATCAACCTTTCTTCCTTTAACTTGTGAGTGTTGGGTATTTTGTCTCAGCAACACAGAAAGTAACTAAACCACCCCCTGATGAACTGAAAACAGTAATGATCAATGCAAAGTGAATTGGGTTATTGAGAAGAGAAGTTTGAGACAAAGATTGGTAGTTCTTCACTATAAACCTTTTTATAACCTTTAACCAAATACTCATATGTATTATTTTTGGACTGCTCCACTAAGGTAGGTATAACCTATGAGATTCATAAAAATATAACCAACACAAAATATATATGCATGTGTATACTCATTTCTTTTTTATATGGACACACACGCAAATATATATAGCCGCACACCCACTTATATGAAAGAGAATCACATGCAATCCATAATATGTTATCAAATATTCAGCTTAATCATTAGGAACTCAAGTGGCAGCTGTCTTCAAGTTAATTATTTAAGCAATGACTTTTTTTCCCCTTAAACTAAACCCAACAAATTGGTAGCACATTTTCTTAAATTAGAAATATCCAACTCTTATGTCTAGTGCATACTAGAACAAGAGGAAGCAAGTTCATTTAGTTAAAAATGCCTTGAAAATCACTAGTTTTATTGAACACTTTTAAGTTTGTAATTGAAAAATAATACAAATAAGTGAACCTTTTAGGGGTAGATATTTAGTGAGTAAAGTTTTGGAACATGAAAGCTGATAGTATGATTCTTTTAGTATGCTAGGAAAGATGTCACTGATGTTCAGAATTTTACTTGGATACTCCTTTATAGTATTTCACTGTAGACTGACCATCCTGACAAATACTTTAGCTAATAGGAAGAAAGAAAAATTTGATCCCAAAATTATATCTTATCTAAATTCTGAGGGTAATGTGGATAGTTATGGATACATTTTTCAGGGTTAGATTTTCAATATTCTTTCTTAGACTTATTTTTAATGGCCCTCACACCACATGCCAATAAATATTTTTGGTAGCAGAGAGGAAGAGTAAAAGTAAAGTAGTAATTATTATCCAAGGAGTGTCAGCCATACAATAAACACTGTGCAATCAAGCATAGTACATAAAACATCCCACCCATTTATGTCAAGAAACTTATGATGTAAAATTATTGTTTATATTCTACAGAAGAGGAAACTAAGCACTATAAGAAGACACATAGGCAGCAAGTAATAGATCTGGGATTTGAACAAGCCTGGTTCCAGTGCCCATGCTATCTAAGCACTATAAGAAGCCACACAGGCAGCAAGTAGTAGATCTGGGATTTGAACAAGACTGGTTCCAGTGCCCATGCTATCTCTTTGCAGAAGGAAAGCAAAAAGGTGGGGGCAGAATGATTTACTGACTGTGATCCAACCTGTGATATACAGCTGTTACTGCCTCTGATATTTATTCAGATGGACTCTTGTTTAGCTGTCCCTAGGTTGGACATTTTCTACCGCTCATATCTGCTAAGCTTTTGATAGCAACCTTATGTTTTCTTGCTGTGATGGTTTATTCTGAGTACTGTGTTCAGCAATCCCTTTCAGAAGTGGTCTGGTAAATTCCAGTTTGGATTCCAGTTGGAAAGGAAAGTAGAAAATACTAACCAATGGATGAAACATTTTTGATGTATTCAGTCTCTCCCCATCATACACACACTTCTGGCCCCACTTATTTTCCATCTCTTCTTTCAAAGAGGTATCTTGGGCACTCCGACCAGTCTTTTTCAAATTCCAACTCCACTACTTGCTGGCCACATGTTTTCATTCCAAGGATTGGTTTCCTAAACTACACTACTGTAAAGTATAAGTAATAATTGTATTTCATGAAGTATATGACATGAGCCAATGGGATTTTCCATGTAATGTGCCTGATTATACATCGGTTGCTATTTAGTAGGATACTAATTATTATTGCTTTACTTTTCATTTTTACTCTCTGCTGCCAAAAATATCCAGGGGTATGTGGTATGAGGAACATTTACAAATAACTTTAAGAAGGAATATTGAAAATCTAAGCCTGAAAAAATAGCAAAAAGTAAAACACCGGGAGTAAATATGTTGCTGGACTACTTTAAAATTAAGAAAACAAAAATTTCTTCACTTTTGTAATAGTCTCTGCTCCTTAACTGTATGCTATTTTGTATATTTTTAGATGTGCACTTGCAAAATACTCATTTTAATATAGATTATCATTTTGGATTGAATTATCTGTCAAAAATACTTAAAGAGACAACAGTATTATCTTGTATTTGAAAATAAAACAATACTTTCTGAGCTAGACAAATTTTCTTCTTATATTTTTTGAGAAAGTCTTTTTCAGTAAAGTTCAATCCCTCATCTGCCATTGATTCATAATAATCTTCTAACTAGCATTCTTACAGCTAAATTGATTTCTGAAATCTATGATAATTATGGTGAAACCCTATTTGGTAGTTTTTTTTTAAAGTGAGTTTTGACAAAATGTTCCCTCAAAATTCACTTTGATGGCAACTAAACTGCTGTCACTATGTTCCTAAGATGCTGTCAATGCAAGTTTGTAATACATAACATTCTAATGTCAATGTATGAAGGGGAAGGTGACACAATGTCAAGGATACACTCAGCATGCTATACCATAAATTATGGAAAATGTATATTTATGCACACTTTCTTAGGTTGTCAAAATTGAGTCATGTAAATGTTACAAGAGAAAAGAAATAAAGTCAGATGAAACTTTTGTTAGAGATCATGTAAATTCTACTGAATAAAGGAAATTTCAAGTTATGGTGGTCAGAATGCCTTCAGATTATAAAATATTATTATATATTCCATGACTTCTCCCCTTCAACCCCATTGATAATGTATGATATCCTTGACCTGAAGAAATTTATTAAAGTTATTCACAGGTTGTACCAAAATGATTTTCTGCCAGTATTAGAAAATTCTAATTGGGCCAGGGATTTAGCTCAGTCGTTCTGCTGCCTGCCTCGCAAGTGTAAGGTCCCGAGTTCGATCATCCCCGGTACCAAAAAAAAAAAAAAAAAGAAAGAAAACCCTAATTTCATGATGGAAGTGAATCCATTAAGGTGTCCTAATTCCAAGACCTGCCCATCATGAAGTCTTCCATCTCCCCTACTGTTATATTTTTGTCCTCGAAGAACAGAATCAAGATCTTGGATTTACTGCAGATATCTCTATATGAAGAGGAGGAACATCTGTGAACAGTCAACTGATCAACTGATTTCTGGATTTCTATTATAAAATATTCCTTTGGATTAAGATTTAAAATCTCAGGCTAGGGATTTAGCTCAGTGGCACCATGCCTGCCTCGCAAGCACAAGGTCCTGAGTTCGATCTCTGGTATTACAAAAAGAAAAAAAAAAGATTTAAAATGTCATTGCTTTGGTGAGTATAATATATCAGACTTTGTCTATGTTTATTGAAGTGTTTTTCATTGTGTGATCATTGGATGGCATGTTTCTGAATTCTTTGGGATACTGGTTGAAAAGGCAAGTTTCTTCCAGGACCTTCTCTTATTTCTCCTGGTCAGAATATCTGGGAATTAATATTTATTTTCTCCCTAGAAGTATGTTTTTAGGAGGCATAGCCACTGAAGAACTTACCTTTTCTCTGGGTAAGTAAAACCTAGCCGTTAATTATTCTGCCTGCAGGTCTGACACTCATTTCTTTCTCTGCTTGGTTTAGAGGACACTCTGTCTTGACAATGTCTGCTATTCAGTATTTTTCAAGGATCCTTTGAAAGGGCATTAAATAGATAAAGATCTTTGTTGCTCCTCTTTACCAGCTCATTCAGTCTTTCCCAGAAAGACTGAGAAGAAGCATCTCTTACAGCTTGCATAAATTTTGTATTGCATTCTTACAACTAAAGGTGAACATATAATTTATTGTTGCAATTGGGTCACTCTTGAGAGAGAAAAAGAGTGGTATTAATTATTATGCTAGGCTAGGAGAATATCAAGGCTTTCCCAGATAAATCTAGATGTATGGTTATGTTAAATACTTGTCTAAAACAGTAATACTAATCAAACTTTACCAATAAGTTGTAAGTTACAAATTACAGCCTTTAATCAATCATTCTGACAGTATTACAGCTTAATGCCTCTTTATGAAGCAAAACATAATTCTCCTTCTGTAACTTCCTCCTTCATACTGTAACTTCCTCTTCACCCAGTCTCCCATTCTCTTTAGCTCATATTTTTCTGTATAACACCTTTGGCCTGAAGCATCAAGACTATCTGACAACCTGTCTAAAACGAATTTTTCAGGCTCCATCCTTGACATTCTGGTTCAGAAACAGGAATGTTACCCAGTAATCAGTGCTGGAATAAATTCTCCTAGTGATTCTGATGCCTACCAAAGTGTGAGAGCCACTTGAATCACTCCAATTCTTTTTCTCCTCTTTAATTCTCTTCCCACTTCCACTTCCCTTTCTTTTTCTTTTGTGCATAATAGAACTTATTATTAATTATGTTCTTTTTAGCTGGGTTGGTAAAATTGAAAGGTGAGAGGACTTAGTGTCTAATTATTGATTCCATTTTTATACATTAATTGGACATTTTTAAAGCATGTAATGTGGGCTAGGCCTGAAGATGTGAACTAGAATCAAGCTCAGATCCTGCTGTCTTAGAACAGTGAGCTGTCTGTTAGACAAATAGAAATGTTCAAGGAGTTGAGTGCTATGGAACTGCATAATGTTGGGGCAAAGTTTCGTTACAAGGAAATCTCATCAGATTTTCATAGATGTTCACCTTATCTCCCTGAGCAGGGAGCTGGTGAGTCTTTGGGCCTTTTAGATCCCTTTCTAGCTTCCTCTATGAAATTATGTAGTCTTTCATCGCTACTTATTTCTGAATCTGTTCCTTTCTCCTCATTCACCATCTTCCTATGCTTCCTCTACTTGTATAGCATTCTTCACTAAGGTCCCAGCACCTACCCTGTGAATGGCCTTTCTGCATTGAGTCTCAATTGCCAATTTTTTAAATAGTTTTGGTAATTGTTATAGTTAGAGATCAATAATTCTTAAAATCCACTTAATGAAAACCATTTAAAATATACCAAAGTGTTAAATATTTCAAAAGTGTTGAAAATTAGAAAGTATTTTAAAAGATATATAAATGTTTTATATATATATATACACACACACACTATGTATTCTCAAAATTAAGTCATTCAACTTCACTATTTAAATATTCTTTCTTTTTTATGGCTCTTCATAGGTATTTCTTTTTAAAATGTATTTTAATATTTTTAGTTGACATGTAGTTGTATGTATTTATGGGGTACAATATGACCTTTTGCATTAGTACATGTGTATAATACATAATGTTTACATTCCTTGTGAGGAGTTAGTATATGTACCTAACATATCTTAATTACTTTTTTCATTCCTTGCCCTTTCCCTTCCTCCTCCTCTCCATTTCTTGATACCCTTCTCCTTTGTGAAAGTTCTGTCTCCCTGCTTCCTATTATTTATCCTTTATTTTGCTCTTCATTTATACTTTGGGTTTCTCATGGAAGAGAAACCATGCGATATTTAAGCTTGTGTGTGTGATTCATTTCATTTACCACTATGGCCTGTAGGTGCATCTATGTGTGACATTTTAATACGTATATATAATGTGTAAAGATTGGATCAGGGTAATCGATATCTGTCATCTCAGATGTTTATCATTTCTCTGTGTTAGTCACATTCAAAGTCCTAGGTACTAGTTATTTTGGAGCATTAAGTTAATGTGCTGTAGAAAGTTAGAAGTTAGTTCTCCTGTCTAATGCTCTCTGGTACCTGCTACCTCTCGCTATGCTCCTCTACCCCAGACCCATACTAGGCTCTGAAACTAGTTTATTCTCTACTTGTATGCATTTAACTTTTTAGCTACTCCATATCAGAGAGCCCATGCAGTATTTGACTTTCCTTTTTATGTTCTTTACTAGTATATGTTTGCAGTACCTAATAATAGAAGAATTGGGACATATAAATATTGCATTTTGATCATGTTATGTATCCTTTCCCCTCACCCTCCCTTCTCCTTCCTTTCCCAGGGCCTCTTTCCTTCTCCACAGAGTCTATCTCCCTGTTCTCTACTATCTTTTATTTTGTTGTTTGAATTACTTATATTTTGGGTTTCTCCTACTACAGTAACCATGAAATATTTAACACTATGCATCTGATTAATTGCACTCAGCATTATGATCTTAAGATCCACCAATTTTCCTGCAAATGACTCAAATTTGTCTGTCTTTATATATATTGATGACTCCAACTCTTTCAGGAAGATACCCAGAAGAGGTATAGGTGGGTCAAATGAAACTTGTAGTTTTAGTTTCTTGAGGAATTTCCATACTGATTTCCATAGTGGTGGCACTAGTTTACATTTCCCCCAATAGTGTAGAAGGGCTCCTTTTTTCCTCACAGCCTTGCCAGTATTTGACTTTCTGCCCAGTGACTGATTTTACTTGTATAATGCCTTCCAGTTTCATCCATATTGCTGCAGGTAGAAAATTTTATTCTTTTTTGTGGCTGAATAATATTTTATTGCATATATATATGCAATATGTATATATATAGTAATATATATATCACATTTTCTTTTTTTCACCTATCAGTGAACACACAGGTTGATTCTATATCTTACAATAAAGATGCTGTAATGAACATTATTAGTAAACACGTTTCTTTGACATAGCATTTCTCCTAATAACAAATTTTAAGCCATAGATTACCATTACCATATATGGCATAAAAATAACTTGTATATTTAAGGCAAAGTCTTGTTTAATACCTTTCCCTTTAACAATAATATTAAGGCATTATAAAAAAGAATATATTTAAAAAGACTCACAAT
Source organism: Heterocephalus glaber (assembly GCF_000247695.1). The sequence goes on along the minus strand of NW_004624827.1, from coordinate 1,087,829 downwards.
ACAGGTTTAGTGTCTTTTACCTGAAATACAATACTTGGGGTAGAAATTTTTGCATTTTCAGATTTTGGAATATTTGTGTGTGTGTGTGTGTGTGT
>NW_004624827.1:1069805-1087634 GCF_000247695.1 Heterocephalus glaber | reverse complement strand
GCATTAAATTTGTATATGTTTTATATATATCTTATATACGTATATAACCTGAAGGAAATTTTATGCAATATTTTTAGTGTGTTTGTACTTCATATGAAACATAATGTCAGATGCAGAATTTTCCACTTGTGGTGTCATGTTGACACTCAAAAGTTCTGCATTTTGAAATATTTCTGATTTTGGATTTTCAGATTAGGAATTCTCAATTTGTAGCAATTGTTGAAAAACATGTGGAATGATTGATTATAAAGCTCTTGTGGGAGTATTCACTGTCCATCTCATCTGGAAAATAAATAACATGACATTCATATATTTTCCTCTATACTCACACATATACAACTTAGGTAGAATTATGAATTGCAATATTAACATTATAAAATATTTTCCAGCTGCCATGTGTAAATGTTGCATATATTGCCCTTATTTATGAACTGAATATCTCTTAAAACATAACAAGTTTCCAGACAATTGAGACAGTTGCCAATAATTTTGCAATATGTGTGAATAATCAACAGGTAAAAGTTACTAGATTGTTTGCAAAGTTAGCTTTCTACACATTATGCTGATATTTATCTATGAATGGCAAAAGAATAGAGACTAGCTTACATTTGGTAGAAATTTCTCAACAGATTTATTTTTAAATGATTTTACATACATTTAGCCTAATTTTTTTCCTTCTTACTGTCAGGGCAGAGGTCAGACCAAACTCATGGGAAGTGGTTCTTTGTGGATATCTGAAGAAATGATAGAACTTTATGGCTATCTGAAGAACTGATAGACTTGTTCAGAGGTACCTCCGCTGGCTGAGAATGCCCACTGAGAGAGTGAGGTTGGGTGCCTTGTACTGTAGCTTTCCTTGTGGATAAAAATAGTCTGGGGTTGACTTTTATAAAGTAGATTTATAAAGCACCATGTTATGACCTCCACTTTAAAATTTAGCTGTCATGTCATAACTGCTATTTTATCTTCTTATAGAATTAATGGTTATCAATTTCTAATTTAAGGATTTTCTTGTGAAATTAAATACTATTTCAAATGTTGAGAAATCAAAATATAATAAATATATCTACTCTAAGTATATATTGACCTTAACCCAATTTTAAGCTTTTCTGATTTCAATTTCCTAGTTCAACAAATGTGCATTAGAACAGCATGAATTAGACAAGATAGAATTATGCCAGACACATAGTGCAGATCAATAAATAATATTATTCAATTATTTCATGTTAAATAATTATGCACTTTAATGCAGTGCAAATATTTCTTTGCATATTGTCCTTTTGAAAATTGAGATATGTATCAGAGGGAACACTTATGCCTTATTTTTTTGCTTATAAACACTGATTCACAGACAATGGTCAGAGGATCAGGCACACATCTAGGCAGGTTGATTAGACTAGATGGGATGAAATAAAAACGTAAATACTCTGTTAAAGAGGAAACGAAAACAATGGCTAGTTCTCTTTCAAAATCCATTAGACTGGGATGCAGACATAAAAAATGATCATGAGATGACTTGTTCACTTTTCAACTGATTTAAGAATTATAAAAACTTAATGACTGCATGCTGTTAAGACTCCATTTAGAAATTAGCAACTGATTATGTGGCACTTTGCAATTCTTAAGTCTCTTCATTAGTAATTAGTGTAATTTAAGCACATTTGTAGAGCTAAAACTATGCTTTTGGATAGAGGGTTAGTTTGGAGCTGAGAAAATTAGTCCTCCCTGATTGCTAGACTAAAATACTGAGTTGCATCTAGAATATCAGGAGGGCCCTTTTTCAGTGATCTCAGAAGAACCAAGGTGTTAATGGTGCTTCCCAGGAGTGTTTTTGTTTGAGAGAAGAAACCTATAAACACAACAGTGGAATGAGCAATTCAGGGAGAATTTCAGCAATGTAGAGAAGATTTTTTTGTGTGTTTTTAAATGTTTCATAAAATAGGTAACTGCTTATTCTCTCATTAAGGTGTAGGTATAGCTATACATTATATATATGGCTTCTGTACATGATTATAGTATTTAATGAATATATAGTATATAAGATATGTGTATGTATAATATGATATGATATAATATAAATCTTGATTCAGTCCTGAGGATTCTGCTGAATGTATGAATGTCTTGGAGAAGAACTTAAGACTCTCCTTTCTGGACATCAGAGAGAGAATGTGTGGGAATTGTTCAGTTTATAGTTCCACTGTCTTTCTTTGGCCACATTGGGAGTTTAACTCTACATGACCTCTCATTTCTCAGTGGACATTCAGGACAATCCTCTGGTCAGTGCCAGCAGCTCTTTTTCTGTGCAGCTCTTTCCACTCTGAAACTCTGCCATACATCTTACAGCCAGCTCGATTCCTTATGAGATCTGGCCCTTACTATGATTTTGCTGGGTCGTGTGGCCTTTAGCATTGCCTCCTGCTGCCCAAGTAATGTTTTCTTTCTAAAAATTAAATGTTGTAAAGGGAAACAAGTTTTCAGTTACTGTTCTCAAAGTACTTTGTAACCCGAAAATTTTGGCATAGATTTAGAATTTATTGCACATTTATAGAAGATAAAATCAGTAACTTGTACTTTATTCTAATAATAATGTGTTATTATAAAAGTCAAATAATTGACTTATTATATGTTCCAAAAGAAAGATGTTACACACAATTTTGCTCCAGGTTATACATAGGAGTCATTCTAAGGATTAAAGTCAGTAAGAAATATATCCTGGAAGTTAGCTCAATACATTTCTAACTATTACACCAATCATTTATATTTATTTTCATAGTTCAGCTCTGTAGATTCCTTTTAAAAGGACAAAACAAAACCTGATGAGTTCCATTTTGGTCTCCATTTACTAGACTTTAGATTAGAATGCCATTACCCTTTTTTCCTGAATCTTTTTATTTCTTTGTGCTTATCTGAGGGTAGAAAATTCATCTTGCTTTAGTCCCCACTTCAACTCTACCATGCAGGTAAAGCATCTTCATTTGAGGAAGGATAATCTACCTTAGTGAATCTCAAGCTTGATATTTAAATCCCTAACTGTGGAGATCAGATGGGAAGAATGAGGCCCAATTGGCCTCCTCAGCGAGCACTGAGAAGAAAGAGGGCATGCAAATCTGCTAATACACTGCAAGGAAGTAAAAACACCTGAGGTTAAGTTGTTTACCTGGAGAAGTACAATGGAGGGTGGGAGACAGATGAATCCTTTGGAACTCTGATTGCTTGTGCCTGTGTCTGAGTGAATAAAGCCTAGGTGCACTGTCAGTCAAAGGGAGACGTGAGGCCCCTGGCCTCCCAGATTTTAACTTGTTTCTGTGTCTTTTTATTTTTCATCTTTGTCACCCCTTGGTCAGGTTTGAGCTCAGCTCATAGGCTGGTTCCTACACCTGACCCTTGTCACATCTCAGTTTTTGAAGATTTCCAATTGTCTCAGTCTTCTAGCAATCAGTTTCTGAAGGATTTCCTTGAAGACTATTAAACATTTTCTTTCATAGCATCATTTATTATAATATTGGGACCTGGATTTCAGCATTTGTTACAGTAGAAAATTTCTCTTTAATCTTAGAATTGCATATATCTTAAATGGAAAATGTAGATTTTATTATAGAGCATACCTTTGGTTCCAATAATCTGTACCTGATTCATGACTAAGAAGATTCTGTGGAGACTCAGACACCATTAGAACATCTCTAAACAGGCCACCCAGGCTCAGGTGGATTCTTGACTTAATGTTGATCCTCAGGGAAAAATTACAGGTTCATAGGTGAAATCACAGCAGCTGATAATTTCTCAGGTTTATGTTTATTGTTTATTCTCAAGAGAAAAATGGGTCAGCCTTAACAATCATTCTTTGAAGAATTAAAAGTTATTAATGCTATGAGAATTCTGCAAAAGAGGTATGTGGAAATATACGAAGAAAACCCAAATGAGAACAGTGGCTATTTATTCTGAGCACATTACAGAAAAGGAATCAGTGATAATCACTTGTGTTTGGCAGAGACTCAAAGGCAAGGAGGAATGGAAACTTGGAAAGATAAAAGGGGAAGACTTCAATATGCTCTGATTGGAGGTCTTTGGTGTAAGGAAGCTAGAGCTAAACAAAGTAGAAGCAGAGCATCTTAAATGATTGGTTGAGAGAATACATTTATTTAGCTTTCTCTGGCTGACTAGGACTGAATGGGCAGTGAGAACACAATAGGGAAGTTGTCAGTTATAAACCATACCAAATTTTGACCAACACTTGCTAGAAGTTGTCAATTAGCTTCCCAGGAGTTTCTGCAATGTTGTAGATTAAAGTTTTCTTGTTATATGTAGTCAAGCCATTGCCAGTCTTTCAGATGTTAATGACAAGAATTTGTTCTTACTAGATATAAAAAAATAGTCAACAAAGAAAAAACAATCGATGCAGTGTTAAAGTGGAATAAGGACAGTCAAACAAAATCATCCAGAAACTGAATCTTGTTTATAAAGGAAATTAAGAATTTGTACAGAATGGCAGAAGGCTAATATATTAAATGAGAAAGAAAGGTGTTTTTTAAGTTAACAAAGTGACACTGAAGAAATTGACAAGTTATTTGGAACCCTGTTTCCATATAAGAATCTGTGCGAGGAAAACTACAAGTGACTATAACATTTTTGTACTGTACTGATGAATCTGTACTGATGAATTTTCTGTTCTCTAAATATTTTCCTGTGTTAAAGACATTATATTATAGTGATACATGCATACCCATGTTTGTAGCAGCACAGTTCATCATAGCTAAATTTTCAAAGTGGCTTCTAGGTACATCAAAAGATGAATGGATAAAGGAAATGTGGTATTTGCACACAATGGAGTACTGCTGTGCCATAAAGAAGTATAAACTTGATTCATTTGTAGGAAAATGGATGCACCTTGAAACCATAATGTTAAATGAAATAAATCAGACATACAAGATTAAATATTGCATGGTTTCTTATATGAGAAACTCAAAATATAAATGAAGAACAAAATAAAAGATAGATAATAGGTAGGAGAGTGATAGATCTTTCTCAAAGGGGAAGGCAATCAAAAAATAGAGGGAGGGTGAAGGAGAGAGGGCAAAGGGGGTGAAAAAAGGAATGAAGATGTGTTCTGTACATGTATCAACTTTCCACAAGGAATGCAATCATTATATACTACAAACAGGTACACAAAAAGGAAAGGAATCAAGAGATAAATGGAGGGGGAGGGGGAGGAAGGAAGGAAAAGGAGATGGAAAAAGGAATTAAGATGTATAATGTATATATACCAATTCCCCACAAGGAAGGTGAACATTGTGTATTATAAACGTACTAATAAAAAAGTTAATAAAACATCATTAATCCAGATCTTAAGTGAAAAGTTTACATGGATCTGAACATATATAATTGTAAAACTCATGTGTATCAAAACCTCAATATTCTTGGTATTTACATCAATCAATGTGAGGAAACCATAAAAACAAACGCAGAAAAAGGAAGGCAAGACATATTATAAAAATTGAAATAAATATTAATAATTATATAAAATTTGACTTCAGCACAATATTCTTATGCCTTTTTGTTTTCTTCAGTCTGAAATGGCCTTAATTAGGCCACAAACCTACTTATACTTAAAGGAAAAATCAATTAAGTGGTCTCACATTCTCAAATCCAACTTATTACTTAGTAACCTTGTTACTAAGTCCTTAGGCACATTATTACTTACAAGTCAGTCTGTCTACCAAGGCTATTGTGAGGACATGCAGGCCTAGGAAAAATGTCCACAGTGAGGCTGAGACATAGCACTTGGAGAGAGCTATAGCAGTTGGTATGTTGCATTCACCTAGTGAAGTCTTCACTGTACAGATATGGGCTTTAAGGAGACTCAAAAACTCTTATCACACCAGTGTACTCAAAATGAATTATATTTAGGGAAACTGACATATATTATTAAATTTCAGGAAAACCTAGTGTACAAAATCAGGATGTCAGTTTGCTTAAGTTAAAATAAGACCGTAGAAGTACATTCGATACTTCCATAATAATGGATTTACTACCAGGAAACCACTACATAAATGCCTTCAAAATCGATGGAATGAGGACAAAGGTCTTATCCATAATATTCAAGTATTTAGTGGCATCATTTAATGGCCACAATTATGTATAACTAATGATACTGGACATAGGAAAGCATACTTTTCTGAGTCAATATGACTAACCTTTGCTTCTAAAAATCTGGTTTTTTCCATGGAAAGATGGAAAACACAGAAGAAATTTACAGATTTCTAGATACATATGAATTACCAAAGTTGAACAAAGAAGACCTAAAAATTCTAAACAACCCAATATCAATCAATGAAATTGAAAAGTAATTAAAATCTTACCAACTAAGAAAAGCCCAGGTCCTGATGTCTGCACTGCTGAATTCTACAAGACGTTTAGAGAGGAACTATTGTCATTACTGTTTAAACTCATCAATGAAATTGAAAGGGAAGCAATACTCCTGAATTCATTCCTGGAAGCAGGCATCACCTTGATCTCCAAAGCAGAGAAAGACCCAACTGAAAAAGAGAACTATAGGCCAGTCTCACTAATGAACATAGATGCAAAACTCCTCAGTAAGATTTTCATGTATATACACATTTTATAGCATAGAAGTGTGCTTTGGGACAATAAATACAAAATGTGCATAATTTTTTACTGTGGGGGAAAGAGTTATTGGAATGAGATCAGAGACTATTAGTCAAGGATAATATTAAAATAAATTAAAGTCAAGATAAAAAATATTAAAGTAAGTAAAGGATGTGTAATATGTCAAGGAATGTTTTAAAGCCTCTTGCCTTTTGCACATGCTTAAGATGTACCACAAATCTTTAATGTGCATTCTTTTCGTATTAAAATTTTATAACCATATTTCTTATATGTACTACATATATATATATATATATATTTCTTCTCTTACACAACTCATAAAGTTGGTTAAAGATCTATTTATTTATTTATTTATTTATTTATTTATTTATTTATTGGTACCAGGGTTTGAACTCGGGACCTTGCACTTGTGAGGGAGGCGGTGGAACCACTGAGCTAAATCCCCTCCCCCAAAGATTTATTTTTTAAAATTTAGCCCTCCCAAAACAGAGTAATCAATGGGATTAGAAGGTTTTGTTTTCTGGGTTTTAAAAAATTTGGTCACAGAGTTTACGTTGTGTTCGGTGTATCTTGTGATGTTGGTGTTTCTGACAGGAGAGAGCCATTTATCAATAATAAATTTGAGGGGTAGTAAGTTGAACTTTTTAATGCTATTTAGGAAAGACTTGGTATATATTTTAATCAAACATATAGAAATTGCACTGCTTTACTCGTAACACCTACTTATAAGAGTTGCCTTGGAAGAATAAAGTCTGATGGATCAGGAGACAAAATGAAGGGTAGTTTTAAATTAAACTATTTTGCTTTAAAATATAAATGATTGACAATTTGAGGACATGCCAAATAAATTTGTTTTTTGAATTATTTATTATAATAACTCAAATAAATGTATCTCTTTTTGTGTCTATCTGTAACCTTTTTTTCTAATATCATGTCTAGAATACATCTTTAATAAATTTCAACCATCCATTCCCTTTTGAATTTGATACTCAGTGATGAAGATTATAAATACATAGTTTTAAACTGTTCTTTCTGGCAACAAAAGTAAAAACAAATAGCTGCTTTAAGCATAACAAATGTATCTATATTATAATTTGTTCCAGGTATTGACATCTATATAATCAATGATTAAGCCTCTACTATGTGTTACTGTCAGTGAAGCTATTATGAGGCCCGTGTCTTTACGAGATTTTATATTTCTCTTGAAAAATAGTTCCTTTCTATTTCATTTATAAAAGGAGTTGATAATTCCTATTTATCATTTTTAATATTGATAGAAAAATTGCTGTCATATTGCATATATCATTTGGCTTGTCCAATATAAATATTGCATCAATAAATATTGCTACTTAATTGGATTACACATGTCCCAAAACACTTTAAATTTTTTAAAGGTGTTTTACATTATGGAATCACATTCTTTTTTACACAGTTTGGATATATCCTTGTGCTTTCCCTTTGTCATTTGATGGTAAGCGTTCAAAGTAGGCAGAACGCCCAGTGGTAAAATTGCAGTGATAATTTATGTTGGACAAGAATATTGCTTTTAATTCTATTTCTCAAAATAAAATGAGCTGGGAACCAATAATTTGAACATTGGAGTTTTAAATAGTTTCTTCATGTAAAAATGTGTACTTAGATTAGTAGTTGTTGTTTTTTGGATTTTAATATCCACATTTTTATTAGAAAAATATATTTCTCCTTAGCATTCATAAATCTATTGGAAAAGTAAATTTTAGAATATACAATGATTCTGAATATCATAGAATATAGTTACAAAAAAGAATATAGTTACAGAATTTGTTACTTATAGACTTTGAAGCTAAATCATGCAAAGCTAGTCTTTATTTTTAAAATATGATTTATTCAATTATTTAAGACATGTTTATTGTTCACTGCCATAAGGTATAAGAAATAAATACCATAGATTATAGAACAGTTTATATAGAAGAAAAAAAATACATTCACAAAAGTATGTATTAAGAAGGATTGAGTTTCTCAAAAGTGTATTTAGAAGAACAAATCATTTGAGCCAGGGGCATGACAGTTTCTTTTTTGTTTTATGGTGAAGGTGGAATTTTCTTTTGACTTTAAAGAATAAATAGATTATATGTGGAGACAATAGGAGGCAGAGGGGGCATTTGTAGCAAAGCAAAATGTTCAGAATCTGCAAACTATTGGCTGCTTATTGGGACCTGTGAGTTGGTAAGAAACAAGGGTGAGTATAAGTAAATGGCCAAAAGGAAGTTTAACTGTCAAGTGAGAACAGTTCAAAATTGATTTTAGTAGCAGATTAAGACCATTGGTTTTTATTTACATGATGACAGAGAACAATTTTAACAGTAATAATGGATACTATTATTAACGTTACTGAATTATTACTGTGTCAGGTTCAGTTCTAAGCACTATATTGGGTCATTTAATTCTCAGAACACTCTGTTAGTTGATCCTATCATTATCCTCAGTATATAAATGAATAAACTGAGATTCTGAGGAGTGCGGTAACTTTTCTTATGTTCAAACAACTACAAAATGGTTGAATCCAATTGGTCTTACTCTGGATCAATGCTGTGCAGTAGAACTTTCTGTGATGATGGAAGTCTTCTATTTCCTGTTTGATATAGCAACCACTAGTCCTGTGTGGTTCTAAGTTCTTGAAATATGACAATTCAATTGAGAAACTAAATTAAAAATTTTTATTTAATGTTAACTAATTTAAGTAGCTGGGTTTCTGGGCAGACAGCTTAGGACTGTGCTCTTATTACCAATATATTTTGAGTACGGAAAAGAAATTGTCATGATGATGCTCTAGAGTAGTACTTTCCATGCATCTCTATGGGATATTGTGCAAAAGATAATCTCACATAAAAATGTTTAAAGTCCACATAGAAATAGGGAAAAACTGTCTAGTATCTTCCCCTGTTGAAAACTCACATTCACATTTGCCTATTTAAGGCTCTGTGGTACATATATATCATTGTTACATATTTTTTAATATAATTTTATCCCTACTTATTTGTGAAGAGTTTTACTCAGTTGACACAGTGAGCTAGTATTTTGTGTAAGATGCTTTGAAGTACTACTGTCCTAGGACAGTTAATATGGCAGCAGAAATTAGGAGGTGATTCAATGAGGAGAGAGAAGAGCTTTCTCAGACATGAGGCTGATTACAGAATATGGCTAGGTGTGGATTGATCAGGATTTCAGTTGGGCATTTGACAGTGACAATGGAAATTGTGTGTGTGTGTGTGTGTGTGTCTGAAGTGTGAGGCATGTATATGAAGCTTAATATAATTTCAAGTCTTACTATGATGATGGTTTAATGTTTTTTTTCTTAAATTCTTTCATTGGTACATTTTAGTTATACAATACATTTATATTTATCATTGGGTGCTTGTACCTATACATGATATATCTTGGTTCTTATTTTTTCCCCATTCCCTGTGTGGCCTTCACCCCTCCCATCCTTCCCTATTTACATAGATTTTGTTTCCATTTTTTCTCTTTTCTCATAATTTTTCCTTTCCCTTCTTTCCTTTCTTAAATTCTTTCATTGGTACATTTTAGTTATACAATACATTTATATTTATCATTGGGTGCTTGTACCTATACATGATATATCTTGGTTTTTATTTTTTCCCCATTACCTCTGTGGCCTTCACCCCTCCACTCTTGAGGATGGTTTAATGTTAACAGAAATAGGGAGTAAGACAAGAAATATGTTTGGGGATATATATTCAGGTTTGTATTTTATTAAGTTGAAGTGTTTGTAGAGTACGTATACAGTATTATACAAACAGATATGTTTGATTACTGTATATGTATTCGACAAACATATACCAGGTTTATGAAAATATTTAGTGGAAAATTTGAAATATAATTTGGATGCAAGAGAGTTTTTCACTGTAGGTAGAGATTTTGGAGACATCTACCTAGAGGAGCTGAATGAAACCTTGAGGATAACCAAAATTTTTAAGAGTAATCAACAGAGCAAATAAGATGACCAAATACAGAGTCCTACATAAAGAGTTACATTGAATGTAAATTAATGTAGCTTATGAATTGTGTGGAAGTTTTTGTGCATACATACATATTCCATTTGGACTATTCTGAGACATAAGCAATAATTAAGCTAAATAAATCTTCCAAATTAATTTCATGTTAATTTTGATTTTATGTTAAAATGTCTATGTCCAATTACATTTTTAAGAAAATAAATAAATATACACTGAACACTTACTATTTACAAGATATTATAAATATTGTTGGAGATACATTGTTGAATCTAAAGAAAATAATCTTTTTACCTTCATGGACATTATGTTCATTGAACATTTCCTAGCTCCTTGACTTACTAAATTTTAGCAATATCTAAAAATTCAAGCAGCAATATTTTATTAAGTATATAATTTGGTATCATTTTTTGCAACTCATATAAAATATCAGTACTTTAATAGGAAAGCAGTAAAGATCACCCACAATTCAAATAGAAAATGAGAAATATATTTCCATCGAATTAAATATATGAAAAATAACTAAACTTGAGCATGTGGGACTGCAAAGTTCATAACAGAGATCTTTTTCATAAAAGCCACAAATATAAAAAAAGAATTTTAAAAGATGCCATTAAATCCTTTCCATTGGAAAATACTTTTTAAAACAAGCACAGAACATTTAGGTTTGGAAATGTCAAATTCTCTGTACATAAGTGTAATATATTTCCTTCTAATTGAATTAAAATTTCTGTACATAATATATAGGTGAAGAAAAGCTAAATAAATGGGTTTCAAGAGATATGAATCTTAACTGGCTTTAATCAAGAAGTTAATATTAAAACATGAGGCAACTCACAAATGTAAGTTTAATATACATTCTTGACATAAACTAAATATAACTTTTTTTTTTTTTGGTACCGGGGATCAAACTCGAGATTTTCCTCTTGCGAGGCAGGAGGTGGAACCACTGAGCTAAATCTCGGGCCCCAAAATATAACATATAACATATTTTAATAATTAATATAAATATTTACAGAATTCATCCTTTACAAACATTTATAAGAATGTAAATATATTAAGTATATTGTAAAACTGCCATATTCAAGATATAAATTGAGGTAAGATATTAAAAAGTAAAAAAAATCCTATTAGATGAGAAAAATTTAATCATATATTAATTCATTTACTATATTGAAGAAATATTTCTATTGAAGGAAAAAAAATCTATGTACTCTTTTCTTTCTCTTTATCATTTTAATAAATATGAACTGCTTATTAAGTAAGGGGCTTACTTGAAATTTGCACCTCTTTTTTCAGTATCCTCACACTTGCCAGGAGATGGCACTAATGCACTTTGTGCTGCAGTCTAGATACCAACTCTATAAGCCAAAGGTTACCTCAGCAGTGCACTATGTTATACTGTGTGAATTAAGCATTTTATTTTGTTCCATTCTGTACCCAATTATTTATGTTTCACGTTAAGACTATTACTTATATCACCATGTCTATGTTAAAAGCTCAATTTGTTTTACTTCAGGAGTATAATTTATGCTTTAGGAAAATGACCTGTTTCATTTTGCAATTTAAGAAATGGTTTAGTGTTGAAAAGAAGAAAAGGTAAAGGATTTATGTATGAAAATTCCAGAGGTTACTAGGCTTTACTCATAAATACTAATAAATTGCAATGAGGATCAAAAAACATAATTTAAGTGGGAATAATGTGAGAATTTCTGTGACCATTAATTTCCACCACCATTTGCAATTTTTACAATGTTAGTGGATACAATTTATTCTGTGTGAAGAAATTTTGACTTTTCACAACCATTAGGCTGAGATAATCTTATTCAAGGATTCAATATTTAACATAGTTTTATTTTCAATTAAATATCTTTAAAATTTTTATTCTAGTTTTTAATAAAAATTTCATGATTTTTTTTTGTTTTTGCTAACTCATCATGAAAAAAAGTATGCTTATCTATGAATAAAACTGAAAGATGTGCTACTTGTTACATGTTCTGAGACACACATTATAGCAGCTGATGGGAATAGGAAGGTGAAACATTAAAATCACTGCCCTCAAACAGTTCACAGTTGGCACATGCCTATAATCCCAACACTCGGGAGGCTGAGGGAGGAGGATCTCCAGGAGTTCAAGGCCAGCCTGGGCTACATAGTGAGTTCAAGGCTGGTCTAACCTACATAGTGAGACCTTGTCTCAAACAAACAAAATCAAGTAGTTTACAGTAGCATATAAGTGTTTTGGTTCATGAAACTTCCTTCATAATCTTACACTTTAACCTATTCTAATAGTTGCATGGCACTCCTGATTTTAATTTGATCTATGATGTTGAGCACCTGTTAATATGCTTAATTATAATATATATGATCTCTTTGGTAAGATGACTATTCCAATCTTTTGCCCATTAAAAAAAAGTGGTTTCTTACTGAGTTTTAAGACTTTTTTCCTACATGCATACCTTTCAGTTAGATATTCTTTGTGGGCTATATCACAGGAAGATATTCTTTGCCAGCCTGAGGTTTACTATTTTATTCTCCTTAAAGTGTGTCTAAAAGAACAGAAGGTTTAAATTTTCATAAAGTTTAGATTATTGTTTTTTTCTTTTCTGTAATGTGGTTTTGGTGTCATATCTAAAAAATCTTGACCTAATTTGAAGAACAAAAACATTGTCTCCTATTTTCATCCAGAAGTTTTATAGTTTGTTTTACATTTAGTTATATGACACACTTTGAAGTAGTTTATATATGATATGGTGTAAAGTTTGAAGTTCATGTTTTTTTGCATAGATAACTAGTTGTGCTTTACCATTTATTGGAAAAATGATCCTATCTTCACTGAATCACCTTTGTACATTTGTCAAAAATAATTTGCCTATATATGTCTGGACTCTATTCTTTTCTTGATTTATTTATCTCTATATATCAATATCACACTGTTGATGAGAGTAGCTTTGAAATACAGCAAGCCATTGACATTGCATAATATATTCTTCCAACTCTATTTTTCATTTTCAAGGTGGTTTGGAATATTCTAATTCATTTGCATTTCCATGTAAGTTTCAGAATCAGCTTCTTAATTTCCACCTACCAACAAAAACATCTTGCTGGGACTTTGATTATGATTACATTAATGCTACAGATCAATTTAGGCAAGAATTTACATCTTAATATATTGAGTCTTGTCTATGAACACAGTATATAGAATTTTTTATTTAGAACTTTCATTTCTCTCATCAGAGCTTTTTAGTTGCCAGTAGGGAGTTTTTGCACATCTTTTGTTAGTTTTAAATTCAACTATTTATATTTTGATGTTAATGTAGAAGTTATCTCTTTAAACATTTCAATTCTTGTTTTTTTCTAGAATATATAAATACAGTTTATCAAAGCAAAAAGTGCACGAGACCTTTGCATGATACAAGCTATATAGCCAAAAAAGTCTTGCTTGATGTTATTGCAATAAGGGAGAGAGGCTGCAACTCTGTGTTCAAATCCCCTTAAAACAAGGACTAGAGAGATTTAAGAGCTAGAATTGGAGAATGGTAGGCCAACTGTATTTGCTATTTGGGCTTACCCAAAGGAAAAGTAAACCTTAGAACAGAAGGTGGTTTTACAACTTAGGGCAAGCAGCAAAAGATGCTATCTTCTTTAATGATCACATTAAAATGAATGTCTCCACAGTTCTTGAGAAAGACATTCCTTGGTTGTCAAACTGGCAAGAAGTTTTTAAAAATTTTTATATCTCTAAGAGGCACAGAAAGAATTTTTGATAGTGGGCATCCTTGTCTTGTTCCTGATTTAAGCATGAATGTTTTCAGTTTTTGACCATTTAGTATGATGTTGGTATTTCATAGATAGCCTTAATCAAGTTGAGATAAAGACCTTCTATTTCAATTTTCTGTAAGGTTTTTAATCATGAATGGGTGTTGGATTTTGTTGAATGCCTTTTTTGCATCTATTGAGATGATCATATGGTTTTTGTCCTTGTCTCTGTTAATATAGTGTATTACATTTATTGATTTACGAATGTTGAACCATCCTTGGATCCCTGGGATAAATCCAATTTGGTCAGGGTGTATGATCTTCTTGATGATCCTTTGTATTCCATTTGACAACATCTTGTAGAGGATTTTTGCATCTATGTTCATTAGGCAGATTGGCCTTTAGTTCTCTTTTTGGGTTGGGTCTTTCCCTGGTTTTGGAATCAAAGTAACACTTGCTTCCAGGAAAGAATTTGGAAGCCTTGCTTCCCTTTCAAATTCCTTAATGAGTTTAAAGAGTAATGACAATAGTTCTTCTTTAAATGCCTTGTAGAATTCAGCATGAAGCCAACAGGACCTGGGCTTTTCTTTGTTGGTAAATTTTTTATTACATTTTCAATTTCACTCATTGTAATTGGGCTGTTTAGAATTTCTATATCTTCTTCATTTAACTTTGGCAATTTGTATGTATCCAGGAATCTGTCCATTTCTTCTGTGTTTTACATTTTATTAGAGTACAGGTTCTCAAAGTAGGCACTGATGATCCTCTGGATTTCTGCTGGGCCTGTTGTGACTTCACCTTTTTCTTTCTTAATTGCAAGGATTTGAGCCTTTTCTTTCCTCTATTTGATAAGGTTGGCTAAAGATTTATTGATTTTATTTATTCTTTTGAAAAACCACCTCTTTGATTCATTAATTTTTTGTATCATTCTCTTAGTCTCCATTGCATTGATCTCTGCTCTGATCTTTATAATTTCCTCTCTTGTATGAGCTTTGGGTTTGTTATGCTCTTCTTTTTCCAGGAGCTTGAGGTTCTGCATTAGGTTATTTATCTGAGTTCTCTGTTTTCCTAATAGGGGCATTGACTGCTATGAATTTCCCACGTAGAACTACTTTCATTGTGTCCCATAGGTTCCTGTATGTTGGACTGGCATTATCATTTACTTGTAGAAACTGTCTAATTTCTTCTTCAATTTCCTCTGTGACTCGTTGGTTGTTCAGTAGGGTGTTGTTTAATTTCCATGTGTTTGTGTGAGTTTTGCAGTTTCTTATGTCATTGATTCCAATTTTATTTCACTATGGTCTGATAATATACAGGGGGTAACTTCAATTCTTTTACATTTCCTTAAAGATGTCCTATGAGCTAGCATGTGGTCTATTTTGTAGAATGATCCATGTGCAGCTGAAAAGAATGTGTACTCTGATTTTGTGAGATGGAACACTCTGTAAATATCTATTAAGTCCATTTGTTCAATAGCTTGGTTCAGTTCTGGAATCTCATTAATTTTTTGTCTAGATCATCTTTTTATTTGTCATAATGGGGTATTGAGGTCCCCCACTACAATTGTATTCATGCTTATTTGGTTTTTCATGTCCATTAATATTCATTTTGTATAGTTGGGGACATTCATATTTGGTGCATATATATTTAGGATTGTCATCTCTTCCTCTTGGACTATTCCCTTCACAAGGATGTAGTGACCATCTTTGTCTCTCTTAATTAGTTTTGGTTTGAAATCTACTTTGTTTGCAAATAAAATTGCTACCCATCCTTTTTTTCTGGGTTCCTGTGGCATGGAGAACTGTTTTCTATCTTTTTACTTTCAGTCTATGTATTTCTTTTTGAGTTAGGTGTGTTTCTCATATACAGCATATTGCTCGATTTTGCTTCTTAATCCATTCTGTCAGCCTATTTCTTTTGATTGGTGAATGGAGGTCATTAACATTGATAGTTATAATTGATAGATATTCACTCATGCTTGTCATGATGTTTTACTATTGTTGGCTCTTTTATTTCTTTTTTTTTTTTTTTTCCCCTTTCCCTTTAGTTTCTTATCTTGCCTGGTGGGTTCCCTCTGTTAGGCCTCACGGAGTTGTGACTTTCATTGTCTTTTTCTAGGATATTGCTTAGAATAGTTTGGAGTGCTGGTTTGGTGTTCATGAAATTTCTCAGGTGTTCTTTGTCATGGAGATATCTAATTTCCCCATTGATTTTGAAAGATAATTTTTCCAGATACAACAGTCTAGGTTGGAAGTTATTTTCTTTCAGGGCTTGAAATACTTCACTCCAGGCTCTCCTTGATTTGAGGGTTTGTGTTGAAAAATCTGCTGTGATTCTGATGGGCTTGCCTTTGTAGATAATGTGTTGCTTTTCTCTAACTGCCTGTAGGATTTTGTCCTTCTATTGGGTTTCTGGAGTCTTGACTAGTATATGTCTAGGCATAGTTTTTTTGATCATGACTAGTTGGAGTTCTATATGCCTCACTTATCTGTATGTCCAATTCTCCACCTCTGTCTGGGAAGTTTTCTACTATTACTTCTGTGAACAGTTGTTTTATGTCAATTGTACTTTCTCCTGTTTTTTTCATGTACACCTATCAGTCTTATGTTATTCTTCCTTGCATCATCTAACAGCTGATGAACTGATTTCTTGTGGTCCCTTACTATCATTAAGGAATCTCTGTTTTCATGGTCCTTAACTGCAATCCTGTCTTCTATATATGATATTCTATCTTCAGATTCCCTTAATATGCTCTGCATGCTTTCAATGGAGTTTTTAATCTCCTGAATATCTGTTTGAATCTGTTTCATGAATTCCATTTCTTTCTCATGTTGAGTGATCATGGATTCTATTTCTTTCCTATGCTGGGCATTCATGGCTTCCAGCATGTTTCTGAGCTCATCTATTTTTTTTTTTTAATCTGTTTCTGTTCTAGAGCCTCTAATCATGTCTTTCCCTCTCCTCACCATCTCTGTAGTTATCTGGGAGATTATTTCTGCTTTGAATTTTTCTAGAGCCTCATTCATCCATTTTGTTACTTCCTGTGCTATCAATTCAGGGTGTCCAGGTGGTTGATTGTCAGAATTTTCTACCTCATTTCCCTCAGAATTTGCCTTTTGTGGGGTGGATGTCTGAGTTTGTGACTTGCTTAAATGTCTTCTCATTTTTGTTTTTGGTACTGTCCTTGGTTTAGTTCCTGGGTTAATACTTTAAAGTTGCTTGTTGTAAGTATCTTTGTTGATGTATTTAGAACAATTATGGAATGATTGCTTCTCAGAGGTGTCTTCCAGATACAGCTGGTCTTTAGGTTTTGAGTCTCTAATGGCTCTGAGGCTGTCTCATTTTCCTTATTCCAGGAAGGACAGCTGGTTAGATCAATCACAACACCTTAGCCCAAGTGATACAATCAGCAACACAATAGCATCAAGGACCT
>NW_004624827.1:1039428-1060257 GCF_000247695.1 Heterocephalus glaber | reverse complement strand
TCAGTGGGTCCAGGTGGTTGAGTATCAGAGTGTTCCATCTCATTTCCCTTTGGGGTTGCTGTAGGTGATCTGGAAGTCTGGTTTTGGGAATTATTGACGTGTTTTCTCATTTTGACTGGAGGGGCGGGCTGTTGGTGCCTGCATGGATTACCTCCTCTGAGGTGAGAGAGGTGGGGCAGGGGCTGGGAGCAGTCATAGGGATGGTGACCCAAAAGCCCTTTCCTGTGGGCTGGGAGCAGCAGGAGGGATGGTGGCCGGGAAGCCCCTTCCTCTGGACCAGGAGCAGTGGTATAGCGGCTCAGAAGCCCCTACATCTGGGCCGAGAGGGGTGGGACTCAGTACAGTGGTCTGGTGGTCTGGTGTCCTCTGAGTCTTTGTAGTGTGGAACCAGGTGGCTGTACAGAGGAGTGTGGGGCGGGGGAGTGTCCAGTGGATTGTTGCCAGGGCGCGGGCTGATTTGCCTGGGCGTGCACAGACCTGCCTGTCTGCAGCAGGCTGATTGGGTGTGTTGTGCATGACTGGGAGACCTTGGTAGTGTGTGTGCAGACCTGCCTGTCTGCAGCGGGCTAAACTTTTATATGTTATAGCTAACAAGTTTCTCAAAGGTTCAGTTATTTCAGCAAAAGTAGTTTAACTTTATGGACTTTCTATGATACCAAGTAAAAATTATATAGAATTATTGTTAAAGATGATTTTGTTCACTATTCAAATATTATTTCCTTCACTTGGCTAATGAAAACTATTTTTAATATACTAAGAATGAGAATGATGAAGTTTTTATTGGGTTTGCAAACACATTTTTATAAATTTCTATTTCATTACAATAAGTTTCTTGTGAATAATTAAGCCTCTTGGTATGTTTTGCTCAAATATATCCTTATAAATTTTGGGCCTTGTCATATTTTAATAAGTATTTTGAAAAAAATTACCATTTATTGTTTTGTTTTTGAAGTTGAACATTTTCAAGCTTGCTAAACATTTGTATTTTGTTTTCTAAAATTTCTACACTTGCTATAACTTGGAGCATCCAGATATCAGTGATACTCCTGTTGCTTTACATCCCCTTCTTAGGCTAATACTCTTTCTTCTACCTTAGAATTTTATTTACATTTAAAAAATTAGCTTGTCATATATACTGTTCTGTAGAATATCTTTGCTTTATCCTAATTTTCTGTTATCCCTCATGTGTCTTTTTTTTTGTACCAGGGATTGAACTCAGGACCTTGTGCTTGCAAGGCAGCTGTGGTGCCACTGAGCTAAATCCCATGTATCTTTTTAATACTCTGATTCTCTATACACTTTCTTATTATCATTCTGTACTTTTTTATTTTGTGGGCATTCTCAAATTCATCATTCCAAAGTTCCTTATTGTTTTTAAGTAGAAATGTCTCTGTATGACATAAAAAACTTTCAACAAAAAATGTATAGGTTCCATTTTTCCAGTTTACTTCTATGCATGTACGTTTATCTAAATTATCTGCACCTATTTTCCTTGAATTACTCAAATGTATTCTTACATTTATATCTTTGTTGATTTTGATTCTATTAACAGTTTTGTCCTGTTATTTTTAATAGAAATGCTGAAGACAGATGTCAAATTTCACATTTCTTCATGATAGCTAATTTGATCCTCAGTGAAGTTTATTGGAACCACCATTTGTAGCATTTATCAAGCTATGTTACAAAGAAGTTGTCCTAAGTTATCATACAGGAATTATGTCAGCACCTCAAGGACTGGTTTTTCCCTCTGTGTCTGGTGGCACTGTGTGCCTTTTTACATAATGGAATATCAATATACATTTACCTAATTGAATTAAACCTAAATCTTAATCTTTTAAAAAGCTTGGAGGAAGTTGTTCAGGAAAAGGTCTCAAAAGTTCTCATGGGTTTTCATATTTGATTTACACAGTGAGCCAGAAGCTTAGAAATTATTGCTTCTCTGGTTTAAGTAACATATTTATAAACATTCCTTTGAGAAATACCTTTCCTGCAGTATTTTAAATAAGATAGACTCACTACAAATAGTTCCACCAAGTAACCCTAAGTCACCATCTGTTTTGACCAATAACACCTCAAAATCAGTTAATATTTAAAAAGAAAATCCTGAGTATGAGGAATGCTGAACAGTGATATTTGAGAAACAATATACAGCAATAAGCTAGATAAGTCAGGGGATTATCCAAGCTTATTGTTTTGTGACAATTTAAAAGCTGGTAAAGAGAGGGTAAACATAGTGATAGCTGGCAGATTCCAGTTGAGCAAACAAGACAGTGTGAGATCATAGTGGCTAAAGTTTGTAACCCAGAGTACCAGAAAGGTGAAAGCTGAGTAGAAAAATTCTAGAGACTTTCAGAAGCTTCCTTCCAATATTCAGCTGAATGCAGATCAGAACATACTTATGAGTATACTATGGAAAATGAGAAAAGATGACCTTAAAAAATAAAGCCAACAGTGCTGGGTGCTAATTTGGTGCTGGGAGGAGTACTTGTTCCTACCAGCTCAAGTAGAAAACCTTGTGATTCATAGAACAGTTTTGCCTCAGCAGTAGGGTATAATTAGCCTATATTGACCACAGCTCTGGTCCTCCTAGACGAATAATAAAGGCAAGACCTGAAAGATTGGCAACTCTTCTTGCTGAGTGATCCTACTTACATGAAAGGTACATGGCAGACAGCCCATAGCTCAATGGGACCCTTGCTATATTTCCTGGTAAAAGTGACCGCTTTTGGGGAATAAAACTAAACAAAAGCTGTTGTGGTACAAAACAAAATCTCCAAGTGAGATATTGGAAGGTATGATAAGTGAAACTACTCCAGCTATCACCGAAATCCCCCAGACTCACCCATGTTCTTGTCCTTTTTGTAATACAGTTAGATAAAAAGATACCCCATTGAATGTTTATATTGGAAGAAGACGCAGAATTCTCATTCGGAATTGCCTGAGAGCTGTTTTCTCTGTTGAGCTTTCAGCAGGCCTTCAGTGCTCTTTTATGCCAACAGCTTCTTAGTAGTGTAGGATAAAACCAGTGGATTTTATTGTTTTAGATGTACTCTCATACCTTTAAATTGTAAAGTGGCTTTCCTAAAGGAATGCCCATCTTATATGGGATCAGGCATTCTGTAAAACTACAAAGTCTTTTTTTTTTCTGTTTGGTATCTTGCCAACAGAAAAGGCAAACTCATACTTAGAATAGGTGTCTGTGCCTATGATAAACTGTTGGCCATTTCAGGATGGAAGGGAGCTATTGTAGCCAAGTTTTCACCAACCTGTTGGTTGATTTCTCAAGGAATAGTACCAAACTTGAGTCAGATCATTGGTCTCATTAGTTGGATATTGCAAAGGCAGTGGTAGCTAAATCTGCCTATGTTATTGGGATCATGGACAGTGTTCATGGCTACCTTGGGTGTGCATCGTGCCAATGGTCTAAAAAGGGGATCATTGAAAAAGCTGGATTACATCAACTGGATTCTGTTTATGTTGTTGTTTAGTGACTTTCTGATGAGTTTTAATCTGTGATAAAAAGTTCTTCATACTTTATGCTCACTTTAATGTTTATCCATATATATCTACAGCACATGTCCTTTTCTCTAATCTTTTAACTTTTTTAATCTTCTGACCAGCAGTCCAGATGTTCACAAAAAAATGCCAAATGATCACAAGAGCAAGTATTTAGAAAGACAGTGTATATTGTTCTAGAACTGCTTTTCTTTTCCCACTAATGAACGAGCAGGTATGCTTCCCAACGCTCCACCCATTCTCACTGTCTTTCAAAGCTTTCCTGCATAAAGCTGCAACATAGCCACTATCTGTATTTGGCTTGAATGTTTAAGATGAAACAATTCATGTTAAAATAAACTTGACTTTTCCTCCCTCTTGAGCTGGTCATGTGAGCTGCGGGCAGGAACAGAGCTAGAGCAACCATGTTTAATGACAAGGAATCATGCATGGCTATGTAGTTTGCGTTTTCCCTCTCCTCCAGTTTGGGCTTGGTTCTACATGTAACATTTCCATATTAGGATGCAATTCTCACTGCTTTTATTTTCTCATTTTGAGAGAGTCTTGCTAAATTGCCCATACTAGGCTTGAACTTCTGATCCTCTTGCATCAACTTCCCATAATTCTAGGATTAGTGATAATGTTTTTGGTTTATTATCTTGGCAGGAGGTATAGGAGTTTATATTAGAGGCTTCCTCTTGGCAGTCCATTCTTAGCATTACAGTTTTTACTTTAAAGGTGAAATATATGGTTCTTGGACTTATTTAACTTCCAAGGAAGTCAGTCTTGATTATACCTTTGGGAACTAAGGGCATTACCCCTGGTGGAGTTGTAGTCTGGCTAATATAGTGTATGATACAGTTTGATTAGGGATCCATTTGGTACCTTTCTCCCACTCTTACATGGTGGTCATGACAACACTTCACGTCTTTAGGTATCAACATCTTGAACCCGATGTCTTAAAAATATCTGGTGATTTTTATTTTCTTGGTATATACTTGCTTGAGTAAAGAATCACAGGACTTCTTATGGAAAGTGAAAAATTATTACAGTGTGTACTTACTGTCATGTTGCACAGTCTTCCTCTGGGGACTGATTCACCTATTCAGTCAGTAGGTTCGTTTTTCAAAATTTCAAAATTTTTATTTGAAAATATATATTTTTTTATTTTTTGGTACAGGGAGTTGAACTCAGAGCTTTGCACTTGCCAAGCAGGTGCTGTGCTGCTGAGCTACATCTCCAACCCAGTCAGTAGGTTCTTGTCCTGAAACCTGACCCAGGCCCAGAACCTGCAAAAGGGATCATGATATTTTATTGAAACAATTACTTTCAGTCTTTTGCCCATTTATTCTTGTTCACTTTCTTTTACACTGTTTATTATATAAACTATGAATATCATAAAATTTGCTGTATCACTATTTTTAAGTATATAATTGTTGGCATTAAATAGAATCACATTGTTTTACAACCAACACTGTATCTATCTCCAGAACTTTTCATCATCCTAAACTGAAACTCTGATCTTATTAAATAATAATTTGCAGTGATGGTTAAACTTACCAATCTTAGTTGCTGATAGATATACAGCTTATTTGGCCTTGGAACAGGCATTCACAGCAATGATTCTTTAGGGGGGTTCTAGCCCTTCAGCCTTGGATTGGGGCTGCATCATTTGTTCCTCTTGTTTTAACGCTTCGAGCTTCTTGGGCTGGGAAGCTACTAGTTTCTCCAGCTGTCCAGCCCTCAGACAGCCATTATAAAGCTATCCAACTTTTGATCACGTAAACCAATCTAATAAATTCTATTTTAAATTATATATCACATATCTGTATCTATGTTATCTATATCTATCTATCTGCATCTACATCTTTTATTGGTTCTGTTCCTTTAGAGAACCCTGGCTGTAATACTCTCCATCTTTTTCCTCCACCCCACCACTGGTAACCATTATTCTACTTTGTATCTGATACTCACTTCTGATTTTATATATATTGAATGGTATCCTTGAAGACTACCTACCTATTTTGTCCCAGAGGACATTATGTTCAATTATCTACTTTCATAACTTTCTCAGACACCTCTAGCTACCACCCGTTTTGTTGCTCATTAAAATAGTTTTAATCTCCTGACTTCTGGAAGTTAAACCACACAACCTGACTCTGTTGCTTGAGGGCCCTGGTATTGCCTTGGCTGTCAGCAAGCCAATTTCTCTGACAGTCTCTACTATCATCAGCTCTGGCTTGCAGAGGAGAGCTATCACAGAACATTTTAGTGATGCTGATGATGCTCACAGCAACACATTTCTTATGATCTTGGTAAATAATGTGTCTTCTAGCCTTTCTCAAGGAAGATAATCCTCTATTAGGGTTTGTTTCCTCACATACCATAATTGTTCCAGCAAGCCAAATCCCTGAGCCTTTAAAATCCTTCCTTACCATCTGCCACAACACTTCTGGCATTTTACACTCAGTCACCCAGGGATGTGACTTTTTCCAGGCTCCTCCTAGAAAGCAGAAAGTTTGTGGCACCTCCTGGCTTTTTTGCAATGATGTTAAATCTTGTATCTTGGGATGGTGTGTCCAGGTCAATAAACATGTCTGTATCTAGTCTTAAGGGCCAACAAGTTCAGGATCCAGTTTCACACATACTCCCTTGGCTCTTCTGTAAGATGCCTGCTGTATATCTTATCTTCTTTGGATGATAGTCTATTTTCTCTCTCATCCTCCTTCATTCTCCCCTGCTGCATTGTTGTCTTAACATTGGCCATAGGTCTGATGTCCAGGAAAAACGGCTAGGGAAGCTCCTGAGGAGATATCTGTTGCTCAGGGTGGGAAAATAGGATAGAGCTCTGTATATTTCTCTTATATAGGAGTGCTAATTCTTAGTGAGGAGTGGGATCATTCTGTACATTCAGAAAATTCAGAGAACTACAGAAAATAAAATTCTTCACTGTTACTCATTGAGATTGTCCATATACCATATGACGTCTTTGTGGTATTTGCAACCTAGAGACCTGATGCTGGCAAAAAAGCCCCTTGAATATATTACCATCTTTGAAGCTTAGTGCCTCTATTAAATACTGGTCTTCATTGTTGTGTTTGTCAACTTCATGAGAGGAGGATTTCTTGTTAAAAAGGCTCTGACTATCATCCTTAACTTTCAAGTGTTTTTTAATATCTCTAAGCTTTTCATTATCCACATTTAAGGAAGCGATGAACTTAATAAAATCCATTATCCTTATATTTATTGATTCTCTTGAAGAGTCCAAAAGCCCAAATCGTCACACTCTTCAGAGTCAGTTTTTTGTTGCTCTGATGGAAAACCTGAGAAAATAAACTTAGAGGAGAAATGATTTCTTTTGATTAATGGTTTTAGTCCATAGTCAACTGGCTCCATTGCTTTTAGACCCATGACAAGGCAGAAACATCATGGCAGAAGGATGTAGCAGAAGAAAGATGATCACCTCATGAAGGGTGGGAGAGAGCCAAAACCAGAGAGAGGAGAGAGGGACCAGGTAGAGTTCCCAAGGTCACACTCTCATTGACTCCCTCCCTTTAACTAG
This sequence comes from Heterocephalus glaber, assembly GCF_000247695.1. The sequence continues at coordinate 1,053,200 of NW_004624827.1, read as the reverse complement.
GACCTATCTCTTGTTTCCATCACCTCTCAATAATGGCATCAGATTATGATCTCATCCATGGATTAATGAATCCACCTGATGATATTAGAGTCCTCATGATCCAATTGCTTCCTAAAAAGCCAGAAGCTGGCAACAAAGTCTTTAGAATGTAAGTTTCAGGCCATTTCAGATAGAAACCCTAACACATCTGTAATTCAAATAATGTGGTGATTTTACTTTTTCACTCTTTTAAAAAATGTATTTACTCACTAAATGAGTAGTTAGAGAAAAATTTTGCAGAGAAATTAACTTTTAAAGTCTTTGAGAAACATACAATTTAATTATGTCACTTTTATGACTTTCAAATTTATTATACTTGTTAAATAATGTATTTCTCCAAAAACCTGTCTTCGCTTTCCAACCTTTTTTACCTTAACTAGAAGTACCCTACATATTCAAAGGTAAAGATATTTAATAAAAATATGGTACAAGACATTTTACTAATCCAAATTAGCCTTTTCACCTCACATGTGCAACACATATTGGAAAGTACAGTTTTACTTAAAAGTTAAAAAAAAGATATTTTACTACTCTATATTTGTCTTTGTGAGTGCATTATTCCTTTATTTTTCAATTATTGCTATTAATTTTGACCTATCAGAAAATAAGGCAAATTTATTTTAGGTGTGGTGACCGGAAAACTTTGCTATCTAAAATAACTTCCCTCTAAGGATTGTGGACACTGCTGAGTGAATTATTTTTCTACAGAGCTCTTTGAATGATCTGAGTGTACAGATTTGAGCTTTGAACTGAATTTCAAAGCAGTTCACTGAGGATAGTTTGCAGTTCTGGAGAGAAGATGAGAAAGGGGAAAGTGGACAGAGGAAGATAAAAGAAGGCAAGATGGGAAAAAGCTGGAATTCTAAGTGGAGCAACAGGGTCAGGGAAAAATAAATTCTTGAAATGGAATAGTCTGAAGTTCAATATCAAATTATATTGTTTCTATCTCTATATTGTAAATCTTATTCTTTTTTTTTTTTTTTTCGTACCAGGGATGGAACTCAGGACCTTGCAGTTGCGAGGTAGGCTGAGGAATCACTGAGCTAAATCCCCAGCCCTGTAAATCTTATTCTGGCTCCTTCGAATCTTCCAGTAGAACTTTTCTTTTTCACACACACCCATGCACACACACACCCTGACACACATGCACACAGACACGCATGCACCTTGTTTGAGATTCAGAGTGTTTTCTTAGAATTTTGAGGCTTGCTTAATAATTTTAAAGAATTATAGAAAGAGATTGAGGCTGAATTTCATGCCTGGACTGACACAAATCAGAGGGAGACATCACCAGTTAAATTTACATAACTAATATAACAGGAACCTAAAGTGACCATGCAAAGAAATCTAAGCACTTCCATGTCCTCCAACCCCAATTCCTAGCAACTAACAGAAATTGTGAGAAGTGTTTTGAATTGTTCTCAAATAGTGGAGTTAGTTCAAACTCGTTATCACTTTAAGGGGTAGGTGATATCGTTAAAATCTGTTTCACAAGACACTGGAATCTAAGGATAGGGATAAACCTAAGTTTCAGTAATCATGGATCCAAAACTCAAATTCTAGAAGTGTTTCTTCAGTGACTTTTCTCAGTTTTTCTGTGTGCACTGGCTGTTTAAAAATTTTTTTATTGGTATATTTTAGATATACAATATAATGACATTCATCATTGGAGATTTGTACCTTTACATAATATATCTTTTTTGAGGGGGGGACTGGGGATCAAATTCAGGACCTTGTGCTTGCGAGGCAGTTGGTGGCACCACTGACCTAAATCCTCGGTCCGACATAATACATCTTGATTCTTATTTTTCCCCATACCCCAGCCCTCCCTTCAACCCCACCACTCCTCCCTATTTACAAAGACTCTTTCCATTTTTATTCATCTTAGTGAAGTCTTGTTTTCTCTACAGTTAAGTAAGTTGTCTTCCAATAGTTGGCTGGAAGAAATGATTAAACTTGTTATGTCCCAAATATCAGACTCCCAAGGAATGATATGCTCATGCTTGACCAAGATCACTTCATGTGATCTCTTCGCAGTGGCAGTGAATGGTCTCACTGCATACTGTTTCCTTTTTACAGCATCCTCACTTTTGCATACATTATTTCTACCTTGGTATAGTCATCCATTTATTCTTTTGATATATGGATTAGGAGCTTCATGTGGCACAAAATGTAACAGGTGTTTTAATCCACTGGTTATAGGATATTATAAACTGCCTATCCCATTCATAAATCATATCAACTTTGAAAAATGACATTTACTAAGAGAATTTAGGGACAAGACAATAAATAATACAACAATTGAGACAAGGGGAAGGATGCACTTATTATAGTCAGGAATATTTGATTGATGACAGAGCATATATTTTCATGAAGAATTTATGTTACATTCCCAAAAGACCATCTGGAAAGTGTGCTCTTGATGTTTACCTGTATATTTAGAGTTTAATAACAATTCCAGACAGCTTTTAATTAATCACATCTGTAAAATGATATTGAAGATAGACAGCTAAACACAATCTTTGTAAGGACAGTCTAGTTTTAGTGACTAACTCCAGATTTCATTTACTCAGAGAAAGATGTTAGAAAATGTGATATTTATTAATTTTCAAGTACTCTTTTTAAAATTCCATAGCATGTAGACTATTCAGGATATGTTTGAATGTATGTGTTTATGTATAGGCCTCAGACTGTGAATGTATATAAATGTCCCTTATTGTAGGTGATATTTCTGACTTTCATCAGAAACATTGTGTTCATATACCATGCAAATATAATGATTGACTGGGTCTTCATTCTTAGATATGTTGGGAGAGGGGCAGGTGTGGTAATAGCTTCTTTGTCTTTGCTTTGTTCTTGTGATTCTTTCATTGTTCCTGAAGTTTTGTTATGATATGTTGAAATAATGTATTAACCCTAAAATCTTAGTAGCTTCTTTTTTTCCTCATAAAAAATAGCTAATGTAAATTAGTACCTATGGTTAAGTGAGACCTTGGACACTCAGTCACTCAGAATCTTGACTGACAGAAATTTCACCAGCTTATGTTTGAACTACCAAGAACACATGGGATTTCTCAAAATAGTAGACAAGGAGGCACTGGAGTGCCTTGTACTAGTGATTAAGTGCTTTGTTCTTGAAAAGATGTATAATTTTGTTGGCCAGGACTAATCATATGATTTCTCCTAATTGCAAAAAATTGGGAAGTATAAGAAAGAGCATGAAATAATCAGTGAGCTGACTTTGTCATATTATATTCTATGATTATAACAAGAGAAATTTGATTAATTAAACAGTTGGCTTATTTCAACAATTTATCCCTGGGAATCAAATCTTCAACTTGATTGACTCCTGTGAATCAAATTAAAATTTTATTTTTAGTGGTTTTATTTTTGAGCAAATTTTCATTCTACCTCTTCCAATGAATAGATATTTATTCCAAGATACACTGGAGACCATTATTAATACTTCAAACTGCTGCCTATTTTGCAGCATATAGTTCATGTTCTTCACTGTAAGTCATGGCTTTGTAACATAAAATCTAGCCACTGTTTGTTTTCCCATATGCTCATGCTATCCGACATGATCTCAACTTCCAATTAGTGCTACCTCTTGTATATATACCCAACACATCAAGTCTGGTTGGAACAAATGTAAAGCAAAGTGAAAAACCATGAAATGGGTTCATCACCACATGCTGACCTTATGTTTGGCTAAATTTTTGTGATAAATGATTTGTTAATAATGCTTTCAATTCTCCTTTACAGTTTATATTAGAACAATTTCTGTTAACTGATATAATCTTTTGACTTTAGTATGTTTTACTTTTAGTATGTTTGTTCAGTGACAAATTATTTAACTGAGTATATCTGAGAGACAAACTATTCAATTTCTCTGAGAAATTTTAATGAAATTAAGTAAAAAAAGTTTGAAATACTAAATCTTTTTCTTTTCGTTTTATTCCAAGGACAACAGAACATGTAAAAGATGATGGTATACTTAAAATAGTAACCTATTATCCTCTTATTTTCATACTGGGATGTTGGTTCTTTTCTTTTTTTTTTTTTTCTTGGTACCAGGGATCGAACTCAGGTCCTTCCGCTTGCAAAGCAAGTGGTGGAACCATTGAGCTAAATCCCCAGCCCTTGTTGCTTCTCTTCTAACAGTATTTAGCCTCTGAGTTGGATGTGGAGGACTCAGTTTGCCAGAGAAGACATGCTGAGACCTCTGAGGCAACCCTACCCAGAGAAAACAAACTTAAACACATCCATCTACACAAACACAGAAACCAGTATTTCTGTAAAACTAATTTCTGATTGAGAACATTACATAGGTAGAAACTATGCCTTAATTATCTGCACATTTTTGCTTTCATTCTTCACTTTCTCTTCCATCTTTTATCCTTAATTTACTTCTATTGAGGAGCATATTGTGCAAACAAATCTAATACCTTTGTCTTGCTAGTTACTGCAAGCCACACCCTCTTTCTTCAGTCTTGCTCCTTAGACCTGTGGTGGGTCACACCAAATGAGATGATTGATGAAATAAAATAGTCATCAGAAAGAAGTGACATTAACATAGTGAAAAATATCAGGTCTTCTTTTGAAAAGTGATTAACATACACTTTATAAGATTATTATTTTCATGTAATGACAATTTAAACAATAATCTGAGATGAACGTGCTGATTTTAGTGGGTAAAAATGTCTAGCTCTTTAATAATATATCACAAACTGGTGCTGAATTAGATTCAATAGCACTGCACTTCTAGACATATTCTCCAGTGGGGAATCTTATAGAAAGTCTCATTTTTGACAGATCAGTTATTTTTGCTTCATTCAATATGAATGTCTAATTATATGACCATCTAAGGAAAAGACTTTGTGGATTAGCATTTCTTGTGTTACTTAGTTTTCACAAGTTTTTTTTTTAAAAACATCTAAATCACTGTTGTTAGAGATGAACCATCTGTCACAAACCAGAACTAACATTTATTGAAACTTTCTAAGAGAGGAAAAGTTGCTAGCAAAAACCATTCAAGGTGTAAAATTGCATATTGGTGAATTACTTTCCCAGAGAAGTCTTTAAAATTCAGATTATGTTCATCTATAAAAATGGTTCTTTTTTTAATAGGCAATTATCTTGTACAGTAGAATCACAAACAAGGTGAAGAATACATGAGGAAGAAATGAAGGCAGAGGAGCACAGAATTTTGAGAGAGAGACAGAGAGAGAGAGAGAGAGAGAGAGAGAGAGAGAGAGAGAGAAGGAGAAAGCCTGCATCTCCCAGGGAATTGGGCTCAGCGGCATAGGAAGGATACAGCATCTTTGGGTAGAACAGTGTCTAGAATTAAAACCTCGAAACCAATGAAATAGTGGAGGGCTTTATAGTCTGTGACTTAATTCCACTGTAGAACTCATCCAGTCTTAAATGGATTCTTATGAATAGCTCTTTTATAGATATCTGAAAGCTTAATATTTCCTTCCAAAGAACTTAACCAAAATCTCACTCTAGATACAAAAAATGAGACAGACAAAACTTAAAATAAGTTTGGAGATTTGTAGAACTTGCAAGGAGAGAGCCAGGTTCACTCAGAAAATAAGTACGTAGTCTTACATTACATTTTCTTAAGTTTAATGGCCAGCAAGCCCCCAACTAATATCTGGGTTACACAGGCATGAAATATGGCATAGTGTTTTAATGCAAATTTAGCGTAAAGCATCACTTACATAACATCTTTTTAGAAAGATTATTCCTACAGCTTTCAAGTTTAGACAAGACTCTTTGAATGGTAATGGGTTAAAAAAGAGGAAGTTTGGACCAGCTACTAAAATATTTAAAAACATATTAATTAGATGCCTCACATCTTTTGCTCAAATTACTGCACTCTGAAAGTTCTCAAGTTGTCAGCATTCCTTTTAGAACATATCCTATTCTTTTAAATATTGTTCATTGGTTTGGTTCCCTTGCAAGTTAATATTGAATGACCATCAGGTCTCACATCTACATGGAATGTATTACTGATTTCTCTGTTACTTTAGATGAATACACATGATTAAAATATCCTGGAATTTATAAATACCTACAATACATCATTTGAGAATGTCAATACTTATAAAATATTGTGTGAATGTGTGTGTGTGTGTGTGTGTGTGTGTTGTGTGTTTAATCTAGGGAAAAGTTTGTCGGTAAATTTTTTTTTAATTTGAGAAAGCTTAATGTCTGGTCAGTTATGTAATCATTCCTAAAATGAGTGTTACTTTAAATTTTATCTTGCTCTTTTTATTATTCTACACTATATGACAGCTACTCTATGAAATATTACAACAAAGTTTACCTACTTGTACTATGTCAGTGTTTATCAATCATTGACATTTAAACTTTTTCTGCTTTTAACAAATGTGCATGTCTAATATCTAGGCCCAGTTCTGTTGCTTTGGTTTTGTTTTTGTGGCAGGGTCTTGCTATATATCCGAGAATAACCTAAAACTTCTAATTCTCCTGTCTCACCCTCTCAAGTACCAAGATTCCAAGTGTAATCATATCACGCTAGGCTTCCCAGTTTAGAATGAATTCCCCTCAGTGACATTTTCAATATCTTCAATCCTAGGAATCTCTAAAATATAGAATGTAGCATATCTTTGTCTCTACTTACACATAATAAAATTTATTTGAGTTTTATGTCCTATTGTGTGCAATGCATATTTTTTAAAAGTTTCATCTTCCAAATATACACCAAGACAGATGGTGAGGAATAATCTAGGATGCATGAACTATTGATTCTCTGATCTTTTTGTTTTAAAAGTATAATACCAGTGTATATCTGTAGTTTTGGAGAAAAATGCCCATAAGTGTTCTTTGTTTTTTCCTTTAAATTGCTACAGCTTTATGGTGGGCAGATCTGTGAATATGATGGGTAGAGAAAAATATGATTCACTACCTTGCTTAGGTAAGTTATGTAGTAAAGGCAATGGGAGAGTTGCTTTCTTGATTGAAGTGTATTGTCAGAAACACTCCACATAATGGAAAGTTTTAGTAGAAAGAAACAGTCATCTTACTGCTTTGAAGGAGCAAACAGCAATGTCTTTCAGGCGCTGATGTGGCAGAATGTTGTGAGTAACCTCTGTGAGAGGAGAGAGACCTCTGGCTGACTGCCAGCAAGGAAGCCAGATCCTGTTTTACATAGATCCTCCTTCTACATAGATCCTCCCAACAACAAATGAATTTGGTAGGGGGACCCAAACTACGTATGAAATTATGGTCATAGCCTGCTAAAATCTTATTGCAGCTTGGTGAGATCTTGTCCAAAAAATGCTACTAAAATGTACTACAACATTTACATATAGAAAAGTTGAATTCATTTCAATAATACATTTGTATTTTGTTAAACTTCTAAATTTGTGGTAATTTCCTATAAAGCAAAAGAACACTAAAATCTATGAAAACATATGTCCATACAAAGCCTACATGTGACTGTTTATATTATCTATGTTTAAATATGAAGAACATGGAAACAACCCAAATATCTTTCAACTAGCGAACAAACAACATATGGTACATGTCTAGGATGGAAAACTACTAAGAATTATAAAGAAGCATTCTCCCAGTATAGCCAGCCATATCAATAAATCTCAAAGCATTTAGTGAAGTGAAAGAAGGCACAAGTAGCCCCATACTGTATGAATACATTTATATGACTTTCTCATAAAGGTAATACCATAGGGACAGAATAAATATCAGTGCTTGGTGGAAATAAGGGTGAAGTTAAAATGATTCACTAAAAAATGAAAACAGGAAACTTTCTAGAGTCGTAGAAATATTCTATATCTTGTTTATAGTGGGGTTAAATATCTATTTATGATTTTTTTATCTATCTTATATCAATCAAAGCTTACTAAATTTAAAATGAAAGAGTGAACTTTATTGCATTTAATTATAGCTCAATACATATAACCTAATATAATATTGTAACTTCTCAGTGAAGAGACTTGGATGACAAATTTTGTTTCTCTTTACTTGTTATTTTAATATAAGTTTTATAAATATTACTGTCCTCACCTGTTGAATGGTATTAATAATACATCTTGCCTTCAATCTCACAGTATGTTAGGATAAAGTTGCATTTATCAGCATGTGGACACGTCACATGCATGCACAAATGTTGCCTTTTACAGCTATCTAATGTCTTATGTGATGTTGTAGAGTGTTTGTTAATCGCTGTTTATTATTTCTTTAAAGAGATTAATGAAGAATGTATCTCTGTGTTTCCTTGGTTCTCATTAGAAGCAGTGATTTTCACTGGGTGAGAGGTGTTGCTACGTACTAGCCTCAAAATCTTTATTCTTGAGAAGCAGGTCCAGAAGCCAGAGATGATATGTGGTGTGATGGAAAAATAGAGTGAAAATGTTAATGTAAAAAATTTATTACAGGAAAAGATATTGCCATTAACGCCACTCAAAATACTTTCTTTCACAGAATGCATTTATCTCGTCATTCTTGCCACTTTCAGATGCAGTCCTGGAAGTCCTTTTTAGTGAGCTCTCATGGCTACCTTCATGCCCTGAATTGATTCAAAACATTTACCTTTTATGGTTATTTTGACTTTAGGAAAGAGTCAGAAGTTATATGGTGCCAGATCTGGTAGATAAGGTAACAAAGAACACACTGTAATGTTTTAAACAGCCTATCTTCCTGTTAGAAGGTACTCAGCAGCTGTATTCACATATTTTTTTATTTTATCACACCTCAAAAAGATCATTTTCAGAACTGCTTCAGAAAGTGGCAAGATGGATTGGACAAGTGTATGCTAAGTGAAGGGGAGTATTTTGAGAGGAATTAATGGTTATGTATCTTACTGTAATAATTTTATAAAAATGAAACAAATACTGTATTGTTTGATCACTCCTTGTATGTTTTTCATTTGTTCCCAATATTATATGTTCCCAGAGTAGGAAAATCTTACAGGAGATTATTTCTCATATCCTATCTTCATTAAGTCACTTTTTGCTACTTATGTGGCACATATATTTGTGTGTGTGTGTGTGTGTGTGTGTGTGTGATAGGTGATAGATAGATGTTGTTTTGTGTCTGTGTGTTCAGGATTAGTTTCAGGACTCCTTGTAGATACCAATATCTACAGACACTCAAGTTCTTTACATAGAATGGCATAGTATTTTCAGACAACCCACACAGTTCCACTTGCATACTTTAAATCTCCAGATTAATGGGATGTGAATGTTATATAAATAGTTGTTATAATTAATTGTTTAGAGAATAATAACAAGGGGGGAAAGTCTATATGTATTCAGTATTGAAAGAATTAATTTTTCCCCAGAATATTTTTAATCTGCAGTTGGTTGAATCCACAAATGTGTAATCCACAGATATGAAGTTCTAGCAATACATAGATGGATATAGATAGACATATTTGATGTAGATAGATACACAGAACAGAAAGAACATTTAGTCAAGCCACAGATTAGTGTTCTTTATGTTCATTGCTAATATTTAAATTTCAAAGGAAATTTTGCTTTCAGTATTGACTAAGAGTCAATGAACTTTATTTGCAGTTCTTGTATATATTTGTTATCACTGAATACTGTATTTCACACCTGAATATTTAGTTAATCACATATTCAGTTAATAGACTTTGTACAAGTCTTAAGTAAATTTGGTTATGAAATGTTCACAGAAACTATTTTAATAAACTTTGAAATTTCCAGTGACAGAAATTAGCCATATTTGTTCTACAAATTTGACATGGACATTTAACATAGAGATTGTTCAAAGATTTGGTTCAACTCTGATATTTCTTTATGGATTCTTTGTGTAGTTGTTCTGGCTATTTGTGACTAAGTATAATTCTCTTTGTGTTTATCTAATCTTTTATGTCCAGTAGTATTTGTTTTATGAATTTGGTTGCTCCAGTGTTTGGTCCATATTTGTTTATAATTGTTATCTCATTCTGTTGAAATTATCCTCTTTCCAATATGTAGTGAAATTCTTTTCCCCTTTTCATCAGTTTTGGCTTGAGGTCCACATTCTCTGGCAATATAGCTACTCTTGCTTGTTTTCTGGTTCCCATTGTATGAAATATTGGTTTTTATCCTTTGACTTTTAGGCTGTGAATTTATTTATTTCATTTTATTTTATTGATACCAGAGATTGAACTCAGGTCCTTGCACTTGCAAGGCAAGCATGGTGCCATTGAGCTAAATCCGTGGCCCAGTGATTTTTTTTTTTTTTTTGGATTAAATGTGTTTGATGAATTCAGCTGTGTGGCTTCTGCTTTTCTTCTCTTAGATGCTCTAAGAATCAGGTCTGTGAGGAAGTTTTTATTTGAAGAGTAGCTATTATGGTAAAAGCAGTTGAGGCAAAATGTTTACCTAAGATACTGGAAGGTTTTGGAATGCTTTTGTGGTTAAAATGTGTTCCAGAATTTCTGAGATCTTCTGAATGATAATAATTTAAAATAAAATGGAATTAAAAAAACAAATTTATTACCAGAGATATCATTTTCTTGTGCTTCAAACATTGACTTTTATTTTACCTGTCTGAGCTAGGTGCCTGAATTAAAAATACAAAATTCTCTTTGAAGACAGTTTAAAAATGAGAACGTACATTACAAACTGGTATTCTTTTTAAGGAAAATTGTTATAACTTTATCAATTTGAAACTCCAACATTATTTTTATCATGGTTAAAATCTACTTTGTTAACAAAGCATCATAATTAATCTCCAATCTTTCTTGTACAATGGGTTTGATACACAGAATGTGATTTTACAAGCATCAACTGAAAAGCAATCAGCTGAAAATCCCACTAATTGGGATAAATGAGGAGATGAATATATTCCATATATCCCAACACTTTCAGTTTTATTCCAAGTCTTACCATCTCTTCTAATTAAAAATATACAAAATGAATAGTTTTAATTTAATTCAGTCAAACTATATAACCCCCCTTGTTGCTCTGGTTACTCTACTCATTTATTTTGATCTACAAAATACATGATAAATTTGTATTGTCTATGACACATAAAAGCTGAGGTCTCCATTGAAGAATAAATGGATACTCAATTAAATTTGCCTGAAATTTCTATTATGGTTAAAGATTAGCCATTAGATAGATACGTACTTAGGTTATACTTGCCTTAGAATGCTGAGCAACAAAATACAGGCTATTTTGGGGGCATGTTTCTAATAAGTGTGTGTGTATTTTTAAATGTAAAAATAGGAGTCCTTCTGATGAGCATATTACCAAGTTTATATGCCAGGTAAATGATATTAGTAGGTTATTAGTATGCCTTCGAAACTTTCTACCATGATTGTTGTATTTCTTTGAGCCATAGTAATTTTAACATATAATGGTTTTCACAGAATATGATAATTATTAAATCTTCATTAGTGAATACTGTGATCCAAAAGAATATATTTCAAATAATGGCCGGGAATTTAGCTCAGTGGTTCTGCCACCTGCCTTACAAGTGCAAGGTCCTGAGTTCGATCCCCCATACCAAAAAAACAACAACAAAAAAACAAAAAAAAAGTAGGCTGGGGATTTAGCTCAGTGGTTCTGCCACTTGCATCACAAGTACAAGGTCTCAAGTTCGATCCCTGGTACCAAAAAAAAAAAAGTTTGCAATCAAATAATGGGATGCATTGGTTGTTATTCAAATAAAATCCCTGAGCATATAGTGTGAAGAACAAGCAGTGTATTAATAACATATAAGTTACTTTTCTGTATGCTAGAAAGGAATGCAATATTAAATATTATTTTAAAGATGTCAATTGACTTATTCTATTTTTAATAAATGTTTTATGAATAAAATATTTCATTTTTATTTTTATTAAAACTAAACAAATATAAATAATTTAAAAAGATACATTTATTATGCAAAGAAATAAGGAGAAATAATGACAAAGGACATAGATGCATATTGTGACCAACTTATTAGTTGAAGTAAACTGAAATACATTTTCTTGATAATATATAACCTGTAGGCTCATAAGAGTATATAAGTACTGAGTTTTAGGGAGCCAACCACTAAGTTTTGTAGCTTATCTAGCTACAAAATAAATATTAATATATTTAACCACAGATTCATGTCATATTGATCTATGCATACAGAAGAGATCTGTCAGGGTAATGATTTTTATTTGAGGGCATTATTATACTGAAATTTAATAAATTTTAAACATCTAAATTCTAAAACATTTATTATAGTTTGCTAAATACACCAGTTAAAGCTTAAAAAGAAAGATAGCATTTTGTAGAAATTATTTCTTATATTATTATAAAATTGGATTTTATACTGAGATTAATTTTCTAAATGAATATACTTTTCCTTCTTAATTTCAACATTTTGGTACATTTTACAATTACAGGAGAAGTGGTCCAAGGGCAAAAGTGCAAGGGGTGAGAAGGAGGGGAAAGAGAAATAAGAGAGTAAAGGTGTGCCATGTACAGGAACATAACTACCATAATTAATGTAAACATTATAACATGAGGTAAGATGAATAATATCAACAAGAATGAAAAATGGGATAGTAGAATTGGAGGAGGAGGGAGGGAGAGGAGGGGAAGGGGAAAGGGGTTAAAAAAGAAACAGGCTGTGGTATGTACATGTAACAACACCTCAAGATGATTGCAAACTGTGTGAACTATAAACACATACTAGTAAAATTAAAAAATAAAATGGACTGGACACTCTCTTGTTCCTATAGATATAATAAATTATATATTTTGGTAAACTAATACCTCAATTGTGAACATAAATTAATAGCTGGGGCACTGAAACATGAATGCTCATACTGACCTCTTGGGCTCTGAGGCCATTCACTTTGGATTCCACTTTAGTGTTTCCTTTTGAATGCAGTCATTCTTTTTTTTTTTTTATTGTCTCTTACTCTGGAAACTTGGCCTAATTTATGGAGTTTGTTGCTTTTAATTTGCTGTATCATTTTATATGTTTTAATCAAGTATATGTATCTTTTCCTATTTCATTTCTGAGGTTGTATTCCATGCATCAAACTGAAGGAAAACATAGGAAGACACTGTAGTCATTTACTGAGGGGATAATAAATGACACCTACACTGCTTCCTGTGGCCAGGTGCTGAGCTGATTCTCCTCTCCCATGACCTGCCATGTGGCCCTGCCTTGGAGCCAGCTGACTATGGACTGAAACCTCTACAAAATGACCACTTCCCCAGTGCCTAGGAGCAGAGCCACCCCAACACTAAGGAGACTTCTAGGCTGCTGTACCACCATGCCCAGTGCTGAGGAGCACAGCTGCACCCGGTGCTGAGGAGGAGCTTTCCAGGCCACCATACCACTGCCCCCAGTGCCTAGGAGGTGAGTCATGCAGAAGCCAGCAGCACTGTCCCTCCCCAGCAGCACTGCCCATGAATTGAAATTAGAAGACACTTAAACAAGTCTCAAAATCATACTTCCAGATCACCTAAAGCAACCCCAAAGGGAAACTAGATGGAAAAATCTGATACTCAAATACCTGGACTCCTTGAAAGGGCAACAAAAGAAGATGTAGAAAAAAATGAAATCAGAAATAATTAATCAGATAACAGCAGATATTGTCCCCATAGTGCAAAACATCATTAATAAATTTAGAGAGGACGCAGATTAACAAATAGATGGGTGAGGGATTTAGCACAGTGGTTCTGGTGCCTGCCCTGCAAGCACAAGGTCCTGTGTTCGATCCCTGCTACCAAAAAAAAAAA